>SJYX01004155.1:163821-228243 GCA_006410675.1 Oreotragus oreotragus | reverse complement strand
GTTCACATATTGCTGAAGCCTGGCTTGGAGAATTTTGAGCATTACTTTACTAGCGTGTGAGATGAGTGCAATTGTGCGGTAGTTTGAGCATTCTTTGGCATTGCCTTTCTTTGGAATTGGAATGAAAACTGACCTTTTCCAGTCCTGCGGCCACTGCTGAGTTTTCCAAATTTGCTGGCATATTGAGTGCAGCACTTTCACAGCATCATCTTCCAGGATTTGAAACAGCTCAACTGGAATTCCATCACCTCCACTAGCTTTGTTCTTAGTGATGCTTTCTAAGGCCCACTTGACTTCACATTCCAAGATGTCTGGCTCTAGATGAGTGATCACATCCCAGTCACATTAAAGTGGAGGACAGGGGTGGGGAAGCCCATGGAATGAGCCAATGGGACCTGGTGCATGTGGCCAGACACAGACAAGAGGGTTACATCTGGAGATGGGGTGGAGAGCTGAATGAGAATAATGACTGATACCAAGTTTCTTGCCAGACTATTAAGGTGTGGACTATGAAACACAATCAGAATGATTAAAGAAAATTAAGAAATGCCATGCATTTTTGCATGACCAAGTTTGTGGACTGAGATTCAAACTCATAATGTCTGCATTCTCCATCACACTTTCAGGGCATTTCTTTCATGCTCCTTTAGCTTGTTATTTATTAATTTGTTTAACTTGTTTTTCAAATGCTTTTTTTTGCATCCATTGATATGATTGTGGGATTTTTCATTTTTATTCTATTGATGTAATGAGTAACATTAGTTGATATTTGACTGATGAACCAGCATTATATGCCTGAGATAAATCCCACTTGTTCTTGGAGTATAGATCTCATTAGACTATTTTTGGCTTCAATTTGTTAATGTTTTGTTGAATTTTGCATCTGTGCTCATGAGACATCTTTTATGCAGTTCTTTCCTTATACTGCCTTTGTTTCGTTTTGGCATTAGGCTGCTGCTAGCCTTATAGAGAATCCCAGGGATGGGGAAGCCTGGTGGGCTGCCATCTATGGGGTCGCACAGAGTCGGACACAACTGAAGTGACTTAGCAGCAGCAGCAGCAGCAGCCTTACAGAATGAAGTAGTATATATTCCCTCTGTTTCTATGCTCTGAAAGAGATTATAGAGGACTGGTATAATTTCTCCTCTAAATGCTAGACAGAATTCATCAGTGACCCCAGTAGGGCCTGGTGCTTTCTGTTTTGGAAGATTACTAAGTGTTGATTTAATCTCTTTAATAAAAATAAGCTTATTCAGATCATCTATTTCATCTGAGTTTTGGTAGATTGTGTCTTTTAAGAGGCTGAATTTGAAATTCAAATATCAAGTTTGTGGACAGAGAGTAAGACAAGTTGGTTTATAATGTTGGTCATCTGCTCACTAAAGCTCTATTTATAAGTTTTTTTCAGTCCTTCAGTTTTCCCATCTATCTTTCCTTTTGGAGAGTTTGCATTGCTATCTCTTTCAGTTTCATAATTATCCTATAATTTCTAATCTGCTGTTAATCTCATCTAGTGCACTTTAAAAATGAGTTTTAATTTTTAGAGCAGGTTTACTCTCATAGCGAAGTTGAGCAGAAAGCCCAGAGAGTGCCACCTCTCCTCTTCTCTCTCTTAGAGCCCACCTCCCACCAGTATCTCTCTCCAGTGTAGTAAGTTTGTTACAATTAATGAACCATCATTGATACATCATTATCAACAAGTCTTAGTTTACTGTTCATCATGTGTGATGTACCTTCTGTGGTTTCTGACAGGTGTACAATGACATGCATCCACCTTTATTGTATCATACAGAATAGTTTCACTTCCCTAGAAGTCCCCTGTCCTCCAATATCAATACGTTGGACTGTAAGAAAATATGCTCTAAGGGAACGGGGGGGAGAGGCACGTCTAGACTTACTACCCTAGAATACAAAGAAATGTCTCGGGAGAGAAAGAAGGCTTGTTCCCAGCTCATCGTCTTTACAGGAATCCTGTTAAATGTTGCAAAACTAGTTTCTATCCTGTCTCTTATACACATCTAGATGTGTATAAGAGACAGATCCTCCCCTGTCCCCTAACCCCAGGTCCTTGGCAAGCACTGATTTTTTTTTTTTCCCTGAGATAAAATAGACATATAACATTGTATTAATTTTAGGTGTACCACATACTGATTTGATATATGTATATATTGCAAAACAATAATCCCAATAATATCTCTAATCACACAGTTACAAAATTTTTCTTTTCTTGTGACAAGAACTTGTAAGATCTACTTCTTAGGAACTTTCAAATATACAAGACGATATTGTTAACAATAGTCACCCTGCTATACAGCCCCAGAACATCTCCAGAACTAATTTATTTTATAACTGGAAGTTTGTAGCTTTTAACCACTTTCCTCCATTTTATTCATTCCCCACCTTGTCTCTGGCAACCACCAAACTGTTCTATGAGTTTTTTATTTTTTCCGCATCCAAGTGAGATCATACAGCATTTGTCTTTCTCTGTCTGTCTGACTTGTTGCGTTTAGCATCTGCTTCTCTGTCTTGCGAGCTTTCCTTGCCCTTGTTGCCTGCCTCCCTTCCTCCCTTTCTTCTACCTCACAGAACCTTATAATTCTTAATTTCTGAGTTTAGAAGTATTCTAAAAGATTACAGAGATATCCCAGGGTGTCCTCTGGTTGCAGACATACTTCTCACCCACTGGAAGATCTTGGAACAGAAAAGCGACGACAGTGTCTTAGTCGGTGAAATTTGAACAAGCTCTGTCATTTAGTTACTAGTGTAACACCAATGTCGCGTTCCTGATTTTGATCATTGTACTAAAGTTATATAAGTTGTTAACATTAGAGGACGCTGAATGAAGACTATATATAAACTTCTGTATTAGTTAAAATTTTTTTCTTTAATAGAAATAAGGTTTAGGTGTTTTTCTGTTAGATTTTGTATTTTAAAACATTTTTATTGGAGTATATAGTTGTTATATGATGAGGTGTTAGCTTCCGCTGTACAGCAAAATGAATCATTGTACGTATACATACACCCCCTCTTTTCTGGATTTCCTTTCCCTTTTGGGCTTCCCTGGTGGCTCAGAGGTTAAAGCGTCCGCCTGCAATGCAGGATATCTGGGTTCGATCCCTGGGTCGGGAAGATCCCCTGGAGAAAGAAATGGCAACCCACTCCAGTATTCTTGCCTGGAGAATCCCATGGACAGAGGAGCCTGGTGGAGTACAGTCCACGGAGTCGCAAAGAGTCAGACACGACTGAGCGACTTCACTTCACTTCACTCACTTAGGTTACAGCAGAGCACTGAATTCTGTTCCCTGTGTTAAACTGGGACTGGCAAATGTGTCCACTGCTATGTATAAAATAGATAACTAATGAGACTCTACTAGAGTTTGTATTTTTTTAAATAATAGCTTTTTGAGATGTGTTTCATATACCATAAAATTCACCCTCTGAAAATGTATAATTTCAGAATAGTGTCTGATTCACTGTTTAGTTTGCTCTCTGATTTTAGAAACTTCTTCTTACCCCCAGATGGGAGATATCCAATACTCATTAGCAGTCATTCCTTATCTCCTCCTCCCTGCCCCATCATGAATTTACTTTCTGTCTCTATGGATTTGCCTGTTCTTAATGGCACCCCACTCCAGTACTCTTGCCTGGAAAATCCCATGGATGGAGGAGCCTGGTTGGCTGCAGTCCATGGGGTTGCGAAGAGTCAGACATGACTGAGCGACTTCACTTTCACTTTTCACTCTCATGCATTGGAGAAGGAAATGGCAACCCACTCCAGTATTCTTGTCTGGAGAATCCCAGGGACAGGGGAGCCTGGTGGGCTGCCGTCTATGGGGTCGGACAGAGAACAACAACACTGAAGCGACTTAGCAGCAGCAGCATTCGTATACTATGTGTCTTTCTGTGACTGGTTTCTTTCACTTGGTGTAATGCTTATAAGGCTCTTGCAACATGTCTGAATATTTCATTTCTTTTCACAGCTGAATGACACTCCACAGTGTGGATATACTGTTTGTTTACCCATTCATCAGTTGATGGACACTGGGCTGTTTCCTCTCTTTTAGCTATGATGAATAATGCCGCTATGAACATTCATGTGAAGGTTTTTGTGCGGATATGTTTTTTGTTCTCTTAACATATTAATATATACCTAGAAGTAGAATAGTAGGTCATGTGGTAACTCTATGTTTAATACTTTGAAGAACTTTCAAACAGTTCCAAAATGGCTTCATTTTCATATTTCCATCAGCAATATGGCAGTGCCAATCTCTACATACCCTCCCAAGCATTTGTTATTTTCTCTTTTTAATTTTAACCATCCTAGTGGGTATAAAGTGGTGTCTCATTGTTGGTTTGACTTGCATTTCCCTAGTTATTAATGATGTTGATGATCTTTTCATGTACTTCTTGCCATGTACATATCTTTTTTGGAGTAATGGCTATTCAAATCATTTGCCCATTTAAAAACTGGATTACTGGGGACTTCCCTGCTGGTCCAGTGGTTGGGAATTAGCCTTCCAATGCAGGGAATATGGGTTTGATTCCTGGTTGGGGAACGAAGGCCTCACATGTCATGAGGTGAGTTAGCCCCTGAGCCTCTACCAGAAAGACGGCCCTGTGCCCTGCAATGAAGACCTACTGCAGCCAAAAGAGAGAGAGAGAAAAAAAACTGGATTATTTATGTTTCTATTTTTGAGTTGTAAGGATTTGTTATATATTTAAAGCAAAAGTTCTTTATCTGATATATGACTTGCAAATATTTTCTCTCCTACGAATTTCTGAAATTGTCTTAATGATGCCTTTTGAAGCACACAAGTTTGTAATTTT
Source organism: Oreotragus oreotragus (assembly GCA_006410675.1). Classification (NCBI taxonomy): domain Eukaryota; kingdom Metazoa; phylum Chordata; class Mammalia; order Artiodactyla; family Bovidae; genus Oreotragus; species Oreotragus oreotragus. Next base: position 223,416 of record SJYX01004155.1, on the reverse strand, counting down.
GATGTTAATTTACTTTTTTTTTCACTTGAATTTTGGTGTCATATTAAAAAATTTGCTTAATCCAAGGTCATGCAGATTTACTTTTATGTTTTCTCCTAAATGTTTTATAGTTTTAGCTATTACATTTAGATCAGAAATTCATTTTGAGTTAATTCTTATATATTGTGTGAAGTAAGGGTTCAGTTTAATTCTTTTGCATGTGGATATCCAATTGTTCCAATGCCATTTGTGGAAAAGATTTCTCTGTGGTATTTTCACTTTTTCTGTAAGTACAAAATTATTTCTAAATTAAAAGATAAACAAATAAATTTTGACTTCAAGGACTTGGAATGATCTCCCCATTCCAAGGACTGATCTCCCCAATGATTCTAGGGAGTCCAGTCTCATGACCATATATCCTATTGGAATCTCAAAGAGACTGGTGTCCACTTGATCAGCACAACTTTTTATTTTGCCCAACCAAAGGGCCATCCCACAAAACATAAGTGAAGGAAAGACTCCATCACTTTCATATAATAAATCCATTCTCACCACCCCACCACTCTAAGACTTGACTTGTTTCTTAGTGCTCTGCTAAGCAATTCTCTAACTTCCATCTCATTTACTACAGCCCATTGTCATGTCCAAGTTCAAAAAGCCATAGCAGCAGTGTACTAGGCTATGTTGCAAGCATTCTTGCTGTAAGGTTGAGCATTGAATTATTTCAATTAACCATCCTAAATTCTACACCTTCTGAGTTCAAAGCCATCTCACATACACTTCCAAGCATCCTGCTGGTATATATTAGCCAGATCCTATGTTTCTTTCAGGCTTCCCTGCTGGCTCAGTGGTTAAGAAGCTGCCTGCAATGCAGCAGATGCAGATTCAATCCCTGAGTCAAGAAGATTCCCCTGGAGAAGAAAATGGCAACTGACTGTAATATTCTTCCCTGGAGAATCCCATGGACAGAGGAGCCTGGTGGGCTACAGCCCATGCTTAGCGATTAAACCGTTACTACCATGTCTCTTTCATTTTATAAACATTTCCTCCTCTAGTATAAGTTGGTTTCCTGCTCAGGCTATGCTGAGCCCTGACCTTGGTCACTTTCCTAGAGGCAGTGAGGAATGCTGGGAGCAGATGCTGAGGAGGATCAGCATTATGTCTTGAGATATTTGCTATATGTTGAGATTTCCAGGTAAGGAGAGGCTATTCTTTATCAGGGACTGAAAGAAAAAGTGAAAGTTAGTCACTTTATCATGTCTGACTCTTTGTGAGCCCACCAGGCTTGTCCATGGGATTCTCCAGGCAAGAATACCAGAGTGGGTAGCCGTTTCCTTCTCCAGGGGATCTTCCCGACCCAGGGATCGAGCCCAGGTCTCCTGCATTGTGGGCAGATTCTCTACCGACTGAACCACTAGGGAAGCCACTTGATGATAAACCATTTTATCAGGGACTAGATGCCTTAATTTAATCAATAATTCATTTGATCAGCTTCTGGGTGATTAAACTCCCAGGAACTCCCCTCCCCCTGCCACCCTTCCCCCCAACCCCACTGCCTGTTTTCTGGAGATTTGTGTATTCTGTTAGAGGCAACAGCTTTTTTTCCTCCCTGCCAAAATTCCCTAAGAACAATGAACTAGTGACTTTATCTTTTGGAACTAGATTTACTCATTGGTTTAAACTTGTAAGTTAATGTAGTCCTTACAGAAAAAATAGGAAATCAAATAGAAATGTGATTTTTATCAATGTATTTAACAAGAACTGACCCCTGGTCAGTCTTAACTGTTGTTATGAATTTAGAGTGTAATCCTGTGTGTCCACTAAGGAAGCAATTGCATAACAAGAGAAAATTGGTTGAGAAAAGAAATAAGAACACTAAACGCTGTTAAACATATAATTAATGAACTGACGTGGAAAAGACATCATAAATCCAAGGCTCTGAGAGTGATACAGAAGCAGCTATTCAAAGCTAACTCCGGGAGTGTGCTAGATTTCAAGTGTCTCCTTCCGCTCTCATCATAGACCTAGAATTATTCTCAAAAGTGAAGGAAAGAGGTAAGAAGTGGAAAAAACCCTGTATTAGAGAACTGAACAGAGGCTTTAAAAAGAAGATATTTCGTGCTGTCTTTACTTTTCCCCAGGAACCTAAGGAAAGCAATAATGTAAAAGGGGCCAGTATTCTTAGCTTATTTTTGACCCACGGGAATAATTTTCTTTTAGTAAAGGACACGTATGCATTTTTTTCCTGTGCCTCTAAATTGGAAAATTAATCATAACCTAAGCAATAAACACTTTCTCTTTTGAGCCATGGGGTGCATTTGTGGCTGTCCTTCAGAGAATTCAGAAGACTTCCTTTTTCTGTTTTTGCTTTTGGAGCTCTCTTGATCACCCTGGCTCACACTGAAGTTTTCACTTCCACCAACTTTTGAAAGTGTCCTAGATGGAAGGGCAGCAATGTCTACACAAGCTTACAAGGGATATAAATGTGAACGGCATCTCTCACTTCATAAGAAATACTCTAACTGGAAATTTTTGTTTTCTCTCCCTGCAGCCCTGTACTCTTCTGGGGTCTCCAACTTTATTTCCTAGAAAGGAACACTGTCATCAGCTACACAGCAACAATCCAGGGAATTGGATGCTTACCACCCCCATGTCTTTTATGACTCCCTTGTGTACTAAATGAACAAAGAACAAAGAGTATAATTCTGACTAGCAGAAAGAAACAGGTTTGATTCTATATAATGGGAAATGAAAGGCATCTGTCTAGTTGCAGTGCATCCTCTGGGTCACTTTTTAACTTTTCATGCCCAGGGAATGAAAATTAGAACAATCACAAGCAAGCAAATCTGCCCCAGATTCACATTTTTTTAGAAATAAAATTTTGAGTTACTCTGTGAAACAACACTGACTGGAAGAGATGACGGCAATTGAAGACAAATGGAACGTAGAATGGAAAGTGGAGGATAAAAGTATTAATAATTACTAATGTTAATAGCTAACATGTGTAATTATTCCAGACAATATAAATCAGTGACATACCTAGGATTTTGAAACCCAGAGCAGATAACTTGCCAGCATTTGTCATATGGTAGGCAGACTGTAAGACAGCATTCACAATCTCTCCCTCCTGGTGTTCATACACTGTGTAATCTGCTATATTGTACCAGGGATGGTCCATGTGACCGATAGAACAGGATAGGAGTGATGTTATAGACTTCTAAGATTGATTCTGTTGTTCAGTCGCTAAAGCCATGTCTGACTATTTTCGACCCCATGGACTGCAGCATGCCAGGCTTCCCTGTCCTTCACTATCTCTTGGACTTTGCTCAAACTCATGTCCATTGAGTCAGTGATGCCATCTAACCATCTCACCCTCTGTCATCCCCTTCTCTTCCGGCCCTCAGTCTTTTCTAGTACCATGGTCTTTTTCAGTGAGTCAGGTCTTCGCATCAGGTGGCCACAGTACAGGAGGTTCAGCTTCAGCATCAGTCCTTCCAATGAATATTCAGGACTGATTTCCTTTAGGATTGACTGGTGTGATCTCTTTGCTGTCCAAGGGACTCTCCAGCACCACAATTCAAAAGCATTAACTCTTTGACCCTCAGCCTTCTTTATGGTCCAACTCTCTCTGTATATAACTACTGGGAAAATCATAGCTTTGACTCTGTGGACCTTTGTTGGCAAAGGGATGTCTCTGCTTTTTAATATGCTGTCTAGGTTTGTCATAGCTTTTCTTTCAAGTTGCAAGTCTCTTAATTTTGTGGCTGCAGTCACTGTTTAAGATCAGTTTATGAAAAAAAAAATAAAAGGCTTCTGTTTTGGACATTCTCTTTGTTGTAGAGCACTTGCTCTGGGAAAAGGCATGCCGTGAGCATCCTAAGAAGTGGTCCACCTGGGAGGGAACTGGAGCCTCCTGCCAAGCGCCCTGTAAGTGAGATTGGAATGAGATTCTCCAGAGGCAATCTAATTACTGGAGACTGTGCCCAGTCCAGCAGCTTCAAGGCAGTCTTGTGAGAAACCATGAACTAGAACCACTCAATGAAGCAGGGCCTGGATTTCTGACTCTGAAACTTTGTGAGATGATAAATTCTTAATGTTTTTAGGCTTCTAAACTCCAGGATCCTTTGTTATGCAGCAATAGGTAAACTGTATACACCCTTTTAATACTCAACAAATTATTTTTAGCAAGGTACTGAAATAAAAGCAGAAATAATAATGGCTGGAAACAAATATAAACAATGCAAACTTTTTCATTTTGAACTTGACTATCTGTGCCAGTTTCAAAAAAAATGGAAAAATAAAAGGAATATTATAGTACAAAAAAGGAGTGAAGTGATGATAAGTATCTTTAAGTGCATTAAAATATTCTTTTTTCTAAAAAGGGAATAATTTATACCTATGTTTGGCCACTTGAAGTAATGAATAAATTGCAAATCCTGCTTGGAGGATGTCTGCAAATATATTGATGATTTAGTTAAAAGTTATCTTCTTGGCGTATCTATCCTCAGTATACAGAGAAAAAGACCATATTACTCACAACAAAAATAGCAGCAGAGCTATTTGATGCAACAGCTTGCATCAAATTCTCATGTTCTAATACCCGTCATGGTAATGTGATGTTCCAGGTTTAGCTGAGAAGGCCTAAATTTGGCAGACCCTAATTTTTTCTGGGGCTGCTAGAGGGAGGCATTAATCAATACGTTGGACTGTAAGAAAATATGCTCTAAGGGAACGGGGGGGAGAGGCACGTCTAGACTTACTACCCTAGAATACAAAGAAATGTCTCGGGAGAGAAAGAAGGCTTGTTCCCAGCTCATCGTCTTTACAGGAATCCTGTTAAATGTTGCAAAACTAGTTTCTATCTTAAAAAAAAAAATGAGTAAATCATTTTTGTGGTGGTTGCTGTTTAGCCACTCAGTCATGTCTGACCCTTTGCGACCCTGTGGACAGTAGCCCACCAGACTCCTCTGTCCATGGGATTTCCCAGGCAAGAATACTGGAGGGGGTTGTCACTTCCTTCTCCAGGGGATCTTCCTGACTGAGGGATCCAACCCCCATCTCTTGCATCTCCTGCATTGGCAGGTGGATTCTTTACTTCTGAGCCACCAAGGAAACCCAAACTAAAAAAATTTTCTATTTTTTTCTGATTGCATTTCTGTTTACATTTTCTTTTAAAAACAGACTCATGACTGGTTTGCAGTGAGACAAGCTCATGCAAATTAGATTAAATTCAATAGTTACTGGTTATTTAACTACAACTAAGTAAGCATCACTGTCTCGATGGACATGGGTCTGGGTGAACTCCAAGAGTTGGTGATGGACAGGGAGGCCTGGCGTGCTGCGATTCATGAGGTTGCAAAGAGTTGGACATGACTGAGCAACTGAACTGAACATAACACAGGAGCTAAACTTTTAACTATTTATAGTTTGTTCCTTGCATGCTTGTAGGGCAAAATAGAAGGATACAAAATATGTAATTTTATAAAATTTGGAAACACCTTTTCAAAAAAATAACACTAAAGAGCAAGCTTAAGAATAAGGAAACATTGGATCTTAAGTAAAGAAAGAAAAAATTTAGACTAGTAATAAATAGAAATTTTACAAGTACTTATTTCCAAAGTGTGAGATTTAAGCTTTGATTTATTTAAAAATACTGTATGTTCATCACACAATAATAAATTCACAATAGGCATATTCAAAAGAAAGTTTATATATACACTACAAGAAGTTGTTATCATAGGAGATTATAACCATACTATCAACACGTAATATAATTTTGAATACAAACCATTCGAGATGCCAGTAAGGTGTATAATCTGAGAAGAAATTGCAACTTATAAATGTTCATATTTCTTTTGTAGGGACAATTTAGAGATGTTATTGCTATACTATAATGCTAACATAATATTCTCATTTTAAGAGTTTCTTGCAAAGCTCTCAATAATTCTGCTATTTTATTTAAGATGCATTTGCACTTTAAGTTGTATGTTTAAAAATTATTTTTCTATAACTTACAATAGCTTCAGAACAAAGCTGTATAAAATTCTATGAACTAATTGGCAATTAAATCCTAACATATTTACCATGGTAGTAACAAAGTGCAGAGATATAACAAAAAGGCATTATACTTGGGATTACACATTTGGGAATTCTTGTGTAGGCTCCTTGGAAAGTAATTTGGCACAATTCCTTCTTCTCACTAGCAGAGGCCCGCATATTTTAGCATTTAATAAGAGTGCTCAACAAGTTCCTTTTTTACACAGTACAATTTAAATGATAATAATGACTATATGTATTAACTTATTAATGAGATATTTTCAGTAAATTCAATAACTTTAGTGGAGTATATCAGTGGTGCGGTGGTAAAGAATCCACCTGCCAATGCAGGAGACAAGAGTTCAATCCTGGCTTGGGAAGATTCCCTGGAGAAGGAAATGGCAACCCACTCCAGTATTCTTGCCTGGAGAACTCCATGAACAGAGGAGTGTGGTGGGCTACTGTCCATGGGGTCACAAAGGGGTGGACATGACTGAGCATGCACACACTCATTTGCATCTAACCGGCAGTCTCCCTGTACCTCACTTTCTGTACTCAGTGAGACAGGGACAGAAAGGAAAACTCCTATAAACGTCCAGAAAGACATCCTCAATGTTTATTTTTATATTTTTGAAGACAGATGAAGCAAAGGGAAACTACTTTATCTGTGCTTAGTATATCCCAGGGTACCACTAAGGGATTTGCATATGAAATATTGTTTAATCCTTTGATGTGTCTACAATATTATCTGATCTTACAAACCAGGAAATTGAGGGTCCTAGAGGCTAATGAACACAGCCAATCTAGATAATGGAAGTCATCCTAGATTTTCCCTTCTATTTTCCTCCACGTACACACAATTAGGTTGTATCTATTTTCATCTCCTCAGCAAGTTGTTAACCCCTATTCTCCTATTCTGCTAGTTAGATTTTATCTTATTTCATCTTGTGTAATGCAATAGCTCCCTATCTGTTCTCTCTAAATCCAGTCTTCATCTGCAAACCAACCACTAAAAATACTGATAGAGTTGTTTTTGTTTCGTCACTAAGTCACATCTGACTCTTTGTGACCCTGTAGACTGTAGCCTGCCAGGTTCCTCTGTCCATGGAATTTCCTAGTCAAAAATACTGGAGTGGGTTGCCAATTCCTCTTGCAAGGGATCTTCCTGGCCCAGAGAAGGAACCCACTTCTCTGGCACTACAGGCAGATTCTTTACCGCTGAGCCACTATTTAAAATACGAATCATAAAAATGTCATTTCCTTTCCTACATCTCTGTAATATCAAGCTCAGTCTTCTACACATGGCATACAAACACTTCCACACATGGATTCCAAAAGGCTCTTTACAACTACTCTCTCATACTGCACGCTTTAGAAATGTCAGTAGTTCTTGTTCAACACTACTTTAAAATCCTTGCCCTGGTGTTCACTCTCTGCAGCTTCCTTTCTACTAACTCTGTGTTTAGATACCTCTTACTCTTCCTTTTAGATGTCGTCCTCTCCAGGAAGACACTGATCTTTTTAGACTAGTGTTCCTCCCATATATTTTCATAGCATCCTGTGAATAGCTCTACAATCATATTTATTGGTTGTACCAAATTATTCTTCAGAAAAACTCTTTCTATATAATTGAAAATCCATGTTATTGAGAAACGTGCAGTTAGGGATGTAAAATTATTATTCAGTGTGATTATACTTTCATAAATCTATCATGATTTTTATTAGTCTCCCTGGGCTTAATAAATTGAGGACTCTCACTACCTTCTGACTACTTGAATAAAAATGTCAGTAACTCATTTAATCAATAAATCATTGGCTCCTTACATAAATAAAAACCTAAGTTATTTTAATTTTTGTAATTATGAAAACATTGTATGAATTAAAAAATGTTGAAATGTCTTTGATTCTTCATTTTTTCCAAGTTATATTTGAGGTAAAACTGAATATCTAAATTGGAATGGAAAAGATTTCTTCTTTAACTGAATCTAAGATTGGGAATCAACAGGGCTGTTTGTCTCCTAGGGTCACTCATGGAGAATTTTCAGGAAAACCTAGGATTCCACAGCATGCTGCTTAAGAATCATTGATATATTGAAACTTCTGTTTCAAATATAATACATTTAAAAATAGTTTTGTCTTATTTTCTAAATATTGCCCTTTATTTTATAAGTTTGACACATGGTTCATGTAAACTCAGCCTTATCTTCTTAAAAAAAAAAAGTATGATGAAGTAGAAGGCTCCAGGCCATTGTTCCCACATGAAGATGCTAAATGAACAATAATAAATGGACTAAAACACCTTTATGAGGGCTCTATATACCAGTTAAAACGCTGCAGCTTTTTTTTTATTCCCGAGAGAATATACATAGTAGCTGAAAAGCACAAGAAAAAAAAATACATGTATTTATTTATCACAAGTCCTTCCTATTATCAGTAACTTAACATGTAAGTGGGTTTAAGTTCTTAGTCAGAAACTAAACATTCAGTAAATGAATTACAAAAACAGAATCTAACTAAATGCTTTCTATAGGGAGTCACCTGACACCTAAGGATACACATGGGTTGAAAGTGAAAGGACAGAAAATGATATTTCATGCAAACATTAACCAAAAGAGAGCAGGGGTAGCTATACAAATATCAGACAACATGGACTTATGGTCAAAAACTGTTACAATAGACAGGACACAATATAATGAAAAGGGGACAATTGACAAAGAGGATATAACAATTATAACTCCGTATGTATCAAACATTAGAGTTTCTAAATATATGAGGCAAACATTGAGATAATTGAAGGGAGAAATAGACAATAACACAATAATAGTAAGAGAGTTTAATACTACATTTTCAAAATAGAATAATCAGACAGAAGATTGATAAGAAAATCGATTTGACAAATTTAGACTCAACAGACATATACAGAACACTTCACAAAACATCAGAATATAGTCTTCTCTAGTGCACACGAAATATTCTTCAAGATGGACTCTATGTTAAAGCTGTTAAATAAGCCTTAATTAATTTAAAAACACTAAAACTTGTAAACTTTCCTTCCTGATCACAATGCATTGAAACTAGAAATCAATGGGAGAAATAAAACTGAAAAATCCATGAATATGTGGAAATTATACAATACACTCTCAAACAATAACTGGGTGAAAGGAGAAATCACAAAGGAAATTAGAAAATATCTTGAGACAAATGATAGGAAACATATCAAAACTTATAAAATGCAATGACTGCAGTGCCAAGAGGGAAATTTATAGCTGCAAATGATTACATTAAGAATTAATAAAGATCTCAAATCAACAAACTAGCTTTACATCTTAAGAAAATAGTTGTGAAGAAAAAACTAAGCCCAAAGCTTTTAGAGGAGGGACATAAATAATAGAGCTAAGATGAATAAAATAGAAAAAATATAAACAACAGAGAAAAAATAACAAAAACAAGGAGTCATTTTTTGAAAATATCTACAAACATTTAACTACATTAACTAAGAAAAAAAGCAAAGACTAAAATAAATCAGAAATTAAAGATATTGCCTTTACAGTTGATTTTTTTATAGAAATGTAAAGGATCATAAGGAAATACTATGAAATAACGTATGCCAAATTAAATAACCTAGATGAAGCTTATAAATAAGAATTACTACTGCTGTTGCTGCTGCTGCTAAGTCGCTTCAGTCGTGTCCGACTCTGTGCGACCCCATAGATGGCAGCCCACTAGGCTCCCCCGTCCCTGGGATTCTCCAGGCAAGAACACGGGAGTGGGTTGCCATTTCCTTCTCCACTACATGAAAGTGAAAAGTCAAAGTGAAGTCCCTCAGTCATGTCCGACTCTTAGCAACCCCATGGAGTGCAGCCCACCAGGCTCCCCCGTCCCTGGGATTCTCCGGGCAAGAGCACTGGAGTGGGGGGCCACGGCCTTCTCCAAGAATTACCACTAATCCTCCTCAAACTCTCCCAATAAATCCAAGTGCAGAATATTTGCAATCACATTTTATGAAGCTAGAGTTACTCTCTAAAGCCCGAAAGGGCTTCCTTGGCGGCACAGTGGTAAAGAATTCGTCTGCAAACGCAGGAGATGAAAGAGGCATAGGTTCGATCCCTCAGTTGGGAAGATCCCCTGCAATAGGAAACAGCAGCCCAGTCTAGTATTCTTGCCTGGAAAACTGCATGAACAGAGGAGCCTGCACGGCAGGCTGTATAGCTTATGGGATTACACAGAGCTGAACACTACTGAGGGGCTGAGCACAAAGTCAGAAAGGTCTACAACAAAATCCCTATGAACAAACGATGCAAACAAAAACACNAGGCTGTATAGCTTATGGGATTACAAAGAGTTGAACACTACTGAGGGGCTGAGCACAAAGTCAGAAAGGTCTACAACAAAATCCCTATGAACAAACGATGCAAACAAAAACACTAGCAAACTGAATTCAATAACCCATTAAAAGGACTATACACCATGATGAGTGGGACTCATTGACGGAACACAAGGATAGGTCAACATACAAAAATCAATGTAATGACCACATTAAGAGAATAATAAAAAAAGATCACTTCAACTGATGTAAATAAAGCATCTGACAAAATTCAAGAGTATTCCATGATAAAAGTGCTCAACAGACTAGCAACAGAAAGAAACTACTTCAACATAGTAAAGGCCATATATGAAAAGTCCACCACTAACGTCATACTCAACAGTGAAAGACTGAAATCTTTCAGGAAGAATATATAGATCTTTGTTTTTGCCACTTCTTTTTAACATAATATTTGGAGGTCCTAACCAGAACAATTAGAGAAGAAAAAAATGTATTCTAAATTGGAAAAGCATTACAATTATTTCTATTCATAGATAACATTGTCTTATATGTAGAAAATCCAAGATCACATTTACACAAACTGTTAGAACTAATAAATAAATTCAATAAAGTAGCAGAGTTCAAAGTTAATGCACTTGAATTCACTATATTTTTGTACACTAGCAATGAGCAATCTTAAAAGGAAATTAAGAGAAGACATCCATTTATGATATCAAAAATAATAAATTACTGAAGAATAAGCTTTAGCAAACAAACAAGAGACTTGTACACTGAAAACTACAAACTTTGCTGAAAGACATCACAAATGTAAAGACATTATATGCTCATGGACTAGAAGCTTAATACTGTCGACTTGTTGATACTTCCAAAAGTAACCCACAGATTTAATGCAATCCATATTAAAATGCCAATGGCCTTTTTTATAGACATGAAAAAATCTATTCTAAATTTCATATGCCATCCAAAGATACCCTGAGTAGCCAAAACAATCTAGAAAAAGATGTATAAAGTTGAGAGCTTCACATTTCCTGAATCCAAAATTTATTACAGATCTACGGTAATCAAAAAAGTATGGAACTAACATAAAGACAGACATATGGAACCATAGAATAAAATTAAAAGCTTAGATAAAGCCTCATACACGTGGTCAAGAGCTTTTTTGGCAAGGGTGCCAAAATCATTCAGCAGGAAAGGGCAGTCATTTCAACAAGTAGTTCTAGGAAAATGAGATATAAATGTGGGAAAAATTTTTATCTCTTATCTTATATAAAAATTAACCAAAAAATGAATCAAAGATGCAAATAAAAAATCTAAAACTATAAAACTCTTAGAAAAACATAGGAGAAAGCTTCAGGACATTGGATTTTTAATGATTTCTTGGATATGACACAAAAGCACAATTAGGAATCCTGTCTCTTATACACATCTAACTAACCAAAAAATGAATCAAAGATGCAAATAAAAAATCTAAAACTATAAAACTCTTAGAAAAACACAGGAGAAAGCTTCAGGACATTGGATTTTTAATGATTTCTTGGATATGACACAAAAGCACAGGCAACAAAGGCGAAAACAGATAAACTGGACTGCATCAAAACAAAACAAAACAAAACAAAAAATCTGTGAATCGAAGATCCATCAACAGAGTGGAAAGGAATCTATAGAATGGGAGACATATTTGCTCCCATATAACTCCTATACCTGACAAGTAGTTAATATCCTGAATATATACAGAACTTTATAACTCAACAACAACAAAAGCACATATCCCTTTAAAAAATTATGAACAGATTTTTTTTCTCTGAAAAAGACATACAAATGGTCAACAAGCATATGAAAAGATGCTCAGTGTTACTAATCATTATGGATAGTGTTACTATCATTATTAGAAGCATCATCATATGCTTCTAATCCATGAGCATTTATAACTCAACAACAACAAAAGCACATATCCCTTTAAAAAAATTATGAACAGATTTTTTTTTTCTCTGAAAAAGACATACAAATGGTCAACAAGCATATGAAACAATGCTCAGTGTTACTAATCATTATGGATAGTGTTACTATCATTATTAGAAGCATCATCATATGCTTTTAATCCATGAGCATATAATGTCTTTACGTTTGTGATGGCTTTCAGCAAAGTTTGTAGTTTTCAGTGTACAAGTCTTTTGTTTGATAAAGCTTATTCTTCAGCAATTTATTATTTTTGATATTATAAATGGATACTAATCAATATTCACAATGAATATTCACTTCCATTTGCATAACTGCTATTAAAAAAATAACAAATTTTGACAAGGATGTGGGAAAATTGAACATTTGTGTACTGCTGGAAAAGTAAAATTGTGCTGCTGTTATTGAAAGTTATGGCAGTTCTTCAAAAAATTAAAAATAGAGTTATTATATGATCTAGCAATTCCATTTCTGGATTGTATGGAAAGGGACTGAATTTTGAGTCTGAAAGAGATATTTGCAAAACTATCTTCACAGAAGCATTATATACAACATCCAAAAGGAAAGAGCTACCCAAGTTTCCACTGATGGACAAAATGTGGTACATGAAGACTATTATTCATCCTTAAAAAGGAAGGGGATTCTGACACCTGGTACAATATGGATGAAACTTGAGGACAATAAACTAAACTAAAAAAGCCAGTCACACAGAAATATTATATGATTTCACTTATATGAGTTATCTAATATAGTCAAATTCTCAGAAACAAAAAGCAAAATGGGGGTTTCCTAAGGCTAGGCAAGGGGAAAATGAAGAGCTGTTTTAAACAGGTATAGGTTTTTCAAGATGAAAAGGTTCTGCAATTCTGTTGTAACAATGTGAATATACTAAACACTATTGAACTACACACTTAAAAATTATCAAGATGATTAAGATGTATATTTTATCACAATAAAATTAATATATATAAATCCACAGCCTATATTTAACAATATGTCAGAAATAACTATTTGTATATCTTGCAAATAATTTACTATAGTTTATAATATTCCTTAGCAATATTTAACAGTCACTATGATTTCATAGAGATTTGGAGGTATGCAATATATCTTTGTTTTCAAATTTCTGAATCTCCATTTCAACAGGGAAATCTATATAATTGTTTTTCAGACACTGGGGGCTTTATTATGGCCACTGAATTTGGCAGTTCAGTCAGTCACTCATGTCCAACTCTTTGCGACCCCATGGACCACAGCATGCCAGACTTCCCTGTCCTTCACCATCATCTGCAGCCCACCAGGCTCCTCCGTCCATGGGATTTTCTAGGCAAGAGTACTGGAGTGGGTTGCCATTGCCTTCTCTGTAAAACTTGAATGCAAGCTAAATAATTAATTATACGCAAATGATTATACACACACTTTGAGTTAATGCAAGGGAAGGAGTGGAAAATGACTAGGCAAGCCTATAAGCACATTCCTTTATCTGAGGATTTACAAAGGGCTTGATAATGTCAAGGGCTACTATATTCCACAAGGCAGCCAAAGTGTTACTTAATGCTATTCTTCAAGGCATTTTAATTCAAATTTAGTTCTGTTTTACCTACTTGTTAATCCATCAGAAATAGAAAAAGCTAACATGTTATCTAAAGGTAATTACAAGCATATTATTTTCCAATCAAGACTAATTTTTAAAGCTTCAAAAACATAACTGGTCTTAGGTCTAACACATTAATCGGGAAATTACATCTTTTTCAAGCCATGAATCTAACTATTCAGCACTGTTCTTTTATTACAACATGACAACTAAACAGTTTTTTAAAAGACCACTTACACCATGCTTGTCTGCCAGGTAGTCAAACAGCATCCGACCATCCCTTAATAAAAAAATTTTTAAATTACTATCTTTCACAGGCCACAGAAAACAAGCATATTCATCTTCTATCTTATTACTCACATAAAGCCATATAATTACTTTAATATTTAACACTAAAAATAAGACTTCCAGAAATAAACAGAACACTACATGTTTTGAACATAATGAATAGGAACTCAAGAAAAACTTAAGTTTAAAATTTCACTTTGAGATTTCTTAAGCCCTAATTGAAAACCATATGTTCTGATTCCCCACATGATCTCAGTTTTTCAGGTAATAAAACCAGAACATTTTGACTATTCTTATAGTGACATCAGTGAGATCTATTTAGGTGGTAACCTACTGAAAATGCTATTTACTCTCTTGAGGACACATTTCTAATTGATAATATACTAAAATAGAGAAGGAAATAAATGGATGATACAAACAAGCACGAATTAATCCTATATATTAATGTTGCCCCCCTCCACAATGCTAGTATTTTTCATAAGGACAGTGATTTGGCCAATTATAAGACTAATAAATCTTATTATTATTGAAATGTGTATACTATCATGTAAGAAACGAATCGCCAGTCTATGTTCAATGCAGGATGCAGGATGCTTGGGGCTGGTGTATGGGGATGATCCAGAGGGATGATGTCGGGTGGGAGGTGGGAGGGGGGGTTCATGTTTGGGAGTTCGTGTACACCCGTGGCAGATTCATGTCAATGTATGCCAAAACCAATAGAGTACTGTAAAGTAAAAAAAAAAATAATAAAATTTAAAAAAATAAAATAAAAATTTTTTGGCTTGTCTATACTTACTTGTCACTTCAAAATATTTGAACTTACTAGAAAATTTTCCTCTGCATGTGACTAACTGTAACCCACATGTTTGTCCTTAGGTTCTTTATAGCTTTATTTAGAACATCTTCACTTTCCCATTTAGATGAAAATATACTGATTCCTCATCACACATATGGTCTGAAACCTAGCATTTTTTTTTTCGCCACTAACTCTTAGGAATCTCATCGGCAGTACATTTTCCCTAGTTCCATTTTATTTTGGTATCCTATTCATGCTGAATTCTCTGGCTGTTAAGTATTTCACCTGGTGTTATGCTCTCACTCTGCTAAGTGGAGGCAGATGAGCAAGGATGTATTTCTTTGATTTTCACAAAATCACAGTCACAAAGCAGTTTCATAAAGCAGATTTTAGAACTAACTTATAGGTAAGTCACGCCCAACCAATTTAAAGTGAAGATTCATTATTGCTCTTCTTAAAACTTCTTTGGGTGTTTCTGTTCAATGGAATTTACTTTTAGACAAATTTCCTCACATCCTTTCTGGTCTTTCTGCCTTCTCAAGTTCTCATACCTTCAGGGAGAAGGAAATGGCAACCCACTCCAGTATTCTTGCCTGGAAAATCCCACGAACAGAGGAGCCTGGTGGACTGCAGACCATGGGGTTGCAGAGTCGGGCACGGCTGAGCGACTAACACACATACCTTCAGGCCGAATCCTACAAGCACTTCCTCGAATTAAAAAAAATTTTTTGCAATGTCTAATTTTAGTCATAATTTTAAAAACACTGAAGTACTATATAATATATAGAAAACAGCACAGTTCTTTAGAGTATAGCTCAATAGGTTACCAGGAAAGGGCCACATCTATGTGACCACCACTTAAGGGCAAAAGCAAAATTTAATCAGTCCCTGAAAGCCCTCATTATATTCAATCCTCCCCCCCTTTCCTCCTCCCCTGTGGAAGATTTATCTGTTTATTTACCCTTGTTACTTTGTCATACTGAAATCACCACTTTGTATTCTGTTGTGTCTGGATTGGTCAATACTTTTGGTGAGATAATTCCATGCTTTTTAACAAAGTTGTAGTTCTTTCATTTTCTTTGTTGACCAGCTCTAGTTCTTCCATTTTCTCTGCTAAACATAATTTATTTAGCCATTACACAGTTGATAGATATTAGGGTAGTTGCCACTTTGGAACTTTTATGAACACAGACGTGTGGACATTCATTTTCATATCTTTTGGTGCACGTGCGTGAAGTGAAAGTCGCTCAGTTGTGTCCAACTCTTTGCGACCCTATGGACTATATAGTCCGTGGAATTCTCCAGGCCAGAACACTGGAGTGGGTGGCCTTTCCTTTCTGTAAGGGATCTTCCCAACCCAGGGATCAAACCCAGGTCTCCCACATTGCAGGCGGATTCTTTACCAGCTGAGTAACAGTGTAAGCCCAAGAATACTGGAGTGGGTAGCCTATCCCTTCTCCAGAAGATCTTCCCTGCCCAGGAATCGAACTGAGGTCTCCTGCAGTGCAGGCAGATTCTTTACCAACTGAGCTATCAGGGAAGCCCTTTTTGTGCACAGATGCATGCAATTCAGTTCAGCTTATGTTCAGAAATGGAATTCCTGGACCAGTTGGTATGTATGGAGAAGGAGAAAAGGACATGAGATGGCTGAATGGCATCACTGATGCAATGGACATTAACTTGGTCAAACTTTGGGAGATGGTGAGGGACAGAGAGGCCTGGCATGCGGGTCCATGGGGTTGCAAAGAGTAGCACACGGCTGGGTGACTGGACAACAGCAGTGACAACATGGTGTGTATAGGTTCATATGTTTTAGCTAATACTAAACAGTTCCAAAGCCATTGTACAAGTTTACGCCTGTCAATAATGGATGAGATTTCCAGTTGCTCTGCATTTTCCCAAACATTTGGCATTTTTCATCTTTATTTATTCTGGGGGGAGGTGCATACAGTAGTTTCTCTTTGTGGTTTTAATTTGTATATTCCTGATAATGAATGCTGAGCACCGAAGAATTGATACTTTTGAACTGTGGTGTTGAGAAGACTCTTGAGAGTCCCTTGGACTGCAAGGAGATCCAAGCAGTCCATTCTAAAGGAGATCAGTCCTGGGTGTTTATTGGAAGGACTGATGTTGAAGCTGAAACTCCAATATTTTGGCCAACTGATGCAAAGAGCTGACACATTTGAAAAGACCCTGATGCTGGGAAAGATTGAGGGCAGGAGGAGAAGGGGACAACAGAGGATGAGATGGTTGGATGGCATCACCGACTTGATGGACATGGGTTTGGCTGGACTCCGGCAGTTGATGATGGACAGGGAGGCCTGGTGTGCTGCGGTTCATGGGGTCACAAAGAGTTGGACACAACTGAGCGACTGAACTGACTGACTGACTGATAATGAATGAGGCTGAGTAGCTTTTCATGCATTTATTGTCCACTTGCGGAGAAGGAAATGGCACCCCACTCCAGTACTCTTGCCTGGAAAATCCCACGGATGGGGGAGCCTGGTGGACTGCCATCTATGGAGTCTCACAGAGTTGGACACAACTGAAGCAACTTAGCAGCAGCAGCATTGCCCGCTTGGAGTACCTGTTCCTGTCTTGTCCATGCCTCTATCAGTGTGTCTGTTTTTTTCTTATTGATTTGTAGATCTTCCTGACCCAGGGTTCAAGCTCACATCTCCTTGTCTCCTGCATTGGCAGGTGGATTCTTTATCACTGTTCTACAAAGGAAGCCCCATGTGGATCAGGGTAGGCCCTAAATCTAATGGGAATGTCCTTATAATAGAAAAGGATATACAGAGGCAGAGAGAAGGCCATGTGAAAACAGAGATAGAGATTGTAATGATGAAGCTATGAGCTGAGGAATGTCAAGAATTTCTGGGAGACATTAGAAGCTAAGAAATGGTGAGGGAGATTCTTCTAGAGGGTCTTCAGATGGAGCATAGCTCTACTGATACCTTGACTTCACACTGCTGGACTGAGATAATATAACTGAGATAATAAATCTATTTTGGCAGAAGACACTGAGTTTGTGGTAATTTTTAAATGACATTTCTAGGAAAATAATTCAGTTTCTAAGAATGAGCTTGTATTTGTTTATATGGTGTGTTTTCTAGTTGGGATGTGAAGTTACCTCCGGAAACTATAATTTAATGATTTGTCAAATTTAATACATTCTAAGTCATTCTCTTCAAATATTTCTGATCTTTTACCTTTTTCCTCAATCTGGGACTCCAACTGCACATTGGTAAGACATTTTTACCATATCCATAGATGACTCAAATACTTCCTATCTTTTGCATCATTACTGTTCTCTGTGTCTCACTCTGTATATGTTTATCTTATAAATCTCCCAGTTAACATAATTTCTCTTCAGTTGTCTAACCTTCTACTAAACCTATCCATGAGCTTTTAGTTTCAGTTTCTACATTGTTCAGTTTTGAGTTTATCTTTGGTTTGTTTTTATAGTTTTGTAGCTTTCAGTGCTCTGTCAAAATTCTTAATCACCTATTTTAATCCCTTGGTTATAGCAAGCAAAACTGTCTCAAAATCTGCATCTGCGTATAGATGCAATTATATGTCATGTTGTTCCCTTTGGTTTTCACTAACACGATCTCATCATCTTATATGCCTAGTATTTTTAATTGAGGGCTGAACATGGTACAAGAAAAAAAACTGAAATAATTTGAGGCTCTGGATGATGTAATCTTTCTCCAGAGAGGAAGAGTTTGCTTCTGGTTGACTGTTGCCTGAGGGACAGTCGCAACATAACCTTAATCCAATCGATACTTGAAGTGATTCAAAACTAGCTTTAAATTTCTGCTTATTGAATTTCCAGATCCGATTTTCTTAAACATCTGCCTTGTTGGGTTTCCCAAAATCACTTTGGTGACTCTAAAATTTACTTTTTCCTCTTATAGTTCCATGGGTCTTCTGAAATCTAAGATCAGTGTCTAGCCTCTTGGTATCTGCTTCAAATTCAATAGAACTATCTGGAGGAAAAACAGCTCCAAATGCTGGGTTAACTGCTCTGGGTTATCTGTTCTAATGCCTGATTTGTTCAAAATATATTGTCTGTACTAATTACAACAGGAAGTTTAGCCTGAACCATTTCATCTGCAATGCTCGAGATCTTAGAAAATCCTGCCTTTTCATCATCATAAAAAATAATTTTTGCCTCTGTCACTTACTTGGTTAAGGGTTTCACATCACACAGCCAAAAAATAACTAATGCTTTACTTAACAAAAGGAAAAAAAAAAAAGTCAATTGTTTCAGACTTTACTCTTTAGCAGCAAGACTTTGATATTTTAGGTTTCTCTTTATCACATCTATGTCCACTGAAGTGGAAGGAAGACATACAGGGCTTTATATATTGCATTGATATGAATTATGCTATTTGGCAGGAAGCAGAAAGAACCGCACTTTGTTGGTTTTGCTGCTAATAGAGAAACCATTTCTGCATAACTGCCCCCCACCCCAATATATCAATGGTAAATTTATCAAGGGCAAGGGTTGTTTCTTATTGTTTCTTTTTATATGTTAACCATCTGATAAGTGGCTTTGAATAAATAAACAAATGAAATGAAAACTGAGGCAATGCTACATGCCAAGAGCCTCGCTGAAATAGTATTTTAGATTCCTAGAGCACAATGAGTTGGAGATTATTTGATTGTTTTTGAAATGCCACCCATGAAAGGCAACCATTTCCTTCTTTTAGGAAATAAAAGAGAAATCAGGAAAATACTCAATAATCTGATAATTAGATAGTTTGATATTTGCTATGTGGTTAGTCACATCATGTGAGTGATATAACCAGCAAAGAATTTTTCTCTTCTTTGGCTCAGTGACAATTACATATAATTTCACATTACGTTAGATATTTGTTTATTTCCACATCAAGGGTTTCATAAGGCATATAGTTATAAAAGGAAAAAGAATTTTTTAAAGTTTTGGGTAGGTTAATACATAACTTTATGTATATAGAGTTATGCAAACTTGGTTAAATATAATCTTGCTGTGTGTACTTCAGGAATAAGTAGGAATACTTAATATCTAAATTGAGGCAAATAATATATGTGAAAGCACACAAAAAGAATAAATCTCAGACATTAGCCTGAGCAGAATTTACTCTGCTGATGCCATACATATAGGTTGCTAAGGGATGCTCTAATACAATCAAATAAAAGAACACTATTTCGAAGCTACTCACAATTCAATTCATTTGTTATTTGAAAGTCTTTAAATCAGAATTTGGATGCATTGACAGGCTTAGGGATAAAATTATGGTGTTCTATCATTTCTCAGAGAACAGAAAAAATTTTAGAACATGACAGCATTTAGTTAAATAACATAGTATCCCACTTAAGCTTAGGCTTGGATATGTTAAGTCTGTAATTAACGCTTGATTTATGATAAGTATGCCTTTCCACATACCCAAATTATCTTATGGTGTTTTTCAATTTTGTTTTTACTGTGATATGGAAGTTGAAGTTTATTAAGTGACAAGAGGACTACAAGGAGAGAAAAACAGCATATATAGTATCATGATGTGATGAAAAGATGACCTGAGATCTTCTCTAGGATTATTTCTAACTTAAATGTGGTAACTGAAGCAAAGGACAAGTATTTGGGTGTTAGGACACCAAATTAAAGAAAAGCCAGATGATAATATTCTTTCCACTTTTGCTTTTCCAATATCCAAATCTATTATCCACAATAAAATCCTTTCCCTAAGTAAAAATGTCATCTACTCAAATTTTCACAAATTTTCTTTTTCTGTAAGCTCTATAATGATACATATTCTATAAAAATTTTATTTAAAAAACACTTCACTTGCTGATCTTGATTATTTTTAAGAGTGAAGAACACAAATAAATGAGAATCTGTCTCTAAAACTTCTTGTCCATATTTATTTAACCTTGGTTAAATGAATTTAACCAATAGTCCACATTCATTTAACCTTGGTTATTAATAAATATGTCAAATCTATCAAGAAACATACCCTCATTTCTTTACATAAAAATTATATTTGAGGTAATTATATCTTCAGTGTTTCCAAATGAGGAATAGAACAGTAGCAAACTTTACACAAAATAGGAACTTATTCAAGCAATTATCTACTTGATTTTAAAATGCAATAAACCATTATTTTTTAGTCAATTTCTTCTATTTATGGACCATGCCCATTTTCACAGATTAGTTTTTTAAATACCCACCAAATGATAAAAGATAAAAATATTCTGGCAGCATATAAGCTGCCAAATAAAGCTGGTTTAGAAAATTTCTTAATTTCATAGGAAGTTATTTTATACTGTGGTATTAAAAGTAAGTCTTCTAGATAGTAACATTTGCTGAAAAAATTATCTGAAGAACTGTTGAAGACCTTTTAAGGCAAAAGGAGCTTTTGAACTTTTGTATCTATATCTGTAAAGATGGTCACAAATGCTCTTAAGATTGAGAGAGGAGGGTGTGGAGAAAAGGGAACCCTCTTACACTGTTGGTGGGAATGCAAACTAGTACAGTCACTATGGAGAACAGTGTAGAGATTCCTTAAAAAACTGGAAATAGAACTGCCTTATGACCCAGCAATCCCACAGCTGGGCAAACACACCGAGGAAACCAGAATTGAAAGAGACACATGTACCTCAATGTTCATCGCAGCACAGTTTATAATAGCCAGGACATGGAAGCAACCTAGATGTCCATCAGCAGACGAATGGATAAGAAAGCTGTGGTACATATACACAATGGAGTATTACTCAGCCATTAAAAAGAATACATTTGAATCAGTTCAAATGAGGTGGATGAAACTGGAGCCGATTATATAGAGTGAAGTAAGCCAGAAAGAAAAACACCAATACGGTATACTAACGCATATATATGGAATTTAGAAAGATGGTAATGAGGACCCTGTATGCGAGACAGCAAAAGAGACACAGATGTATAGAACAGTCTTTTGGACTCTGGGAGAGGAAGAGGGTGGGATGATTTGGAAGAATGGCATTGAAACATGTATAATATCATATATGAAACAAATCGCCATTCCAGGCTCAATGTGTGATACTGGATGCTTGGGGCTGGTGCACTGGGATGACCCAGAGGGATGATAATGGGGAGGGAGGAGGGTGGGGGGTTCAGGATGCGGAACACGTGTATACCTGTGGTGGATTCATGCTGATGTATGGCAAAACCAATACAATATTGTAAAGTAATTAACCTCCAGTTAAAATAAATAAATTTATATTTAAAAAATAAAAATTGAAGCAAAAAAAAAAAGATTGAGGGAGGAATCTTTTAGTTCTTTTCTTTGTGACTAAAATTCTGCTCTTCCATTTTTGAGGGACTAAATATTGGCTACATTGGTTGTATTACATAATATATCCTCATAGCCTACCTCTTACTCCCCTGCGCCTATGTTGCCCCTCCAGTCCCTCTCCCCATGGCAACTGCTGGTTTGTTCTCAATATATGTGAGAGTCTGCTTCTTTTTTATTATCCTCACTAGTTTCTTGTGCTTTGTAGATTCCACATATAAATGATATCACTGTATTTGTCTTTCTCTGTCTGACTTACTTCACTTAGCACAATACCCTCCAAGCCCGTCCATGTTGCTGCAGGTGGCAAGATTTTGTTCTTTTTTATGGCTGAGAAGCATTCCATTGTATGTATATGACTGGTTGGTTCCTTATCTTGGCAATTGTAAATAATGCTGCTCTGAACACAGAGGTGTACATACCTTTTCAAATTAGTGAAGTTTTTAAAAATATATATATCCAGGAGTGAAATAAGAAACATCTCTTTTTAATATTGACTTCTGCCCTGCTTCAGATTTCTAATTCCACAACTATTGAACACAGTAGTAGTAATGATTTGTAAATTATTTTTTACTCTCTGCTTGTTTATACCTTTCCATAAACTTCCTCTCTCAAAGTACTTATGGGATGATTAAGTACATGTAATATGTATTTGTAAAAATTCTTTTTTTTCTGGAATAATTACCTAGCAAATGGCTCTGTTAAGGAACAATATTAAAAGGTGGTGTTTCATTGGAACATTCATTTAAAAACAAAAAACTTTGTCCTGAAAACTGTGCTCTACCATAAAGCTCTCATAGCTCATTTGGACAGCCTCTACCTTGCTTAGTTTGCAAGATTTGTTCTTACACACGAAAACATTAATAACACATAGTAAATTTCCACTCATTTGCAAGCCTTTCTCATAGGTAATAATGTTTTTGCTCTATGATTTTAATTGCAAATTGTGTCCTTAGAACCTCTCCGTAAATATTTTCTTAGTGAAGTGCTGCAAGAGAATATGCATCTATCTTACCAGTCAGGACAATAATTGCATTTAAGTAACATTATGTGTGATAGAAGCAAGCAAATTTGTGCACTGAAATTTTTTTGTTTTCACTATTTTTCTAGGAAGACCAGTCATACTAGGAGTCTTGATAATTTAATTCAAAGAGAAACTGTAATTCAAAGAGAAACTGCTCTTCTAAGGAAAAAGACCTGTGCCAGATGTGATACATGACTGGGTAACTAGATATTTAAGTTTGCTCAAGACAGTCGTGGTTGTTGCCAGATGTCTTGGCATAATTATTAACAGTCCTCTCTTTCATTCATAAAGTATCTAGAGCTTGCACAGTAACTTATATAGTCATCCTATACACAACTACAGTATTTGAACAAGATTAATGACAAATCATATATGAAGGTCTACACTTTCAAATAGATCTCAGGCTTAAATCATAATAAATTTATCTAGAGTTAAGCGTTTCTTGGAAGAAAATATTTGTAAACCATATATCTGACAAAGGGTTAAAGTCCAAAACATATAAAGAAATAGTAAAACACCCAGCCAAAAAATAAAAATAGGCAAAGGAGATGAATAGGCTTTAAAAAAAAAAAAAAAAGATATACAAATAGCCAAAAAGATGTAAAAAAGATGTTCAACATCACAAATCATCAGAGAAATGCAAATCAAAATCACAATAAGATATTACAATAAGATATTAAGATAGTTATTATAAAAAATCAAAAGAAAAATGTTGGTTAGTATGTGGAGTAGAGGAAACATCTGTGCATTGTTGGAGGAAATGTAACTTGGTACAGCCATTATGGAAAATAGTATGGAATTGCCTCCAAAAATTAAAAGTAGAATTACTATATGGTCCAACAATCATACCAAAAGAAAATAAAATTTGTATATCAGAGATATCTATATTCCCACGTTCACTGCAAAATTATTCATAGTCACCAGACAATCTAAAGGATCTGTTAACAAATGAATGGATGAAAAAAATGTGATCTACGTATACAACATATAAATTGCATATATATGCATATATACATGGGTTTCCTCTGTGGCTCAGTGGATAAAGAATTAACCTTCATTCAATGCATTATGTGCAGGAGACACGGGTTCCATTCCTGGGTTGGGAAGATCCCCTGGAGAAGGGCATGGCAACCCACTCCAGTATTCTTGCCTGGAGAAGTCTGAGGGGCTACAGTCCATGGGGTTGCAAAAAGTTAGACACAACTGAAGTGACAGCACACAAGCACGCATGCATATATACATACATATATGCATATTTACAACTGAATATACATGTGATGAAATATATATATATATATATATATATTGCTTCCCTGATAGCTCAGCTGGTAAAGAATCCGCCTACAATGCAGGAGACCCCGGTTTGATTCCTGGGTTGGGAAGATCAGCTGGAAGAGGGAAAGGCTACCCACTCCAGTATTCTTGGGCTTCTCTTGTGGCTCAGCTGATAAATAATCTGTTTAAGGAAATGGCAACAAAAAAGAAATCAGTTTGTTGAAAATATTATCCTTTCCCCATTGAATGGCCTTGATATCCTAGTTGAAAATCAACTGGCCTTAAATATGAGGTTATTTTGGGGCCTCTGTTTTATTCTATTGATGTATTTGTTTGCCCTTATGCTATATACTGTTTTTGTTTATTACTTTTGTAAACTTTTATAGCTTTGTAGTAAGCTTTGAAATCAGAAAATGTGAATTTTCTGATTTTGTTCTTTTTCAAGGATATTTGACTATTTGGAGTTCTTTGAGATTCCACATGAAAATTAGGATAGGTTTTTCTTTTTTTAATTTATTTAATTGGAAGCTAATGACTTTATAATATTGTAGTGGTTTTTGGCCATACATGAATCAGCCATGGGTGTACATGTGTTACCCATCTTGAACCCCTCTCCCAGCTCCCACCCCATCCCATCCCTCAGGGTCATCCCAGTGCACTGGTACTGAGTGCTCTGTCTCATGCATTGAGCCTGGAATAGGTGATCTATTTCACATATGGTAATATACATGTTTCAATGCTATTCTCTCAAATCATCCCACCCTCACCTTCTCCCACAGAGTCCAAAAGTCTGTTCTTTACATCTGTGTCTCTTTTGCTGTCTCACATATAGGGTCATCATTACCATCTTTCTAAATTCCATATATACGAATTAATATATTGTATTGGTGTTTTTCTTTCTGACTTACTTCACTCTGTATAACAGGCTCCAGTTGCATCCACTTCATTAGAACTGATTCAAATGCATTCTTTTTAATGGCTGAGTAATACTCCATTGTGTATATGTACCACAGCTTTCTTATCCATTCATCTGCTGATGGACATCTAGGTTGCTGCCATGTCCTGGCTGTTGTAAACAGTGCTGCACTGTAATGAACATTGGGGTACACGTGTCTCTTTCAATTCTGGTTTAGGATAGGTTTTTCTATTTCTGCAAAGAAATGCCACTGGCAGTCTGGATGGGAGGGGAGTCTGGGGGGACAATGTATAGATATAGCTGAGTCCCTTTGCTGTTCACTTGAAATTATCATAGCATTGTTAATCTGCTATACGCAAATATAAACAGTTTATAAAATAAATAGGTGCCATTTGGATTTTGACAGGAATTTCATGGAATCTGTAGACTGATTTAGGTGATATTGTCATCTTAACAATATTAGGTCTTCCCTTACATACACACAGGATGTCTTTCCACTTATTTATGTTTCCTTTATTTCAGCAATGTTTTTTATTTTTCAGTGCAGCAAGTTTTTGCCTCCTGGTTATTTTATTCTTTTGGATACCATTGTATGGGGAGTTGTTATCTTAATTTTTTAGGGGCTTGACCATCTTACTGCACACACTGAGTAGTTTGTCAGACAATGAACAATTGAGAGAATATTTTCTCTACGTCATTGGACTGTCATAAAACAAAATCCCAAATGGTCATCATTTGAAATAATGGATGAAGTCAAACACAGTTCTTTTGGTTTTTTAAAAAATAAGCTATTTTTTGCCAAGGTAAGAAAACACTAAAAAGACCAGGCATTTTATGCATGATTTTATCTTCAACAGATAAATGCATCTTTGAAGAAATTATTCTTGTTGTATATAACCACCAAATTAAAGGAGCTATTTTTTATATGACTCCAGTTAATTTTTCCTAGCTTCATGCATACAGTGAAAAGACTGAAGAACTAAATACACTTTATGAATTAAATAGAAATAAGTTCAAGCCAAAAAAAATCTATGTTTAAATGTTCAAATGTTGAAGAAGCAATTTATCATTGTGTGGAAGGTTAAACCAGATGATCTCTTAAAATCATTCCAATTCTAAATTCTGCAATTTGAGAAATTGCCATTGTGTTTAACTGTTTGGGAGGATCCAATTATCCATCCTGTCAGGACCTTTGTGAACCCAACAAAAATTATGCAAACTTGTAATGAGCATTAATAAGGAGTTGGGTAACCCCTTTATCGGGCATGAGGAAATTCATTTTAATAACACTAGGGTGATGCAGTTGCCTTAATTGCCTGAGCAATGTCATTTAAAGTTAACCAAGCATGTATGAACATATAAGACACTGAATAGAAAATAAAGATGAACGAACTACATCCTACACTTACATTATTCACAGCAGGCTAAATATAGACCACCAGTTTCATGAATTTACTGCTTAGTTTTCAGTATAACTAAGTGTCGGAAACAAAATGAAAATAATTACACCTTTAGTCAAATATGATTCTAGGATGTCTATTTTATACAATCCATGCAGTTTTCTTGACACAATTATGTGCATGTTTGCATATAAAGCAATTGGTTACAATAGTTTTTTAATTAGCTTTATGTACAGAAATATAGTTCTGTTTATATAATACATATGCATAAATTAGTCATCAATCTCTAAAATCTGATTATTGCATGAGTTATATTAGAATAACCATGTTTGGTATAATGAAATAATACTTCGTCAAAAATGATAACCCATTAAGAATAAATATAAAGTGAAGTCTGTCTCATGTAAAAGCTTAAGTATCCTTTGAAATCAACACCGAGCAGGTGGTGGTGGTGATGGTTTAGTTACTAAGCTGTGTCCAACTCCTGCGACCCCATGGACTGTAACCCTCCAGGTTCCTTTGTCCATGGCATTCTTCAGGTATGAATACTGGAGTGGATTGCCATTCCCTTCTCCAACACCGAGTAGAGAAAGATGGAAAAAAAAAAGCAACGTGTGTTGCTATTCTTACAAATTAGAAAATTCTAATTTTAATGAAGGCCAATTTTTAAATCCTTTCTTTCGTGAATTATGTCTTTGGTGTTTTATCCATAGAGGCCCAAGGTAATATAGGTTTTCACTTATGTTATTGTCCAAGAAATTTTATTTCTGTGCTTGGCATTTAGGTATAAAATACACATTGAGTTGCTTTTTGTGAAGGATGTAAAGTTTAAATTCATTTTTTGCCTGGGGACGACCCATTGTCACAGAGCTGTTTGTTGAAAATACTTTGCTTCATTGTGTTTTCTTGGCTCCTTTGCCAAAGATCAGTTGACTATATTTATGGGCTTCTGGGTTCTTTATTCTTTTCTATTTAATTGTGATCAACTATTACCTGATGTTAACCTGAATTTTTTTCTTTTTTTACATTGTGTCTCTTTAGGACCACAGTGTTCTTATGGACTTAACCATGGTATATGATTGGAATTTGGATTTCTTTCATGGTTATAACTTTAAAATTTTCTTTAAATTATGAAAGTATGCTAACATATTTACAGGAGACTTGGAAAATACAGAACAAGGTTACAAATAGTTCCACTATATATTACATTTTTTAAGTAGATAAATTAAGTTTCAATATCAAACTCTCAAAAATTAATTGAATATACAGAGAAGTAGAAGGATATAGTGGGTTTTCCTAGGTAGCATTAGTGGTAAAGAACCTGCCTGCCAATGCAGGAGGCAAAAGAGATGTAGGTTCAATCCCTGGCCTGTAGTTATATTAGAATAACCATGTTTGGTATAATGAAATAATACTTCGTCAAAAATGATAACCCATTAAGAATAAATATAAAGTGAAGTCTGTCTCATGTAAAAGCTTAAGTATCCTTTGAAATCAACACCGAGCAGGTGGTGGTGGTGGTGGTTTAGTTACTAAGCTGTGTCCAACTCCTGCGACCCCATGGACTGTAACCCTCCAGGTTCCTTTGTCCATGGGATTCTTCAGGTATGAATACTGGAGTGGATTGCCATTCCCTTCTCCAACACCGAGTAGAGAAAGATGGAAAAAAAAAAGCAACGTGTGTTGCTATTCTTACAAATTAGAAAATTCTAATTTTAATGAAGGCCAATTTTTAAATCCTTTCTTTCGTGAATTATGTCTTTGGTGTTTTATCCATAGAGGCCCAAGGTAATATAGGTTTTCACTTATGTTATTGTCCAAGAAATTTTATTTCTGTGCTTGGCATTTAGGTATAAAATACACATTGAGTTGCTTTTTGTGAAGGATGTAAAGTTTAAATTCATTTTTTGCCTGGGGACGACCCATTGTCACAGAGCTGTTTGTTGAAAATACTTTGCTTCATTGTGTTTTCTTGGCTCCTTTGCCAAAGATCAGTTGACTATATTTATGGGCTTCTGGGTTCTTTATTCTTTTCTATTTAATTGTGATCAACTATTACCTGATGTTAACCTGAATTTTTTTCTTTTTTTACATTGTGTCTCTTTAGGACCACAGTGTTCTTATGGACTTAACCATGGTATATGATTGGAATTTGGATTTCTTTCATGGTTATAACTTTAAAATTTTCTTTAAATTATGAAAGTATGCTAACATATTTACAGGAGACTTGGAAAATACAGAACAAGGTTACAAATAGTTCCACTATATATTACATTTTTTAAGTAGATAAATTAAGTTTCAATATCAAACTCTCAAAAATTAATTGAATATACAGAGAAGTAGAAGGATATAGTGGGTTTTCCTAGGTAGCATTAGTGGTAAAGAACCTGCCTGCCAATGCAGGAGACAAAAGAGATGTAGGTTCAATCCCTGGCCTGGGAAGATCCCCTGGAGGAGGGAATGGCAACCCACTCCAGTATTCTTGCCTAGAGAATCCCATGGACAGAGAAGTCTGGCTGGCTACAGTCCATGGGGTCACAAAAGAGTCAGATACGACTGAAAAAACTTAGAATGCACACACATACAGAAGGATATAGTATATATTTAAAGATGTAAAATATTTAGAATAAGACTGGCAATCTCGGTCAATTGTGTGCTGATCAGCAAGCCTTGCCAAATTTAAGCTTATAGAAAAGGTCTTTCAGAAAGTTGAGAAAGCTTTTAATTATAGAAAGCATTCTAAAGAAACTACAGTGCAAAAGAGGAGATTTAAAGCCAAAATGGGAGCTGTCTTCAAATAAGAGAAGAGCTATTCTTTGGGAAAACAGAAGAGACATTATCTATAATGCCTCAAGGGCAGAACTCAAGCCCCTTTGTGAAGCCACCAGTGTGGCTGATAGATTGTTTCAACAAGAGGAAGAGTCAAAATATCTGAAAATAGAATAGGCTGCTTTGCAGGATAGTGAATTGAAGGGGTTTAAGAAGCAGACAGGAAATAGAATTAGATAGACTCTAACTTTTATTCAAACTCGGAGAATCTGTGCTTCTGTGAAGTCTAAGACCTGTACATTATCTGGTACATATTGTATTAATGAAACAGAGTATTGAAACCAGCAACCGGCAGTATTTTCTTTATCCACATCCACAGGAATAAGTTAATAAGGTTATCATAGTGTAGTTATATTACTGTAATTTATTATGACTTTCTATATTGATGATTTGGGGAAAAAAAGTTAAGTCCTAAGTCACAGATGGAGAGGGGAATGAGGATGGTCATGAATATATTGTTTGGAGAGATGACACTGTCAAAAAAGGCAGCTATAATTAGGTCATTTTACAAAGAATGTAAATCCTCATTAATCTCATCCTCTCCTGTCTTTTCCTTTATTATTATAACCTATTATTTCCTACCTTCCTAGTCCCAATAACACAGCAGAATGAAAGGAATATTTTGCTTTTCTCTTGTTATCTACCCTTTCCTATTAAGCATAATAACATCTGATGTTTTAATCAAGCTTTGTTTTATTCAACACATATTTCTTGAGCACATACTATGGGTCCAGAACTCTACTAGGAATTTAGGCTACAGCAATGAATGAAACAGACAAACACTTGGCAGTTCTTATATTTAGGGGATGAGAGAGGGATAACATACACTAAGAAAACAGAATAAATAGGTAACTGATTTATATACTAGAAGGTGGTAAGTGCTTTAGCTATAAGACAAAGTTAATCAGAGTTAAGGCAGTCAGGAGGACAAGTACATTCTTGTGGGTGGTTTGCTGGGCAGCAGGTAGTAAGTAGTAAGCGGGGGCGGGTGTCACAGCAGGCCTTTTCCCACTGAAAAGATGAATTTTGAACAAAGACTTAAGGAGAAGAATTTAACCAAGCAGACATCCAAGGGAAGAATACCCTGGGTGGAAGAAACAGTGGGGTCAAATGTTCTTTAAAATAGGCATTTTTGAAACTATAAATTTAATGTCCATTAAATTTACCATGAAATCTATAATGAAATAATGCAAATCTCTGCAATGAGAGTAGGAAGGGATCTCTGACTTTGCAGCCTTTGACAACCAATAAGTTGTTCTTAAACTGATTCACAGTATTACCAGCTCTTACGATATTTGGGTGGGTTCTTTGTTCTGACTCCACCCAAATATAGTAAGAGCTCTGTTCTGACTGTGTACGCAGTTGACTCAGATGGTAAAGCGTCTGCCTACAATGTGGGAGACCTGGGTTCGATCCCTGGGTCGGGAAGATCGTCTGGAGAAGGAAATGGCAACCCACTCCAGTATTCTCGCCTGGAAAATCCCATGGACGGAGGGACCTGGTAGGCTACAGTCTGTGGGGTTGCAAAGAGTCGGACACGACCGAGTGACTTCACCTTCACCTTTGTTCTGACTTGGTCTGAGAGATGGCTTTCCCCTCTGATTCATTGGCCTACATGGTTAATGTTAATCATTTTTGTAAACATAAATGAATTGACAGATAATTAAAGTACAGTAAGTAAAGTCGCTCAGTCGTGTCCGACTCTTTGTGACCCCGAGGACTGTAGCCTACCAGGCTCCATCCTCCATGGGATTCTTGAGGCAAGAGTACAGGAGTGGGTTGCCATTTCCTTCTCCAGGGGATCTTCCCAACCCAGGGATTGAACCCGGGCCTTCTGCATCCCAGGTAGACGCTTTAACCTCTGAGCCTAGACATGGGCAAAATAAGTCCGTACAAACATAGTTAAAGGCATGATTACATGCATGCCAGTCGCTTCAGTGGTGTCTGATTCTGTGACCCTGTGGACTGTAGCTTTTTAGGCTCATCTGTCCTTAATCAATCATTGTGAACATGTCAAGTGGTCAAATGGGAAATTTAAATAAATTTAGAGCTAAAGATTTAATTGGAAAATAAACTAATGACTAGTGTTAGTCACTAAATCATGTCCAACTGTTTGGGACCCCATGGACTACAGCCCGCCAGGCTCCTCTGTCCATGGAATACTCCAGGCGAGCATACTGGAATGGATTGCCATTTCCTTCTCCAGGGGATCTTCCTGAGCAAGGGATCGAATTCAGGTCTCCTACGTTGCAGGCAGACTCTTTATCTTCTGAGCCACCAGGTAAGTCCCCCAAAGACATTATGCTGTGCTGTGCTTAGTTACTCAGTCATGTCCGACTCTGTGACCCCATGGACTGCAGTCCACCAGGCTCCTCTGTCCATGGGGATTTTCCAGGCAAGAATACTGGAGTGGGTTGCCATGTCCTCTCCCAGGGGATCTCCCCATCTGAAGGATCGAACCCAGGTCTCCCTCATTGCAGGCGGGTTCTTTACTATCTGAGTCACCAAGGAAGTCCAAGAATACTGGATTAGGTAGCCTATCCTTTCTCCAGGGGATCTTCCTGAGCCAGGAATCAAACCAGGGTCTCCTGCACTGAGGGTGAATTCTTTACAGCCGAGCTACCAGGGAAGCCCACAATTCTAGGCATATCTGACAATGCACAGATATAACACAAGAACCTAGCAGGTATAAAATGAAGAACATAAAACTGCAGTGAGTAACTCACAGCTAAGAAAACTAGCAAGAGAACTGAGTATGGGAAAACTGTCATATTGAATTTAAATATATTGTGGCGACCTTTCTTATTATGTGGATTTTACAATGAATAAGAACCATGAAAAGCTTGCTATGGCTTGGATTTCATCCACATACAGTTTGGAGTAACTTCTTATCTTTCCACTCTAATTTTCTCAGAGGCTATATATTATAGCTCTGCAGTTGAGTGCCAAAAAGGTGATTAAAATTCAAATAATAAAAAAAGAAAGAAATCTGGAAAATTTGGCCTGAAGAAAGAAGGCTGGGGAATGATTTGATTGCTCTTTATCAGGTAATAGTAACTAGATTATTTCTCTTTCCTCATACTATACTATATATGTAAGAGGAAGTCTATATATTTTCTCTGTAATATTTTAAAGAAATACATACCTCATGTATTTTCAGATATAGGCTGAAAGTGAAAGTCGCTCAGTTGTGTCCCACTCTTTGTGACCCCACAGACTATATAGCCCATGGAATTCTTTAGGCCAAATACTTGAATGGGTAGCCTTTCCCTTCTCCAGGAGATCTTCCCAACCCAGGAAATAAACCAGGGTCTCCCGCATTGCAGGCAGATTCTTTACCAACTGAGCTATCAGGGAAGCCCGATATAGGCTGGGTTCAGTTCAGTCGCTCAGTCGTGTCCGGCTCTTTGCGACCCCATGAGTTGCAGCATGCCAGGCCTCCCTGTCCATCACCAACTCCCGGAGTTCACTTAGACTCACGTCCATCGAGTCGGTGATGCCATCCAGCCATCTCATCCTCGGTCGTCCCCTTCTCCTCCTGCCCCCAATCCCTCCCAGCATCAGGGTCTTTTCCAATGACTCAACTCTTCACATGAGGTGGCCAAAGTATTGGGAGTTTCCGCTTTAGCATCAGTCCTTCCGGTGAACACCCAGGACTGATTTCCTTTAGGATGGATAGACTGGGTTGGAGTTTATTAAAAGTTGGGTGGAGTGGAATTTATTAAATGATCTCTAAATATACCAGTACTCTTGCCTGGAAAATACAATGGACGGAGTAGCCTGGTGGGCTGCAATCCATGGGGTCACTAACAGTCGGACAGACTGAGTGACTTCACTTTCACTTTTCTCTTTCATGCATTGGAGAAGGAAATGGCAACCCACTCCAGTATTCTTGCCTGGAGAATCCCAGGGATGGGGGAGCCTGGTGGGATGTCATCTATGGGGTCACACAGAGTTGGACACGACTGAAGTGACTTAGCAGCAGCAGCAGCAAATATACCACACATTCCTGTGACAGAGAGCTACTTTTTCTTAAATCTTTTAAAATATATTGAGTCTGTTCAGTTTTTCAAGATATATTCTTTTTGGTGAAGTTAGTTTTTTGCTCATGTTACTTTAAAATTAAGTTTACCAATATTGAGGTAAAAGTCTCTGACTTAATACTAGTACATCAATTTTCAAGTTTCAGCATTATTCCTCTCAGGAAATCTTATGACAATAGAAGATTATCCCAAGTTACACAAAAGCAATAGTTTCAGAGGACAAGTCTTAACTTTTCAAGTTAATTATCATAAAATAGTTATTTTTAATAATACAGATTGGCTCTTCGTATGTGCTCAGTCATGTCTGACTTTTTGCGACCCCCATGGATTGCAGCCTGCCAGGTTCCTCTGCCCATGGAGTTTTCCAGACAAGAATACTGGAGAGGGTTCCCATTTTCTTCTCCAGGGCATAGACATCTGGCAAGCCCTCTAATCTGGTTACCAA
Source organism: Oreotragus oreotragus (assembly GCA_006410675.1). NCBI lineage: Eukaryota > Metazoa > Chordata > Mammalia > Artiodactyla > Bovidae > Oreotragus > Oreotragus oreotragus. Next base: position 189,198 of record SJYX01004155.1, on the reverse strand, counting down.
TGACTTAAAGAAAAATATCCTGAATATGAAAATAGCTGTCTATATCTATACTTGTATCTATATTTATATAGCCATACGTACATTTTACTTGTATGTATATATATTTATATATGTGTGTCACTGTGTACATATACATATACTTAAAGGTAGAAAGAAATGGAGTAATATAAAATGTATCTTTCCAATCAAAAGCTTAAGAAAAAAAATGTATTTTCAAATCCATTCATAGTCTTTTAAAGTCAAATACCAAGAGCATGGAGATACATAGAGTTCACAATAGTAAAAATCTACTTCTGTGTAATAAACGTACAAAAGCTGAATATTGCCCACTGGATTAATGACATAAAAGTGAAAGGAAGAGGAGAGATATTTGGAAACACTTCATTTTAAAAATATATGCTTGTTTTCTTCTTATTCCAAGGGAAACAGAGATCTGTATGTTTAAAAGACAATGATAGCATTCAGATAATGTGAATTATAAACCTAATGGGATTCTGGAATGGTATATAAATATATCAGTAGTGAAGACCTTATTATTTAGGCTTAAGCTTGAATGGAAAAGAACTGACAGGGTAAAAGCTATTCCTAGAAGACTGTAGTCAAGGAAATCATTTTGTGTAGGTCAGTCTCTTATGCTGATAAATAACCTGATCTAAAGAAAGGGTAAAAAGTGTATAGTACTACCTACAAGTTGAATATAAACTATGATAGTTAATTTTTATTAGGTTTGTGGCTATCCAATATTATATTTAAAACAATGGAAAGTGATCTTTTGAGAAAATTCACTTAAAAGAGTTTTATAAGAAAGAACATTGGCAAGGCTCAATATTTAAGGCTTGTTAACTTAATCTGTGAAGCCCATAATTAAAAAACATTCAAAGACTAGGTATTTGCTTTTATTTTCTTACTATGAGCAAGAGATCAAATATTTTAAAAAGTGAGCAATAGTGCTAAAAGTAGGTAATCTGAAGAGAGTAAAATCATATGTGAATAGACAATATTCTTATATTTTTAAAGTAAGTTAATTATTCATATATAAGTGAGGTTCTAACTAAATTATCCAGATTTACAACATTTATTCATTATCAGGTGATATTTTTTCCTCTTTTCTTCCTTCTCTCCTTCCTTCTATACTTTATAATTTGCAATGGGTTGACTATGTTTCTCTAAAATTCATATATTAAAATCTGAATCTTTAATGTGATGATATTTGGGAGTGTAGACTTCTGGAAGTTATTAGATTATGAGAGTGGAACTTTCATGAATGGGATTAGTACCCTCATCAAAGGGACACCAGAGAGCTAGCTCGCTCTCTTCCTGGCATGTGGAAGAACAGCACAAAGTTCACAGCATGCAACCAGAAGACTCTCGTCAGAACCTGACCACGCTGGCACCCTGATCGGACTTCCAGTCTCCAGAACTATGAGGAATAAGTTTCCATTGTTTATTCGCCATCCAATTTATGGCACTTGGTTGTGGCAGCTTGAATTGAATAAGATGTATTCATATTGAACAATTCCATTTACTAAAGATCAAAAACAAACACAGCCAGTCTATGGTGTTAGAACTCAAGACAGTGGTTATCTTTGCAGGTCATGCGGGTTATGACTGAGAAGCCGTGAGCAGAGCTTCTTGGATGTTGATATATTCCTGCTCAACTGAACCTTTTAATATAATTTTATAGGCAGAGGTTACAATAAGGGATTATTTTCATATAATTACTTCAGCTATGTAACTTTGACTCAACACTTTTATTTTTCTTGAGAATCTACTATGTACCATACATTGAACCAGAATTTGGATTTAGGACATCACAGGTGACAGACACTGTCCCTATCATCAGGGATGGTACAATCTAGTAGCTAGAATGTCAACTAAACAGGTCGCTACAAAACAGTAGCATCCGTGTACATGAGAAGCTATAGGAGTGGTCCCAGATTTGAATATTGTATGGAATTTAGCAAAATCTTTATGTTAAAACTTGAAATATTCATAAGATTTTTTTTCTTGAAAAGCAGATTGTAACCATGTTCCAATAAAAGGAAATAACATGTACATGGGCCTAGAAGTGAGAGACTTTGTTGGTCTTTTAGCTAAATGAAATTTGTACACACTTGCTTAAGATGTTAAGTGCTCAAGATATAGAAATATTCATTTTTTTCTTTATTTGCAAGCACATTTGCAATTTCTTCTTAATGTATTTTATACATTGGAAATGTATAAGCCTTTTCTCTTCAACTGCTCTATTGATTAAATTGCAGGCTAAGCTAGTATAACAAAAAGACTCAAAATACAATGGCTTAAAGAGATAAAAATGTATTTATTTTATATTTATTAGTCTGGAATTTGGTGGTGATTTAGAGCAAGGAGCATCTCTTTTTCTTGCTGTACCTCATGGCTTGTAGGATCTTAGTTTCCTGACCAGGGATTGAACCTGTGTCCCTTGCAGTGGAATTGCAGAGTCTTAACCACTGGACCTCCAGGGAAGTACAAGAAAGTAGCTCTGATTCCACAAACTTTTCAGTGATCTAGTTTCTTCCACCTTATTAGTCCCAGAATACTGTCTTTATCTGCCTGTTTACCACTGATTCAGCTCCTTCTAGTTCACAGGAAGAAAGATAAAGATTGCGGCAAATCATTTTCTTTGGAGGAAATGATACAGGGGCTTTATGTACCATTTTCCATTAGTAATCTCATGGTCAGATGGTTACACTTAGCTGCAAGGGAGGCTAGAATGTGTTGCCTCTCTGAGGATGGCTCTGTGCTCAGCTAAAACTCCGAGAATAGAAGAACAGAATAACAGAAGAAGGGCAGAAGGGACCGGGGATTAACTAGCAGCCTATCAAAACTAGTCATTGTAAAGCCCCTTTGTGACTGTGAGACAATATCATGAATCAAACATGGGTCAATAGGTGGGAGATCCCAAGAGAACTGTTATATAAAGATTAAAAGTTTCTATTTTATGTTAAGATTGTTTGGAGTCATTTGTGGCTCACAAAGGTGTGTACACTTTCAGTTTAGAAAACTAAGCTATGGATTCAGGTTAGGAAAACCACCAGAGGAAAGGAGACCGATTTTGAACACTGACAGATCTAGTTGGTATATTATGGTGACCTGAGCGAAAGAAATTAGTAGTGAATACAAGGGGTCAAATGGAGAAGAAATATCCAGGGTGAAATGATTAAACACATGCTCATTAATAAAATCCGAAGGTAGAAAGTTTAGGGATAAACAATAATGACAAGGCTATCCAGGCTGGAAGAGTTGTGACACAGAAGGAGAGTGAAAAAGATGAGTTTAATGTTGAGCATGGAGAACTACAGTCACTGTGCTAATTATACAAAACTGTGGAAACGGATTTAGCCCAAAGGCATCTGTTCAGGACCTTGTTCTAGAGTGAAGAAGGGAACCTAGAATGCGATCCCAAGGCAAGTCATGACGTAAGGGTAGACAGAGAAAGCGGAAGCTGTGTTCACTGACAACTATTTGCCAATAATTGATCAAATTCACCTAGACCCATTTACCAAATATCACTTCACAGAATAGTAAGTCATTGCTTCTATACATACAATTCTCTATTTGTCACTTTGTCAAACTGAGTGCTAAAAATGTTATCTTTGATGTACCCACGTTTCATAACAGTTTCATTCTGTTGGAGACATCCAGAGAATCAGTCTTTAATTGCTTAAAAAAGGATATTGCTACTATGTGGTGGGAAGAAAATGAGGAGTGTCCTGTCATGTATTTAAATGGAGAGAGTGTTTCATAGGGAAGTCAATGCTCAGTGTTCACAATGACCTTGCGTAATGATGTAGCCTACCAGGCTCCTCTGTCCATGGGATTTTCCAGGCCATAGTACTGGAGTAGATTGCCACTTCCTTCTCCAATCATGGAGAATAGGAATTACTTAATTCTTATCTACATTCTGGTATAGTCTCTGAGGCTACAATGAGATTTCCCTAAAAGCAACTTAGTTTAAGGACAAATGATGGATCTGGCCTTGGGAGCTCATAACCCTTTAATCTTCTGCCAACCACCTTGGTCCACTGCCATTCTCTGTGCCAGGTTTCTCTGATCTGGAGTGAAATGGAATTCTGGGGAGGCAGTCATTTTATCCACCTACATTAGGTGGTATTTGCAGCATTATATGAGTCTATGGGCTTCTATCTTATAGATATTTGTCAATTTTCAAATAAAACTCTTTCCACTGTTCACTACTTTCACATTAAAAAAACATTCTTCCATCATTTCCATGGGATTGTATTTCCAGCATGCCTCTTTCTTTTTCTAAATCCATTTTTCTATCTGATATCCATTTACTTGTGCCTGAAGGACTTCCTTAAACAATTCTAATAGTGTAGCCTGATAATGGCTCATCCTTGCAGGAAGCTTTTAAATGTCTGAAAATATCTTATTATGATTTTATTATAGACATATACTTTCACTGAGTTTAAAATTCTAGGTTGAAAACTTTTTCTTTCAGTTCTTTAAAGATGTTTTCTATTCTTTTAGGCACACCTTTTTTTCCCCAAAAAGAAATCTATGCTGTCATTATCTTTGTTTTTCCTACATAATATGTCTTTTTCTTTTATATGCTTTAGAGATTTCTTGGTTTTGAGCAATTTGATGTTGATTAATCTTGGTATCTTAATCTTCATATTTCTTTCACTAAAGGGCTGAGTTTCTTAGATCCATCTGTACAGGTTAATTTTTACTTCGCATAACAAGATGATGAGGAACTCCTTATCTGATGATTGCCTCTTCTTTTGTGAAATAAGAGGTTGTTCATGTATTGTGAATGAGCTATAGTTGTGTGTCAGAAGTCTGAAGAGATGAAAAATACTTACTGTGAAAAATGTGAGGGTCTTGTGGATATTAGCAACTGCTAATGTGTAGTTTTCATTAATCTCAAGCTTTTGTTATGTTCGCAAGCAGTTTTCCCCTTTTTTGATGTGGGCATCAAGGAGACAGTTGGAAAAATGCAGATACAAAATTTGCCAGTTGAATGATGTTCTATGCGATTTATATTACAAAGGGAAGAAGGTGAACAGAAAAGGCAGTTGAATAATGAGGAGAAATTTAAGGAGGTTAAAAATGATAGATTCAGAGGTGGTGAAGGAATAAATATAGATGCACAACTTAGAGACCTGCAAGATTAGGAATCTAGGGACAAAATGTGGAATTTAGCACTTCGCAGTTGCTAGAGTTCTGCGAGATGGCATGATCCAGAATGCAGCCATGAGTGAGCAATGCTAAAGGTGAGTGGAGATGGGCTGTGCAAGAAGTTAGAAGGCAGAGAATAGGAGAGACGACCCAGGGCTGACAGCACCCCGTGTATTCACTGGTGCTTTGGGGTGAACAGAAAATCAGAGAACCAGGTGCTAAACTGTCATAAATGAGGTAGAGTTCTAGGGGTTCAGTAGTTGGACATGAAGGAAGAGAAGTAGACTGTGGTAGGGAGAGATGGAGAGGCCCTGAAAGGCAAACTGATTTTACAGGGCGGTGGGGAAGTAACGGGAGGAGAAATGGGAAGATGAGAACACTAAGGCTCAGCATCTCCAGCTAGGGACGTGGGACAAGGCTGAATGAGCAGACTCGCTGGAGGGCGGATCATCACTCCAACTGATGGAAAATGAGGCCAAAAGAATCAGCATTGTTTACTGAAAGTGAAAGTGAAGTCGCTCAGTTGTGTCCGACTCTTTGCGACCCCACGGACTGTAGCCCACCACACTCCTCCGTCCATGGGTTCTTCCAGGCAAGAGTACCGGAGTGGGGTACCGTTTCCTTCTCCATTGGTTAACAGATATTCTGGGTGGATCGGGTCAAAGCACAAATGAATGGAAAAAAGAACGAAGAGGAAAAGAAATCACATGGAGAAAAGTACTACTGAACACGGAAGAACTTACTATTGTGTGTAGTTAGGATGTGGCTATAATGTAGAAAATAATCGAGGTACTATTCTATGAGGAAATATTTGATGTTTTAAAGTGCGCTAAAAAAAAAAAAATAAATAAAATAAAAATAAAGTGCGCTAAGACATGGCTTCTATTAGATAGCAAGGGAAACATTTCAAGGATGCTCCCTCCAAATATGAAAACAATCGAAACCCACACTGGAATCAGTAAATTGAATGTATATAAAAAATGGAACAGAGAAAGGAGAAAAAATGGTAATAAATGTGAAAGAATACTAATTTCTTCAATTAGGTGGAAAGGGGTCTCTCTGATCTAGAAAAAAAAAATTTACCAGTAAAAACATCTTTAAAAAGCTTTGAATTACAAGGATGTAAGCACCTAAGCAGACTTCCCTTGAAGCTTAGTTGGTAAACAACTCTGCCTGCAATGCACTCCTGCATTGCAGGGTTTGATCCCCGGGTCGGGAAGATTCCCTGGAGAAGGAAATGGCAACCCACTCCAGTATTCTTGCCTGGAGAAGCCCATGGGCTGAGGAGTCTGGCGGGCCACCGTCCACGGGGCCACAAGAGTCAGACACGACTTAGGACTAAACCACCGTCACCAAGCACCTGGGCAGAGAATCTGGTCACCCAGCTTCTGCATGTAGTCCTAATGTATGCAGATTTGGCATTTTGGATGTTTTTTTTTTAATGCATGCATTTTTGTATTTTAAAAACCCTGGTTAAAAAACAAACATTTAGTTTACAATTTAAAAAATGAGTTGAAAAAATGTCAAAATTGTAAGTAGGTTTTTATATAAATACTGAAAACAAATTCTAGAAAACTGCATGTTTCTTGTAGGTTTTGCTCAGTGAAGGAAAAAAAAAATGTTTTCTAAACAGTCCAGAGTTATTGTTGGGTAGCTGTTGAAAGTTCCCTTTTTGAAATAAAAAAAGAACAAACACAGTACAAGTTATTAAGTGATGAAGTGGATATGATTGAATAGTCTGTGAAAAGACCTCTTAGTGTTATGGGAAAGTATCTTTACCTAATAGAAATGTTAGCACTTCCTGGGCTCATTTATTGTTTGGGAGTGCACCAAAGTTTACTTCATTCTTATCAGATATCAAGGTCAACACTATTATTTTCAGTTAAATCCTACAGAGTTCTCATTGAACGTTAAGTAAAAGTCACCTTGTTTCACTGTAGCTACCATGGTGATACTAAGAAGGTGGAAAAGTCTAAAACTGAAGTCTTTAAAAAGGTTTGTTTATTTTACTGTATCTGATGCAGAACAGCACTGACTTCCAAATTGAGACTTAGGGTGGTCTGAACACTGGGAATCCAACTCATATGTAAATAAACACTCTTCTGTAAATATCAGAATGAAGCTCTCCTCAGAAAGAAGCTCTTCAGAAAGAACACTGAAAGCCTTAGATAAGGGAAAATGTTTGTATTATTTAAAATAGAGTAGAAAAATATGCTGGAGGACAGGAGTCTACAGGATCAGTTGGAAATATTTATCCCTAAAAAAATTCAGGTACTTTGGGAAAAGAACCTGCGAATAGAATATAATTGCATCAGACTTGCATGCTGTTAGTGGATAAACTAGATGACCTAAAACACTTTTCACATCAGTTGTCATTTCTTGTAAGATTCTTTTGTTTACAAAAATGGCAAGAGCACAGCTTCCTGTCATTGTTTTCAATGATTTTATTCTATGAGTGAGAAATAACTATCCAAAAAGTGTTTGTAGGAGGAATTTAGAAGGGCTTCTAAGCACCCCTCTCCCAATATACAATCCTCCTTTTTCAGTCAAGAATGTGGCAAAATACTGTCAGAAGGGTCTGGAGGTTCTTACCTACTATTTGCTGGAATGTCAGATTTAATGTGGTCTGGCTGTCTTTCTCCTGAGATGGTCAACTCTCTTTTTAAACAGTTATATAATCTCATTAATTTTCCCCAAATCCCTGTGAGCTAGATACTGATATTATTCTCTCAAAAGTGAAAGAATTTGAGGCAGAATGACCGACGATGAAGTGGGAAAGAAAAAAAAAATGCTTATACAACCTCAGACAATTGGTGTGGACACTCAATTAAGGAAACTCAACTTGCTCTTCTGTTTGAATGAGTCCCCCGGTGCTCTCTCCAGTCTGTTTTAAAGGTCTCTGGGAATCCAGAGAAGCAAGCAATAACTGGAGATGTAGGTCAGCTCAGGAAAGAAAATGTTATTTACACGATTTCCTTTCTCCATATTTCTGTGAAGCTCTTTCTTCTTCCTAAATTTTAGCATGCTATAATTTATAGAGAAGAGGTAAAGACCAAATGGGAATTTGTAGATGGGCAGTATAGATAGGCAACTGGAAAGTTACCTATTTTCAGAAAAATTGGTTTTTAGTCTTGTTTTAGAGATAAAACAATTGAAGCTCAGAAGGAGACACCTTTCTTTCTTGGATCCCTAGTTTTATTGGACAGCATTTCATACAGAGGGAAGGCATGTGAGCTGAAGCCTAGATTAGTGAAAACAGGAAAAATAAAAAGAGAGGAAAGGAGTGTATGATTCAAAATAGAGTGACTGAAATTCTATTTAGAAACTTTTTCCTATTTTTACTGAAATTCGTTTTAACAAATGATAGATACTGCTATTCATTATGTCATAGGCACTATTTTAAGAACTTTACCCATATCAACTCATGCAATCTGCTTACATTCCAGGAGGTAGCCACTGTAATTTCCCCCCCCACTTTACAGAGGAGACAGCTGAGGGAAATGAAGCTATGCATCTTGTCTGAGGCTGAATGTAGAGATACTTAGGCAACCTGGCTCCAGGACTTGCACTCTTAATGACTATGACATCTCTTTAATGCTCAGAGATTATTTCTCTATATTGCAATTAATATTGCTTCTAGTTCTGTGAGCGATGCACCAAAAAACACAGATACTTTCTCTGACAGCTCACGGGTTAAAGTATAGCTTGGCAAAAATCAAAGACATTCTCTGGGTGGTATCACCAATGTGGTTAGACTCGACCACTCCACGTGAACCACAGAGAAGAGGACCCAAAAGCATCTTGCCTGTGACAAACCGGCAGCTGTGAAAATTTAATGTGGAAAGATTTTATCAACTATTTGGGCTTCTGGGACATAATGTGAGGTGAATATAGATAGATGGACAGACAGATAAATGAAAAATAGATAGGTAAATAGATTTTGTCCCCCAAATTTATTTGGCAGGCATTCACATGAAAGCTCAAATCTTTCTCTGATGAGCAAAAATGCTTTCATTTACCCAGTCACCATTTTCTGAGCCAACTGTCCTTGGTTCAGATGAAACGGTATTTGAACAAAACAATAGGGCACCACTTTCTCCTGGAGCCCCACGGATGTGCAGAGGCCACTTCTACTGAAAAAGGGAGGCAGAGAGCTGAAGTTTCCACCCACTTGGCCGCCCCTGCTGAGGGACTGAAAGGCATCTTTGTATACTGTCTGTATACAGGTATACTGTATACAGGTATACTTTGTATACTGATCCCCCACTGTGTTCATGGCTCCTGGGGGTCTCGTGGAGTTGCTTCTACTCTTGTGGGCTCTACTTTTTGGATTCTTATTATAGGCATCTTATTATTTTCCTCTTTATTACTCTCTGCTCTTAGTATGTAGTTCATATGCTTTCTGGGCCCCAGAAATTTAACTATTATAGCTATTTTTTAAAACTATCTTTCAATTATTTTCAGGATTTTGTGCTGAGGAAAGAGAACTCAGTATGCACTTGTTTCTCATATTAAAAGTGTAAACTGGTATCTTCACTATTGAAAAATATTTTTGAAAAATCCGACTTTGACACTGTGTTCAGATCCTGAAATGTTTTCCTTGGAATTGGTGTCTGTTTGTCAGTCAGCTGTGTCCCACTCTTTGTGAATCCATGGACTGTAGCCCTCCAGGCTCCTTTGTTCATGGAATTCTCCAAGCAAGATTACTGGAGTGGGTTGCCATTCCCTTCTCTAGAGAGTCTTCTAGAGAAGACTCTAGAATCCAGGGATAGAACCTGGGTCTCCTGCAATGCAGGCAGATTATTTACCAACTGAATCACCAGGGAAGCCCTTGGAATCTATCATGGTACTTTCTTTTTTCACCCTTTGAATTGGTCATAAGAAATTTGAAGTCAATCTTGAGTACAATACATGACTAAATGGAATAAAAACATTTTGGGAAAAATACAAAGTTAACAAGTGGCATGGCTTGTATAGTCATGAAACTAATATTGTTTTTGAAGGCAGAGTTAATGCTCAGCATATCAGAATCCTCTCTTATTTATCTGCTCATTTATTATATTTGTTTAGTAAGCATTTTATTATGTGCCAAATATTTGCATGCATTCTTTAAGCATGCATGTTCCCTGATCATTTTGGAAAAATATTGCAATTGAATGTACAGTCCCCAAACAGAGAGTCTTTATGTGTTCAGAATGTTTGCAGATTAATTCTATCTGCCAGAAGCACCTGCACTCAAGGATAGTTTTTAGTTGTAATATTATCTCCAGACAAAATACAATGAGACATTTGTATTAACCTATTGTTAACAAACTTACTTTCACAAAGCTATAATGAAATGATATACTCTGTAATTCCGAGACATTTTTCTTAATGCTACCAAAATCTTCAACCACATCTAGATTACAAGAATTATATAAATTTTGCTCCTTTGAAGTTGTCTCAGCTAAACATTAAACTGTTAAATTGCTTATCCATGATGTCCAGTTGTTAAGTTGTGACTATATAGCTTCTTCTTTTGTCTCTCACAGAATCTTTACTGGTGGGTTTGACAAATGCAGAGCTAAGACCTCAAGAGTTTCTATTCCATTTTTCTCAAGTGCTAAAATGGCATTTGTGGTCCTAATAGCCTGAAAATTCTGATAGCTGAGCTTTCTGCTTTTTCTACAGGAAAAAAAATTATTCTGCTAAAAATGTTCCCTATCTCACATGCTAGATATGGAATCCAGATGATCAGTACATGCAATAAATAACAGTAGTGTCTTAATAAGTTGATATTTAAGGAAATTATTTCTAAAGATACTGTCTTCTAAGACACTTTTATAAAGAATATTCTCACTCATATTTCAAGTGATTTGCTAATAGAATTATGCATATATGTATGAATATGTTATGTGTGTGTATAGGTTTATATAAACTGTGATTAATTTGCTCTGTACTAGAGTTTAATATGTAAACATTTTACTCCCATTTTCATTATGGGTTGCTATAGAAAGTTGTTTAAAATATACATTAATTGGTTTTCTGTGACAATTTTGTACAAGTTTTCTTTTACACTGTTAACAAAACAGCTTACTCTTGATAACTGACTTACTCTTTATTTGATAAAGAATAACCTAAAAATAATAATGTACAGGTTTAACCACCTACCCAGGGCGAAAAATTGAAAGGAGAGAAATTCAATCTTAATCATCAATATAATAAGTAGGGTTAAACAATGCCGAAATCAAAGAAATTATTTAGAAAAGTCACATCTTATATGCACTTTCATAGTAAAAACAGAACAAACACAAACATTAAGTAACCAATCTGGACAACCACAGTAATCCCCTACTTTGCTAGGTCAGGTTTAAGATTCAGCAATCTCTTAACTTTCAAATAATTCTTAAATGTTGTACTTTAAAATTTCCAAGGACACTTCCAAGGATACTTATACATTTAATCACTGAAATTCATGGTTTCAATGTAAATTTGAAGTTACTAATCTATTTCGCAGCCATGAAATTAAATGATGTTTACTCCTTGGAAGGAAAGTTATGACCAACCTAGACAGCATATTGAAAAGCAGAGACATTACTTTGCCAACAAAGGTCCGTCTAGTCAAAGCTATGGTTTTCCCAGTGGTCATGTATGGATGTGAGAGTTGGACTGTGAAGAAGGCTGAGCGCCGAAGAATTGATGCTTTTGAACTGTGGTGTTGGAGAAGACTCTTGAGAGCCCCTTGGACTGCAAGGAGAACCAACCAGTCCATTCTAAAGGAGATTAGCCCTGGGTGTTCTTTGGCAGGAATGCTGCTAAAGCTGAAACTCCAGTACTTTGGCCACCTCATGTGAAGAGTTGACTCATTGGAAAAGACTCTGATGTTGGAGGGATTGGGGGCAGGAGGAGAAGGGGACGACCAAGGATGAGATGGCTCGATGGTATCACCAACTTGATGGATGTGAGTTTGAGTGAACTCTGGGAGTTGGTGATGGACAGAGAGGACTGGCGTGCTGCAATTCACGGGGGCACAAAGAGTCAGACACGACTGAGTGACTGAACTGAACTGAATCTATTTCATAATATTTGCAACAATTTGAAGATCAATTTTTATCTTGTTCTTGGCTTGCATTATTTTTAATTTGCTTATGATATTAAACATTTGCAAATAGTATTGCTAGCCAAAGGCCAATAGTATAAATGGGGTATTTCTCTTATTTCAGTGCAGCTATTAAACTATGGCCAACTTTAGTGAACATTTCCAAGGAACTGTATGTAACAGAAAGTACTACTTGGATTCTTTGTTTTCCCTAGTGTTAGTGGACAGTGTCAAGATGTACAGGGGTTTTGAGACTCAGTTACTAGATTTTCTTAATTTGCATAGAAAGAGCACCCTTTTCTCAATACGAGACCTCCATTCCCCATGGGGGCTGAGTTAGACTCTTCTGGAATAGCAGAATGGCACCTTTTACCATTTAGAGTCAGAGAGGACGACATAGAGCAAGGAGAGAGTGCAGTGCTCATGGGGACAGCCTGTCTCCTTGCCTTCCCTCCTGGTGGTGGTGGGGGTAGGCAGTGGGGGTATAGGGGGACGCAGGGGTAGGGGTGATGAGAGGATGAGAGATGCAATCACCTGGCTTCCTTCCCTCAAGTTAAGGGATTGAGGCATCAAAGAATTATTAAAGGGATATGTTGTCCTCCCTGCTGGAAAGCTGCTCAGCTCCAAGGCTGCTGGGTTGCCCCTGCTGGAGGAGTGACAGATGCAGAGAGATGGCACAATGGGATTGGCAGTCAGAGAGGAACAAAAGGAGTACCCCTTGAGTTTTCAGGCTCTGAGGCAGGTGGAAGACGGCTCCTGCTTGTGACACAGGCCCCAGCATGATGAAATTGGAGGCTGGCGTTCTGCATGGGAACACTATAGGAAGGGGATACTACTCTGTATGGAGCACTGTAAGCCCACCTGGGACTTCCCAGGTGGCACTTGTGGTAAAGAATCCCGCTCGCCAAGGCAGGAGAGGCAAGATAGGCGGGTTCAGTCCCTCGCTTGGGCAAGAAGATTCCCTGGAGTAGGAAGTGGCAACTACTCCAGTATTCTTGCCTGGAAAATTCCATGGACAGAGGAGCCTGGCAGGCAACACTCCATGGGGCCACAAAGAGCCGGACATGACTGAGCGACTAAGCTCTGTAGGATGACAAGGACACTGCCCCCTCAAAAGAATGGGCCACCCAAAGAGGATCAGCTGAGACCTCCTGGGCACGCTGAGGATCTGGGGGGAGCTGATTAAGATTGAGTCCCTGGCTGGACAACAGGGCCTCTTGAGTCCCCTGCTCTTCCTCAACGGACATGAATTAATTGAAGAGACAGCGATGTAACCATGGACAGTCTCCCAAGGAGAAATCTCTCTGCTCCAATACCTCACGGGTGAGTGCAGGGAAGAGTGTGTGTGAGGGATGGGGATGAAGGCGGAAGAGCCGATCAAGAAAACAACTTTGCTTTAAATCTCACAAGCTTGAGATTTTTAAATAAAAGAAGCAAAATCTTTAAAGCTAAAAATGAGAAACATTTAAGAAGTGGATTGATTCATCTCTAAGGAAGTTCAATACCCAGGGAAAGAGAGAATAAAACCAAAGTGGTAACGATTGTTAAAAAAATAAAAATAAAAAACCTACTCCAAATCATGCAGTTATTTTCCAGTGTAGACTGCTAAAATGAGAGGATCTTAGAGACAACACCCTTCTCCTCGTTGAACGACTGCCCCATACTATCTGCTCAATAGATATTGCTGAACACATGAATCCTCCTAATTTACTAACAAATTAAGTATTTTCTCTAAATTCAGTTAGTAGGATATGTCAGAATAAACACTGGAGCCATAATACTTGATTCTCAATTCAGTACTTTACTTGCTAACAATTGAGTTGCATCAAAATTTGTATATAAACACTGTTTAACTTACTTTTTAGATCTGAACGAAAATTCTACTTTAAAGACTTAAACTGTGACATTTTAAAAAATGATAGATTCTTCTGAACTTTGTTTTTTAATCATTGTTAACTTACATGGTTTAATTAGAAAAACCCAGGGACCACATTGTATACTTCTGAAGAAAATCCAGTGTGTTGTTCAAAGCTTCTCTGACCCCCTGACTGTGTATGATCAAAGTCTTCTTAAGAAAGAGCATCAGTTAACATGACAATGTGAAGATGTAGAAATTTTTGGATGGTTCATGTTTAGAAACGTCAGCATTAAGAGTTCCTAAATGTCCATCACCAGATGGTCAACACCGAAATCATATTGATTATATTCTTTGCAGCTAAAGATGGAGAAGCTCTATACAGTCAACAAAAACAAGACCAGGAGCTGACTGTGGCTCAGATCATGAACTCCTATTACCAAATTCAGACTCAAATTGAAGAAAGTAGGGAAAACCGCTAGACCATTCAGGTATGACCTAAATCAAAACCCTTATGATTATACAGTGGAAGTGAGAAATAGATTTAAGGGCCTAGATCTGATAGATAGAGTGCCTGATGAACTATGGAATGAGGTTCGTGACACTGTACAGGAGACAGGGATGAAGACCATTCCCATGGAAAAGAAATGCAAAAAAGAAAAATGGCTGTCTGAGGAGGTCTTACAAATAGCTGTGAAAAGATTTTTCATTATATGGGGGGAATAGTTTTGCAGTTCCTTGCTATGTTTTTGAAGAAAGGTAAGGAAACATATTAAGTAAATGGGACTTAAGTATCATCCTGTTGGTGAAGAGAGCAAGTTAGGAAGACAACTGAACAGTCCTTGATGATATTAGCAAACATATTTGGCAAGCCAAACTTTCAGGGCCCTAGAGATACTGAGGATGAATGATTAATTGACACGTCAAAATATTGCCTTCTGCACTTCCATTTTTGCAGAAAACCACATCCATGGACATTACAAACCCCTTACATGGATACTGACAAACCCCTTATATGTATCCAGCAAAACAAATGGTGTGATATGGCTGTCATGATTGTGGCTACTACCCACGTTCTCAGTCCTAGGCGTTCACGATATGGCAAATTTGAAATGATGGCATATTGTGTGATCTCTTTAGCATGCCATCTGCTGACAACACCCTGTGCCGATGTCTACGTGCTGTTCTCCTTGCAATGGTGAGTCAATTGCAGTTGCAGCAAAGGTTATACCATGGATAGCTAACAATATACATGATGCATACACTTGTGAATTTTATAGATTAAATTTACCTTTTAGGAAGCATTTATTATCACAAATAAAATAAAGTGATAATAAATTTCAGTAATAGATGATTTTGACCATTTTAACCAATTTGCTAGAATGATTTAATTGCAAATGTCCCCAAGGCCATTCTCAAAGCTATATTATGCAAGAGGATGGAGGAAATTTTTCCAATATAAAAAATATATTTTCTTGTAAATGGAAACCTTCAGAAGGAAGAGTCGATTTAAAAAATAAATTTCTAGAACATATAACACAAAATCAAATTTCATGCAATTTGTTCTCATGACTGATTTAAATACTTAAGAGTTCCAATCCAGCCACTTTATTTATGAGCCTTCTGCTCTATGGAAACCCCAGGAGATAGCAGATGTTATTTGGGAAAAAGGCAAAATAAGCCCGTGTAGAGAGACACAGCTTTCTCCAGCCATATAAAATTCCTTCAGATAAAATTTTGGTCTAGTTCTCTCATTTCTTGGAGAAGGCAATGGCACCCCACTCCAGTACTCTTGCCTGGCAAATCTCTCATTTCTATTTCTTCCAACTTTAAATGTATAGTGTCAGGAAAGGCATCACTGCTAGTTCTGTGTCTGACATGAGTATCTGAGGAGCTTTCTCTTGGAAAATAGGTTTCAAGCATTTATTCAAAATTAGAGAGTGAATAATAAAATGTTAGCATTTACTCTGTACCACATATTTTATTATTTGTGGTGCTTTACCTTTCAGGAAGCACTGGAGAAGTCAGAGATAAGTTGGTGACAGATACATACGACTATTCACTATGAAAGCATCACTGTTGGGATGGTTATCAAGCACTTTCCAGGTGGAGAACTTTTTCATGTGCTAAAAAGTAGACATGGTTCCATTACTACAAGAAGCTGTATCATCCAAAAAGCAATATAAGTACGTTAAGTGGTAAGTGTCAGTCATTCATTCATGCCCAATTCTTTGCGACCCCATGGACTGTAGCCCATATTCACTATGAAAGCATCACTGTTGGGATGGTTATCAAGCACTTTCCAGGTGGAGAACTTTTCCATGTGCTAAAAAGTAGACATGGTTCCATTACTACAAGAAGCTGTATCATCCAAAAAGCAATATAAGTACGTTAAGTGGTAAGTGTCAGTCATTCATTCATGCCCAATTCTTTGCGACCCCATGGACTGTAGCCCACCAGGCTTCTCTGTCCATGGCATTCTCCAGGCGAGAATGCTGGAGTGGGTTGCCATTTTCTTCTCAAGGGGATCTTCCCAGCCCAGGGATTGAACCCTGGTCTCCTGCATTGCCAGCAAATTCGTTGCTGTCTGAGCCACTAGGGAAGCCCCAATATAAGTAAACGGATCAGAAAATTAGTAACAGGTGATTAAGGGACTTCTTTGGCGGTCCAATGGTTAAGACTCAGTCCTTGCACTGCAGAGGGCATGGGTTTCATCCCTGGGTGGAAAACTAAGTTCCCACATGCCACAAGGCATGGCCAGATAATAATAAGTAAATAAAACCCAACTCTTTCCAAAAAGTAAAATAACAGATTATTGAAGTGCAAGTCTCATGAACAGACTGCATTGTTAGCTGAATCTACTCTGAAAGCAAGCAAACATGTCCTCCCTTTGTACCACAGTTGAGGGACAAAGCAAGGGCTGGTCTGAATAAAATACAGTTGCAATGACCTTTTGTCACTATGTACTGAATGAAGATAACATGTAATGACAAATTCAACTTTAATGGTTTTAATCATTTGATTATATATTTGAAAAATTGATATTGAGTACATTTTACATATCCAGCAATATGTTAGGTGCTAAGGATAGAATAAGGGTGACAAAGCTTAAAACCTAGTGTGTGAGATAGAAAAATAAGTAAATAAATAAATGGTGAAATGTCAGGTACTAAGAAGGGCTCTGCAGAGAAGTAACAGAATGTAATGAAGTAAACAGTGACCAGGAGGCAGCTTTAAGACTGAATCGTAATAATCCTGAAACATGCTTACTTTGACATCTGAACAGTAAAGAGGAACAGTGGTGAACGGGACTTCCTGGAGGACTGGATGGCATGAAGACTGTAAGGTGTGAGGATCCTAGAAAGTCAAAGTGAAGTTGCTCAGTTGTCTCTGACTTTGCGAACCCCTGGACTGTAGCCTACAAGACTCCTCAGTCCATGGAATTTTCCAGACAAGAGTACCAGAGTGGGCTGCCATTTCCTTCTCCAGGGGATCTTCCTGACCCAGGGATCAAACGCAGGTCTCCTGCATTGCAGGCAGACGCTTTACCATCTGAGCCACAAGGGAAGCCCAAAATTTGAAAAGAAGAGCTGATAATTGATATTTCGACACTTTTATCTGTGTCAAACTCAGAGGTAGTTATTACTAACATCAGTTCATAATACTTACATAAAGGTCTAAGTTATTTGGGTTGTTTTGGGTAAGCAGGACTGTAGACTATTCTGTAAAGAAACAACAATTATTTTACAGTATGTTCCCTGAGCGAAGTTCTTTGTCCTGGGTATGTTTATGTAATAGTGATAATATTCTTATATATATAAAAAAAAAAACAACTCAACTTTTCATCAAAGATAGGTTTGGTATATGGTTAGTTCAGTCTGGTGAGATGCTGAAAAATGACTTCAAATTGTACCCAAAAGATCTGCAGTTATAAAATGTTTCTTTTTTTAAATCATGATCTCAGCTCTGAACTTTTTATATGTAAACAGGGAATGTCCAATTCTCAAGTCCATAATTTCCTATTTCTAATAAGGTCAAGGAACTTTGGTTTGCATTTTCAAAGTGACTTGTTACATTTTGCATTTTTTCTGTTAACCTGCTTATTACACTTGTTAAAAATTAAGGAATGCCACTTTGATTTGTCTACATAATTTAAATAAGCTTACCCTCCTCACATAAGGCAAGGAAGTACTTCTCTATACTTATTCATCACATTCAGTATCACCAAAGGTAAGCTTTGCATCATGGCATACTGAGATTTCAGTGCATCCCATGGAGACTCTCACAAACACTGTCAACTCAAGCTGAGTTGGGAAGGGCTGGTGGCCCAGCCCCAGGCTCACTTACTCTCCTCCTACGTGGCTTGCTTGCTGAAGTGGGGGCAAAACGGTACAATAAATTCCCTAGAAACACCTAGTATGAGGAAGACAGGCAGTGTGAGTTGTAAGAAATGGATGAGGGATGAATGGTCATCAATGAGGCTGGGTGTGTCATCAAGGGAACCATCCCCGAGGATTATTCAGAACATGGTGAGGAGTTTGGACTTTATTATTAAGTCAAAGGGATTCACTGCAGAGGTTTCATCCAAAGAGAAACAAATTTTGATCTAGGCTTTAAAAAGATTGCTTTGGCTGCTTTGAGAAGAACAGTTTGTTGGGGGGACAAGTGGAAACAGAACCAGAATTGGGACGCTATTGCCATAATCGAGTTGAAACATGAGGGTAGAAGTAGAGATGTTGTTTTCAGCTGCAGAATAGTTGCTAAGTGGGATCTGTGGATGAATTAGATGTGGGTGATACAGGGAGAAGAGGGAAGAGGTATTGAGGATGGTTCCTAGACTCTTGGCTTGAGCAGCTTGGGATGGCTGTGCAGTTGAGTATAACAGGGAATTCAGGAAAAGAGCAGGATCAAAGCGTGGGTTTTGAAATGCAGATGACGGATATACAGTTGAACATATAAATAATGAAATGAAGAGATGATGAAAGAGCTGGAGAAATAGCTTTGAGAGTCATGTCTAAATGGTTGATATGCAAAGCTTCAGTATTGGATATTATTTAAAGGGAAAGTGATACAGGCAAGCAAAAGTGGCATAGGACCATGCCTGGGGTCACTTCATCAGGATGCAGCCAGCAAAGGAGTTGAGTAGAATCACCCCTTCTCTCTTCACTTTTTCCCAGTTGCATTGTGATATCACTTTGGGTCTTGGCCCAGGAGTGGGAAGACCCTACTTCTAATTGCAACTTATCAAGGTTCAAGCTCACTCACAAGATCACCCCTCATGAATTTTCCACCATTTTCAAAATGTTTTAGCTCTTGGTTTCTCTCCATTACTAATGGTTTTCATTTTATCTTCTAGTTTCTCGCCTCCTACTCTGGTCATGATCACAATACCTTTATCAGAAATGGAGACTTCCTGACTCCCGAATTTCTCTTGTGCAGCCCCGGAGTCCTCAGCTCTGGATGAGTTTTATCCCTTGATTTCACTGTTCCTAAACTGATGAGCATTCCTGCAGTCATTCATAAAAGCATCTTGGAGCATCCATACCAATGCATGGTATCTGAACATAACTGATGAACTTGAGGTGTGAGCTCTGTCCATTTCTAAGCAGTTTTCTATTTCCCTCTTATCAGTTAGTTGTCAATGCTACCAATCAACGTCATTTTCCAAAGATACATCCCACTATTTTTTAGCTCCATCTCAATTACCTGTTCTCTCACTCTCAGAAGAAGATATTGCTTCTGTTTTAATCTGATCATGACAACATTTCTTTTGACTCTTATAACTTTATTTGTCTTCCATTCAAATCCTTCCATTCTTCTGGTATTCTTTCTTTTTGACCAGTTTCAACCCATGCACTTATATTTCCAATCTTTTATTTTTTCTTAGTAATGTGCTTTGTGAATGACTCTTACAGATCTTATTTCTAGTATGTATGTATTTTTTGTATGAGTATTGCCACCCTCTGCCTGCAAACACAAGTAGTCCTCTCTCTTGAAATAATCTCTCCTTCAAGGCACCCTTCCTCATCTCTTGTCTTCCTTGACATACATCTTGAAAAAGTAGGTTACAACTTGCTGCCTGAACTTCCTTGCCACCTTTCCACCTCCTGTCACTTCAGTCTCCCTTGTCTCCTCGAATCTACCCTAGTTTTCCACGTTTTCCGCCTCCTTCCTTCATGCATCTGGTGACCACCTTCACCTTCCTTAAGTTTCGCCCGTTTCCAGAGCAGTAAGCTGTATTTTCCACTTTTTCTTTCTTGCGCTTGATCTTGCTTTTCTACATTCTATTCTGTTCTGCTGAGGTTTAACGGTGACTGTTGCTGTCGTCTTCACCATCCTCTCTTTTCTCTGCTCACAATCTGTTCGCCCTCGAGGTTTTCTCGTCTCAGACCTGTTCTCTGTGGAGTGCTTATCTTGCATTTCCAGCTGTCAGGTCTGTTCCTATATTCTGCTGGATTTTTTTCTAGTACATTAAACTGAACAGATATAAAAGTGAACGCATTCTATTTTCCCCAAACTAACTTTTTCTCTTGACTTTGAAATTTTGATTTATGACAGCATCATTCTTTCAGTGACTGGGGCCAGAAACTGTCGGAGACACAGTTGTGGTTTTTGCTGTTGCTCACACTTCCCAGTCATTTCACCAACAAGTGGCCACTTTTTAAGATTCACAATCCTTTCATCTTTATCTCTGGATGGTGTCTTGCCTGTCTATTATCTTTGCCAATTGCTAGTCCCTCTAGCTTGAATATGTGCACTGCTTCCTGGGTTATATTTGATATTCCCATAGCTTCATGATATAATTTTTATATCCATTCCAATTTTTTGCACATAACATAATTCTCCAAATCAAAATGGTTTTCTATTTCATAATAAATTAAATATATCCAATAGAAATTATGATTTCAATTTTCCTTTCCAAGCTTACTTTCCATTACTTCTTTTGTATGTGTATATTTTCCATTCACATTACAATGTGCATCAAACTCTAAGTACTCATTTCATTTTTTGAAACATACTCATTTGTTGATTTCTTATACAATTTCCTCTGTCTGGTACATTTTGTTTTCTGTGTCTATTTACTGAAATTTAAAAAATGCCCTTCTGTGTGGAGCCCTTCCTGATTTCTCCTGACTTCTGAAACTGTAAGTGTTTGCCTCTCTTGAAAAAGCCACTTTCTAATGAAAAGCAACGCAGAAACTAGAGATATGCTAACTGGTAACCTGGGTGATCATCTGATCTGGAAGGATAAATGGTAAAATCAAGGTCAATATCCGCTGGATCATCGAAAAAGCAAGAGAGTTCCAGAAAAACATCTATTTCTGCTTTATTGACTATGCCAAAGCCTTTGACTGTGTGGATCACAATCAACTGTGGAAAATTCTGAAAGAGATGGGAATACCAGACCACCTCCCCTGGCTCTTGAGAAACCTATATGCAGGTCAGGAAGCAACCAGTTAGAACTGGACATGGAACAACAGACTGCTTCCAAATAGGAAAAGGAGTACGTCAAGGCTGTATATTGTCACCCTGCTTATTTAACTTCTATGCAAAGTACATCATGAGAAACACTAGGCTGGAAGAAGCACAAGCTGGAATCAAGATTGTTGGGAGAAATATCAATAACTTCAGATATGCAGATGACACCACCCTTATGGCAGAAAGTGAAGAGGAACTAAAGAGCCTCTTGATTAAATTGAAAGAGGAAAGTGGAAAAGTTGGCTTAAAGCTCAACATTCAGAAAACGAAGATCATGGCATCNGCACAATTGCACTCATCTCACACGCTAGTAAAGTAATGCTCAAAATTCTCCAAGCCAGGCTTCAGCAATATGTGAACCGTGAACTCCCTGATGTTCAAGCTGGTTTTAGAAAAGGCAGAGGAACCAGAGATCAAATTGTCAACATCCGCTGGATCATGGAAAAAGCAAGAGAGTTCCAGAAAAACATCTATTTCTGCTTTATTGACTATGCCAAAGCCTTTGACTGTGTGGATCACAATCAACTGTGGACAATTCTGAAAGAGATGGGAATACCAGACCACCTCCCCTGGCTCTTGAGAAACCTATATGCAGGTCAGGAAGCAACCAGTTAGAACTGGACATGGAACAACAGACTGCTTCCAAATAGGAAAAGGAGTACGTCAAGGCTGTATATTGTCACCCTGCTTATTTAACTTCTATGCAAAGTACATCATGAGAAACACTAGGCTGGAAGAAGCACAAGCTGGAATCAAGATTGTTGGGAGAAATATCAATAACTTCAGATATGCAGATGACACCACCCTTATGGCAGAAAGTGAAGAGGAACTAAAGAGCCTCTTGATTAAATTGAAAGAGGAAAGTGGAAAAGTTGGCTTAAAGCTCAACATTCAGAAAACGAAGATCATGGCATCCGGTCCCATCACTTCATGGGAAATAGATGGGGAAGCAGTGGAAACAGTGTCAGACTTTATTTTTTGGGGCTCCAAAATCACTGCAGATGGCGATTGCAGCCATGAAATTAAAAAAGATGCTTACTCCTTGGAAGAAGGGTTATGACCAACCTAGATAGCATATTAAAAAGCAGAGACATTACTTTGCCAACAAAGGTCCATCTAGTCGAGCTATGGTTTTTCCAGTGGTCATGTATGGATGCGAGAGTTGGACTGTGAAGAAAGCTGAGCACTGAAGTATTGATGCTTTTGAACTGTGGTGTTGGAGAAGACTCTTGAGAGCCCCTTGGACTGCAAGGAGATCCAACCAGTTCATCCTAAAGGAGATCAGCCCTGGGTGTACTTTAGAAGGAACGATGCTAAAGCTGAAACTCCAGTACTTTGGCCACCTCATGTGAAGAGATGACTCACTGGAAAAGACTCTGATCCTGGGAGGGATTAGGGGCAGGAGGAGAAGGGGACGACAGAGGATGAGATGGCTGGATGGCATCACCGACTCGATGGATATGAGTTTGAGTGGACTCTGGGAGTTGGTGATGGACAGGGAGGCCTGGCGTGCTGTGATTCATGGGGTCGTAAAGAGTCAGACACGACTGAGTGACTGAACTGAACTGAACTGAACTGAAGGTCAATTACTGATCTCACAAACATAAGATGAGTGAGTGAAAGTCACTCTGTTGTGTCTGACTCTTTGTCACCCCATGGACTATACAGTCCATGGAATTCTCCAGGCCAGAATACTGGAGTGGGTAGCCTTTCCCTCCTCCAGGGGATCTTCCCAACCCAGGAATCAAACTCAAGTCTGCTGCATTGCAGGTGGATTCTTTACCAGGTGAGCCACAAGGGAAGCCCAAACATAAGAAACTAAATACTAAAGGGGGGCAGTTACTTCTATTGTATTGGGAATAAACATGAGAAAGCAGTAAACTAAATAATGCAACAGAGATGATGTTGATGTCTTGTCTTGAATCCTGGTTAACTGTGTCATCCTTGTTTTCTTCCCCCCGCCTCCCATTTTTACAATAATAAAGTAAAAAATTCTGATATCTTAATCTACCATCAGTGACCCATCATGGCAGGGATTCTCACTGGTTGAGACAGGAATGGGTCAGTAGCATCTTCACAGCAGGGAACATATTTAAATCTTAGTGAAGGTGTCATGGGCATAGATTAAAAGGGTACAACCCCCTCTCCCCACACACACTCAATTCTCCCTCCACCCCTCAAAAGTGAAAATACTCCCTAGGGCATGTTATCTTTTTTACAAAATGAAAAACTTTCTTTGTTTTGGCTGGGTCACAAGGCACATGGGATCTTGGTTTCCCAACCAGGTATGAAACCTGAGTCCCTTTTTCACCACTGACCCACCAGGGAAGTCCTTGATAAACGTTTTGAAGGCAAGTATTATTCATTATTGCATCTCCCAGATCACATCATATAGCATACATGTGTGCGTGCTCAGTTGCTCAGTTGTGTCTAACTCTTTGTGACCCTATGGGCTATAGCCCTCCAGGTTCCTCTGTTGACGAATTTTCCACTCAAGAATACTGGAGCTGGTTTCATTTCCCACTTCGAGGTATCTTCCTGACCCAGGGATCAAGCCAGTGTCTCCTGTGTTTCTTGCATTGGCAGCATTCTTTACCATGGTGCCACCTGGGAAGCCCATATGGTACATAGCTGAGACTAAAGAAATTTCTATTATGATTGAATGAATAGGCATTTGGATAAAAAATAAAGTTCCACATAGTTTCCTTAATTACGGAATTAGGGTAATTTTTCCTACTTGAATATAAAGTAAGATCCTCTTCATTTATAAGGCTTGGGGGCAGATACCTTAATTTCATACTTCATTCTGAGAATTATTTAACAAAATATCGTATCCTTCTCTCTTACTTATTAGAATATTGAAGCCTGGAAAATCATAATTTTAATCATCGACAATGGAGTGTAGTTTTATTCCAGACACTAGAGTGCTCTAACTTTTAAATTACTTTTCTTTGGTGAATATAATGAGATCTTAAGGAGGGAAATGAAGAAAATATGAGTAAGTATAGCTGGTTGCTTAAAATTCTTATTAAAGGAAAATTTATGCTTTATAAGGGTTGTTTTGTTAACAGACAAAATGATATATTTGACAAAATACCTCAGCCAATATTTCATTTTCTTTTTAAAAAAATTGATATCCATCAAAAGGCAAGTCTAGGAAAAAATATAAAAGAGACTTATCTTAAGTGACATGTTATTAAGAAAATATTAATAAAAAGTATCTATGAACTTGTTTCAAGCCCCAAGATTTAATAAAAATATCCCTCTTGACAAGCAAAATTTTATATTATTTCTAATCTCAGTTTAGGCACATGCTAAACAGTAATACTTCCTTGGTAGCTCAGTGGTAAAAAAAAAAAAAAAAAAATCTACCTGCCAACACAGAAGACACAAGAGACTCAGGTTCAATCCCTGGGTCGGGAAGATCCCCTGGAGAAGGAAGTGGCTACTCATTTCAGTATTCCTGCCTGAAGAATCCTGTAGACAGAAGAGCCTGGCAGGTTACAGTCCATGGGGTCGCAGAAGGGTTGGACACTGATCAACAACTGATCAACGACAGCGACTGATAGTGACTGATCAACAACAAAGTATGGGTCAGACACAACTTAGCAACTGAACAACAACAACAAAGAGCAATACTAAAATAATATTAAATATCTGAGGTTCTACTCTGTATCAGGCACTTTTCTTAGTATTTTATATTGCATGCCTTATATTAATGGGTTATGCTGCTGCTGCTAAGTCACTTCAGTCGTGTCCGACTCTGTGCGACCCCATAGACAGCAGCCCACCAGGCTCCCCC
>SJYX01004155.1:123299-161171 GCA_006410675.1 Oreotragus oreotragus | reverse complement strand
GATTCTCCAGGCAAGAATACTGGAGTGGGTTGTCATTTCCTTCTCTGATGCATGAAAGTAAAAAGTGAAAGTGAAGTCACTCAGTTGTGTCCGACCCTTAGCGACCCCATGGACTGCAGCCCACCAGGCTCCTCCGTCCATGAGATTTTCCAGGCAAGAGTACTGGGGTGGGTTGCCATAAATGCTACCAAATGCTTTACTTATCTTATCGCTAATATCTCAACTTTCCAATGAAAATATTGTTATCTTCATTAGACATAATAAGACACTAAAACTCATACAAATAAGTGCCAGATTTTACATGAATATAAATGTGCCTAAACTCTAAAGATTTTTATGTCATCACACAGACAGTATTTTCCAATCATACTGCAAGATGTGGTAAAGAATGTTGTGATAAGTCTTAAGTATTGTATTTCCTCTTTTGTTTTTCTCTATGTTTCAGTATAAGACAAGTAAAAGTAGGGTTAATAAGAGATGACTTATGGTCCACCAATGAAGAAGCTTCCCTGTATAAACAATTATCCTGCTATTCACTTGAATCTGAATACTTTTTAAAAAATGCTTTATACTCTCTCACAGACATACCATGCACAAGTGCACATGCAAATTGTGCTTTGCATAGTTAGAATTCCAAAAAGAGGGACAAGAAAACTGGACATCAATATTTCTTAAAGAGACAGGAATGCAAAATTTGAGATCTCCAGCATAATACAAAAGTAGAATTTTTACTGTTCAAGTGCTCTAAAGTAAGAACATCCAAGAAGCTACCAAGTTTTACAAAACCACTTGAAGAAAACACTTGCTATGTGCTATAGCCTTATACACTGCCTCTGAGTGAAGCCATCTGGTATTAACAGATGTTTAGTTGCCGAAGAGAGGAATTATGGCTCATGATTTATGGTGAAATGACATTACATAAAGCCATACTTTATGTCATCATTCCTGAACTGATAAGTATAACCACAAATTGGCCCAAGTCAAACAATGGCTCTTCTGGAGAGGTCAATAAAGGAATCAATGCAGCAGATGTTTGCAGGGTTTGTCAAAGAAGGCAAGGGCTATTTTATGTGTCTTGGTCAACAAAAGTCATTTGGTCATTCATGCTGTTCATTTAAATGATGTCTGGTCATCTGTCTTTGTGTTACGTCATAAAATGGAACAAACTACTGGGGTCTATTGATAGGCCCCCCTGTATTGTAGAGACGTAAAATTAGAGAATCCCCTGTTTACACACATGTAAGACCACCCTGGGTGGACCCATTTAAACATATGGATCTTATGGTCTTGCTTTTCTTCATTAGATTTTAGCACTAAATCTGTCACTATAACCCTATCTTAGTCCATTTGGGATGCTGAAACAAAAACGATATAAACTGGGAGGCTTACAAGTAACAGAAACTTATTTCTCACAGTTCTGAAGGATAGGAAATCCAAGATCAAGCCACTAGCAGACCTGATATCAGTGATGACCATCTTTTTACTATAATGTCCCATGGTAGGAGTGAGGGATCTCTTTGAAACCTCTGTTTCAAGGGAATACTTGCCATCATGAAGAATACTTGCTTCATGACCAGGTCACCTCCCAATTCCTAGTATCATTACGCTGGGATTAAGATTTCAACATATTAATTTTGGGAGGACACAAACACTCAGACCATAGTAGTCTCTACATAAATAAGATTCATATAACATGATTAAATGAGTCAGGGGGAGGTTGTACATTAAATCTGTAGAAGTAAGATAGAGAAATAACGATTCTACATTCACTTTGAGTTTAGAAAATGAGGATAATAATTAGCAGCTCATAGATAAATGACATGCACTGTTGGGATGCAAACACAGCATCTATCTGAAGGCATTACTTTGCTAACCATAGAAAGAACAGAATATGTGGATAATGTCACATGATCTCTATGTATTTATTTTCCCAGCTGTTAAGTAAAAGACAAGTACTGATAGTTTATGGATTAAAAAAAAAGTATTAGTCTTATTTCAGAACAGTGGTTTTGAAAATGTATTCTTGAGGAATAATGATTCTGTAAGTTGTTATTCTAGTAAATATTAGGTGAGAACTGGATTCTGAGGATAAATATGTTTGAGAAAACATGGGTTAAAAAAGTGAAAGTGGTCTCTTGCAGGACTTAGCACTTTTAAAATGCTAGTGAGCGGGTGTGCGGGTTCTGGGTGTGAATGTGAGCACTCCCATCCTGTCTCTCTGCTGAATGTAGCTTCAACAATAGGGCAGAATGCATGGAGCAGCTACGGGAGATTTCTTGAAAGTAAACAGTACCAGATGGATGGGGAAGAAGGCCAGACTCAAAGTACCAGTGAAGTAGCTGGGAGTTTACCATTTTCATTCATTCTGTGACTATTGGCCTGAACAAGGCATGTGGACCCCTGAAGGGGACTTCTGTGTGGACTAAAGGAGGTCTAAGTGAAGTCCTCTAGTTTACATTGGAGGAGCAGGAAAGGGGTCCTCTGGCCATGACAATGGGGCGGCAGGGCGGCAGTCATCTACGGTTCTGAAGGAAAGGAAGCAGCCACTTCATTCAGAGAAGCTGTGGTCCAAGATGACAGGAATGAAATTATTATTTTTTTCCTCTGTCCAACCCACTCCAGTATTCTTGCCTGGAGAATCCCAGGGATGGGGGAGCCTGGTGGGCTGCCGTCTATGGGGTCACACAGAGTCGGACACGACTGAAGTGACTTAGCAGCAGCAGCAGCTCCTTTGCTTCAGACATGAGTACGTTTAAGCTAAGTACACAGCAGAGCAAAGTAAATCAAGTCCCAGCTTTTGGACGAAAGGCCCAAAAGGGGGAGCCCTAAGGGAAACAAAAATGCCAGGGTGATCACAGAGCTCAGAGAAGTGACCCAATAAAGTTGTCAATGAACTTTTGTGCTCAGTCAGAGCTACACATGCGTGGATCTAATTGCACACAATGTACCAAAGCCTTTGAGAACTGTAATAAGCAATAGACTCACACTCAAGCCTCAGAATGGCCACAGGTGGTGCACACATGGGACAGATTGTAAAACAGTTCAAAGACATCCAAAACAGAAATGACATGGAAGCAATATTCCACAGAAAGGACTGATTTGAATCTGTGGCTGGAATCAAATTGCATTTATGGTTGGCTCAAACAAAAATATCAACATTCTCTAGAGGATTAAAATAAGTCTCAAAACATAATGTTTAGAATGTCCAGGATACAGTCCAAACTTACTTGGCATACAATACTTACAAACCTTTTGATATGAATAGGGGAGGTTTTGGAGTTGGTAAAAAGAGTAGGTGGACTTTTTGCATTTTTATAAAGGCTCAGTTTGTAAGTCAAGTTGTATTAATTCTCCTCGATTTGTAGGACAGCTGTTTTCAAATCCTCAAAGAATTGGATTGTAGCCTGACCCATCCATCCAACTACATTATCTTCAATTTGCTTTTTTTATATGAAGAGAGTTCTTCAGCTAAGACTGAAATCAAGATTCCTACATTCTAGAATTAGAGCTGTTAGTAAACATTTTCTTTTTCTCTGGGTACATGACTTCATTTAGCTTGGGGTGAAGGCTCACAGACACGTTCCCATCAGGTTCTGAATATCACCTTTCAAAATGGCCAACTCTGACCATAGATCTGCTTTTAAAAAATCCTTTTAAGTATCTTATTAGGTTTAAGCCAGTACAAATAGTAGATATTCATGGAAGCACTGATTGAGCTTATGGGCCAAAGAGGCACTCCTCAAAAGAATTCAAAAGATACTACTCTCCTAAGATCCAGAGCCAGACTTAGATGATTTCCTTGAGAGCTGGTAGGACCCTAACCACAAATGGAGTGGAACCCACACTTCTATTCAACCAAATTTTTGGACCCCCAACATGACAGGTGAGCTACCTGTATACACAAAGACATGACATGCATGACAACTTGCATGTCTCCCAGGCAGGCAGAAAGCCAAGCCAAGCTCTCAGGACACAAAAGGAGCTAAACAAAAAGGCAACAGCCATCCCTAGGAGAGAAAGGCTCGGCAACCTTCTCAAAGGACCGGGTAGCCCAAAACCAAATGCACAGGAGTCTGGATTGAGAAGGGAGGAAACAATGTGAAATTTTACCTTCCTGTCTTAATGGGACACCACAGATATCTGGGAGAGCTGACTTTGACAGGAATTCTCACCCTTTGCCAGCTTCTGCCAGTTTTCCCAGGATCCCATGTAGGCTCTGGAGAGAGTAGGATTTAAAGTGGAGAGTGTAACTCTGGTACCTTCCAGAATAAGATTTTCCTTTAATACTAATTTTAGTTTCCCTTTGACTATTTAACCAGTTGCTAGGGGATCCCATGGAGTTCCATCAACTCGGGGAGGAGCTCATATGGGGGCATTCAAGGAAGAATTTGACAAAACCTTCAAGGACAATCTTTTTTCCTGCGTCCTGGTCATTTGAAGCTGAAAGACCAACTTCTGGTCCAGTGTTTTGATGATGGAGCCCTGAAAGGGTGAACAGGGGAGGCAAGTGTTCTAGGTTTCTAGCCTTGGAGCTGTTACAGTTGTTCGGGCCACTAAAGGGGGGACCCTTGTTTCAATCTTAGGGTCTCTTCAAAGTGGGAAGGTAATTCAGATAGAGAACCAGTAGGATGAACATCAAGTAAAGGAGGAGAGAGGGAGAACTTGGAGTCAGGTTNTTTCTAGCCTTGGAGCTGTTACAGTTGTTCGGGCCACTAAAGGGGGGACCCTTGTTTCAATCTTAGGGTCTCTTCAAAGTGGGAAGGTAATTCAGATAGAGAACCAGTAGGATGAACATCAAGTAAAGGAGGAGAGAGGGAGAACTTGGAGTCAGGTTGCTCTTAAGTTTTATGTTTTAGGTCCCTCTTGCATCTTTTTCATTAGTCTTTGTAATAAAACGTTCAGTGAAACTATTTTGGACTCTTGAAGCCTACTGGAAGCTTCTGCATGCAAAGTAAACTATTCTCTTTGTTTACTTTGGGCAAACTCACTTTCAAGTGCACTTTTTAAACGAATAATCTTATCTAATTGGGATGCTTCCCATAATGGCTGTTGTAATTCTGGACTGTCAGTAAAATTTTGCCATTTTTGTTGTTGATGTTATCTATAGCTTCCTGGACCACAGTTCTTTGACATAAAATAAGCAAGTGTGCCTGAAGGTGGCACAGTCACCTCTTTGAAACCCGAGAATCCTATTTCTTTGGCTAAGCGTTGAGTCTTGGAGACAAATTAATACTTGAAAGGGATGTACCACTAGGTTGGGGATTTTTGTGGCGCTTTACAGTATAAGTCGTTGCATGAAATTTCCTTAAGGTTGGAGGGTGACCAGTCCGTTGATCTAACCCATTCTGTGGCCAACTTATTTGAGTGGGAGAGTCTTGGATTCAGGTGCTGAGCCCTCCAACAGCTTTAAGTGCTCAATCTGTGTTCACAAATTTTACAGTTTTGGTTTTCAAGATTCCCATTAGCAGGACATCTAATATTTCTTTCAGGGGATTTCTTTATGACGGTGGATGCCCAGATGGCTTTTATAGACTGACTTGTATGTATTTAGGATTTGATTGTCAAACAGTCTGAATTTCTTTTCTTATTTTCCCAATTTCCCAGCAGTTTATGTTAGGGACCTAACTCTGAGGCTGTGTGAGTTCCCTAAGGACTGACACCAATTGTGAACTTCCCATACAACTCTCCCAGAACTTTGCTGGAAATTTTAACAAACCCTAGGATCTTTTCAGAGCCCTAGAAATTTTCTGAGAAATAAGTAGATAAATATTTTTTTCTAAATAAAGGTTTTTGGATAAGAGAGCATCATGCAAAGGAGCAGAATTCAAATCTGAGTGACTTACCCCAGCCCTCCAAAATGATGAGAGGAACTGTGAACTCAAAGAGATGTTGCCCAGGTGTCATAGGCTGTTAACAGTCAGATTTGAATGCCATTCTTCAAAACATTTGCCAAAAGCTGTTTAAAAAAAATGGAAACAATTTAGGTGATACAAACAAACATTAATACTTCATGAAGTAGACGGTCTCCTATGGACAACTGAACAATGAAGTGGAAGGCAGGATACTCTTATAGGGTAAAGGATCAAGGAAAAGAAAGAGACAAATAATAAATGTCCAACGGGCTGGGATCACAGAGTCAACCTTGTTTTGGGTGAGAAGGCCCAGAGTTGGTTTGGCATTGGGGGATTGGCTACCTGGACATGTGTTTCTGATCAAGGGGAGCATTTACAGGGACACAACAGTTTTCTAAGTTCTGGTTTGCTGACCTGCCACCCCAAGCAGGAGCAGCTTTATCTTGGACTCAGAGTTATTTCAACACAGGTGAGTTGTCATAATCTCATTTGAAATGTGTGCTGAAGCTGTCAGGTAACTTGATCATCTGTTTTTCTAGGTGAATAAGGGTTTAAGTGGAATTCAACATTTGTTCAGGCATTAGTTTTACTGTCCATAAATAACAGAAAGACAACTGAGAAAAGGCAGGCCATGAGTGAGCCATAAATCTCCTGTTGGCTTTATGCCTAGGACTAATGAAGGAAAAAGAAGGTGGGCCAAAATGAACAATAATTCAAAAGGGGCAACTGCATGTCCTTTAATTGATTTTATTCATAGTGTTCATAACCCTGAGATATCAGAACTTGAGACCGAAATTGGGGTGGGTCAAGTCCAAAGCAGAGGTGTCACCTTGGGCATTATCCACATCAGCAACTTAGATAGAAAATAAATTACACACACACACACACACACAGTAATTTCTTGATAGTGACATTGGCCTAGCCTAGCTGCAGCCAACTTCCTGTCTCTTACTGGCATATTGGCCCAAGAGTTGCAATCCAAGATTGATTGCACTTTCCTTTTTATGAGTCATGGTAGAAAAAAAGACATTTGAAAAACTACTCAATTTTTCTTGACACTCTCAAATAATTAGTTACTTTTCTACAGAAAAACAATTAAATCAAGCAGAGGTAACTAATTGTATTTACTAACTCAACTAACTTACTTAGCTTTTAATCTAAAAATGTATATTACTCCTTCTTCATAATCTCTGATAATCTCATAATACTTGCATATGGTAGGGAAATAAAAGAAACCAAGAGATATGTTTTTAAGAGCAGGTTTTCAGTTAGGAGCCATAACAGTTATTCTGTAAAGGACCCTTTAAGCATATGTTTACTAGAAGAGAAAATGAAATGCACAACATTGTTTTTAACTCTTTATTTCCTTTAGTTTACAAAAGGTTTATAAATATTTTGCTCTGTTTGTCACATACAGCATTTTGTTTCCTTCCTCTGTAGGTCTCCACAGATTCTTCCGTTTAGACAACACTGTGTAAAAGCAGATTTCAGGGCAGTCTGGCTTGGCAGTCGTATTTCTTTCTTCCCTAATTTTAGTTCCCTAGTCTGTAAGGATATATACATTTCTATTGTTGTTCTTCAGTTGCTCAGCTGTGTCTGACTCTTTGCAGTCCTATGGACTGCAGTGTGCCAGGCTTCCCTGCCCTTCACTCTCTCCCAGAGTCTGCTCAAACTCATGTCCATTGAGTCGATGATGCCAGCCAACCATCTCATCCTCTGTTGCCCCTTCTCCTCCTGCCCTCTGTCTTACCCAGCATCAGGGGCTTTTCCAATGAGTTGGCTCTTTGCATCAGGTGGCCAAAGTACCAGAGCTTCAGATTCAGCATCTGTCTGCCAATGAATGTTTATGGTTGATTTCCTTTAGGATTGACTGGGTGGATCTCTTTGCAGGCCAAGGGACCCTCAAGAGTCTTCTCCAGCACCACTGTTTGAAAGTATCAATTCTTTGGTGCTCAGCCTTCTTTATGGTCCAACTCTCACACAGGTACATGACTACTGGAAAAACCTTAGCTTTAACTATACCAACCTGGAGAGTATGTGTGTGTGTGTATACATATATATATATGTGTGTGTGTGTGTGTGTATTTGTATACACACATATGTATATATATATTTGTGTATGTGTGTATGTATATATACACAAATATAGCACTCCATGGGGTCTCAAAGAGTTGGACACAACTTAGCTGCTAAACAACAACAATGCTAGGGAACATATATGTGCTACACATATACAATGCAATATTACCAGCCAAAAAAGGAAGAAAAGCACGTTTGTATAGATGTGGATAGACCTAGAGAGTGGCACACGGAGTGAGGTGAGTCAAAAAGAGAAAAACAAATATCATATGTTAATACATATATATGTAATCTAGAAAAATTGTGTAGATGATCTTATTTGCAAAGCAAAAATAGAGCCACAGACATACAGAACAAATGTAAGGATAGGAAGGGATAAGGGGAGGAAATGGGAGGAACTGGGAGATTGGGATTGTCACATATATACAACTGATACTATGAATAAAATAGAACCTATTGCATGGCACAGGGAACTCTACTTAATGCTCTGTGGTGATCTGAATGGGAAGGACCTCCAAAAGGGAGGGGATATATGTATATTTATGGCTGATTCACTTTGCTGTTCAATAGAAACTATCATGACATAGTAAAGAAACTATACTCCAGTAAAAATTAATTTTAAAATAAGGTAGAAATAATCCCTGTCCTGCCTGACTACATCACCGAATTATTGTGAGGATCCAATGAAATTATTGAACTTTGTAAATTAAGATATTACGGAAATGTGTCTTCACAGTGTCATTATGGTTTTACAACTCTTTCTTAGTCTCGGC
This sequence comes from Oreotragus oreotragus, assembly GCA_006410675.1. Taxonomy (NCBI): domain Eukaryota; kingdom Metazoa; phylum Chordata; class Mammalia; order Artiodactyla; family Bovidae; genus Oreotragus; species Oreotragus oreotragus. Next base: position 152,467 of record SJYX01004155.1, on the reverse strand, counting down.
CATTCCATGCCTATCCAAATGCCACTTTAATTAAAACTGCTTTGTCATAGTTTATTTCTATGTAAACTTTATGTTTATGCACTGTCCCTTTAATCTTGGTGTCTGGATGATTTCTTTAGGGGTTCACACTGATAGAATAAGGTGTGCAAATGGACATATAAGATATCAAAGCATATATTACAGTTTTGTACACTACCTGCTCAATAAATGTTCTTTACAGGAACCTATAACCCCAGTGCAAAAGTGGATATGTCCATTCCCTGCTCCAAGCCTTCACTGGTTGTTTGATGCCCAGTCTAGAGTTCAGAGACAAGACCCTGGAGCAAGACCACCTGGGTCATATCCCACTTGCATAGTTCTCAGGTGTGTAATCTTGGACAAATGACCTAACCTTCTTTGCACTCTATTCACCTGGTAAAATAAGGATGGGTATGCAGTAAGTGCTTAAAAAGCATTGTTGTTAAGTGGACACAGTGAAAATCTATGCAAGATTGTGCATGATTTGGCCACCACTTAACTCATCTTGATTTTCCTGTAACCCCTACTCCTCCAGATTCTTTCCACATATATATACACACACACACATTTTTAGCCCAGCCATAGCTGCTTTCATTAAATTCTCGGATCATGGAACTTGGACAACTTTACCCTGTCTTAAGGCATTCATATTTGCCTTGTCATCTACTTGGACTGGTCTTTCCACTTCCTAATAACTACTTGTCTTTCAGAGTTCCTATGAAACACCACTTCCCTGGGGATGTCTTAATTTACAAGATTCGGTCACGTCTTCCTGTTAGTTGTTAACTCAACTCCTTCTTTTTCAGAGAACGTATCATAATTATCATGAAATAATTAATTTTGCAAGTCACTGTCATCTGTCTAACTAAAATTCTGTCTCATTTACTTCTGTATTCCTAGAACTTAGCATAGTGTCCAATAAATATTTGTGGAAGATATGAGTAAAAGACTAAGTAATCAAACCACTGGACAATCTCAAAGGCTCAAGTTTCATTAAAAAAGGCACATTTTAAAATGTCAAAGAAACATGGCTTAAAGTATATTTAAATTGTAAATACCAACTGAGATAATACATGAAAATGTACCTTGTATCTAGTTAATACTATGCAAATTTAAAGGATTATTGTGATTACTATTATCCAGTATTTGATTTCCTTCAGACCAAAAGAAAAAGTTTGCAGCCTATAAAATTTCCTATATAATCCACGCTACCCAGAAATAATGGAGTCTGTGGAAAGGCTATTCTAAAGATATCAACATACAAGTATAGTCTTAGTCTTAGGAAATGAGATTAGTGTTCAGAATATTACTATAGCTCACTTTGGAGGGAGTTTATTGGATAATTATTAAATAATGTAACTCTAGGCTAAATTAGACTTGAATAAACTGATCAACCTCCCTTTCAAGGCAGAGATTTGAACAAGTTTTCATTAACATATGCTATTTCCCAGCTCACTTTTCTCATTATTAAAGCCAATAAATGGCTCAGGTTGAGATTATTCTCAAAGGGTCTTTAGACAGGAATGGACCAGATCTGTTTATTACTTGACTTTCCAACTGTTGCCGAAAATATCCTTTGGTAATCAATGCATGACTAGCATTCTAGAACCTATTAAGAACAAAGAATTTGGAATCTGCTCTGCTCTAGGCTTCATTCCTAGTGGAAACTCTGTTAATTAATTTGTTAAGAAACCTTTTATATAAGGGACCTATTTAAAATATTCATTCCTCCTTGAAATTCAGCTCAAGTAAGAAGTTTGCCCTTCTAGATAAACCAAATTTCTCTGATTAGTCATGAGTTCTGTACAATTCAACATACTTCCACTAGTTCTTTCTTCTGATACAATCTTGACTGACTATATCCACTAACACAAATTTTCCATGAATATCTATATAATTACCACTTGCTGAAATGTTCGCTTTATGCCCAATGTAATTGCCCTGTGTCATAAACTGTCAAACCTTATATGGGGCCTCAAAATCAAGCAGACATATATCTATTCTAATTGAAAAAAAAAGGAAACACAGAAACAGACGTAAACTCTATACAATGCATTTTGTACATAGGTGGTAGGTCCAAGCTACAGACACCTGCCAAGTTTGCTTGAGGTTTAACAAAGCTTTAAGGAAACATAACAATTACTTTTTCTGACATGTAATAACCATTATATAAAATTATATGTTGTGATTTTTTTTTTTCTGAAGCATCAGGAAAGGGACACCATGATGGTTTACTAGCACTTAACTCCAGCAAGATTCTTCCCTTGTCCTCGTTTATATTGACTTGTCCTCAAAGCTATGCCTCATTTCCAAGATGTGTGGTATGCAACCAGCCAACTAGGGGGTGACTGACACTGCAGAAGCAAGCAGGTGCTGTCTGGAGGCAGAGCACTGAACTTTCCCCTTTCCTTTGCTTACAAAGTAAAGAAAAATGGCAGGCGATCCTGGCAGAACAGAAAGACAAGCTGATTTGGGGTCAGTGGGTGGTAGGCTTGGATCGTAATTGCTCCATTCATGGTCTCAGTCACTCAGTTGTATCTGACTCTTTGCGACCCTATGGACTGTAGCTCGCCAGGCTCTTCTGTTCATGGAATTTTCCAGGCAAGAATAATGTAGTGGGTTGCCATTTCCTATTCCAGGGATCTTCCTGATCCCCTAAGGATCGAACCCACAACTCTAGCATCTCCTACATCGGTAGGCAGCTTCTTTACCACGGTGCCATCTGGGAAGCCACAATTACTCCACTAACTACCGTGAAATTACTTCTCTGTGCCTCAGAATCTTCTCACGGGAAATCCTGGTCATGCTGCTATGGGCATTACATGAAATCATGTCTGTGAATAGACAGCCAGAGAGCAGGTGACCTCGAGGAGTAGATATAGGTGTTGGTGCTGTTGCTAAGCATGCTGGTGATCTCTGATACCCTCTTTACTCTCTTAGTGAGGTAAAATGAGTATGTAGGGGATTTCGTGAATCCAACATGTAATAAGCCATCTGTGTTCAATGCAGGAAGCAGGATGCTTGGGGCTGGTGTATGGGGATGATCCGGAGGGATGATGGGGGGTGGGAGGAGGGAGGGGGGTTCATGTTTGGGAGTTCATGTACACCCGTGGCAGATTCATGTCAATGTATGCCAAAACCAGTAGAGTACTGTAAAGTAAAATAAAATTAAAAAAACAAAACAAAACAAAACAAAAAAAAACAAACCAATAAGCCAATCAGTAAGAACCCATTTCAGTTATATGCCCTAAACTGGAGACTTAAAAATTATCAAAAACCTAGACAGAATATTAAAAAGCAGAGACATCACTTTGCTGACGAAGGGCCGTATAGTCAAAGATATGGTTTCTGTAGTAGTCATGTATGGGTGTGAGAGGTGGACCGTAAAGAAGGCTGAGCACCAAAGAATCGACGCTTTCATATTGTGGTGCTGGAGAAGACTTCTGAGAGTCCCTTGGACAGCAAGAAAATCAAACCAGTCACTCCTAAAGAAAAACAACCCTGAATATTCATTGAAAGAACTGACAGGGAAGCTGAAGCTCTGATACTTTGTCCAGCTGATGTGAAGCACTGACTCATTGGAAAAGACCCCAATGCTGGGAAAGACTGAAGGGAAAAGGAGAAGGGGGCAACAGAGGATAAGATATTTAGATAGCGTCATTGACTCAGTGGACATGAGTCTGAGCAGACCCCGGGAGATGGTGAAAGACAAGGGAGCCTGGCATGCTGCAGCCCATGGGGTCGCAAAAAGTCAGAAATAAACTAGCAACTGAACGACAGCGACAATGCGGTTGAGTGCCGCTCTGCCTCCCGCCATGGCCTGAGAGGACGGCTACAATACCCGTCTCCGGAAAGGAGGCACAGGCACAGGAACCAGGCTTGTGGACGCGGGGGAGAGGAGAGGGTGGGAAGGACAGAGAGAGTAGCACTGACGTATATACACTTGCTGGAGTGGTTTATTTCCTCAGTTGTGTCTGATACTTTTGTAATCCCATGGACTGTAGTCTGCCAGGCTTCTCTGTCCATGGGATTTCCCAAGCAAGAATACTGGAGTGGGTTGCCCTTTCCTTCTCCAGAAGATCTTCCTGACCCAGGGATCGAACCCTTGTCTCCTACATCGGAAGGCAGATTCTTTATTGCTGAGTCACCTGGGAAGCCCACATATACTACCATGCGTAAAACAGATAGCTAGTGGGAAGGTGCTGTGTATCACAGGGAGCTCAGCTTGATGCTCTGTGATCCCCTTAGAGGGGTGGGGTGGCAGGGGGGACTGAGAGGGAGGCTCAAAAGGGAGGGAATATATGTATGGCAGATTCATGTCCTTGTACAGCAGAAATAGCAACATTGTAAAGCAATTATATTTCAATAAAATAGAAGAGAGACATTAGATTTTTTAAAAGAGCCAGGCAGAATGTCTAGAACATGTAGAAACTCAGAATCTGTTACTTTCTTTTCACTCTCTCACATTTAAAATCATTTAGATAGAAAATGCTTAGTGCTTAGTGGTATATATCTGCATTGTTTACCAGTTTCTACTACTAAGTACTACTGCTAACACTGTTCATGTTGTAAACACTTAATGTTATTATTAATAAAATCTGACTTTATACTAGCAATATCAGGGAGAGAAAAGTAAGCATAAAAGCTATAAGATGCATAAATACCGTAATAAAAGATAAATTCTTTTCTTCCCCCACCAAATGGCATTCTAAGCAAATCACCACTGGGCTCAGATATTAAGTACTACTGCTAACACTGTTCATGTTGTAAACACTTAATGTTATTATTAATAAAATCTGACTTTATACTAGCAATATCAGGGAGAGAAAAGTAAGCATAAAAGCTATAAGATGCATAAATACCGTAATAAAAGATAAATTCTTTTCTTCCCCCACCAAATGGCATTCTAAGCAAATCACCACTGGGCTCAGATAAAATTCTAGAGTAACATATATATGTATATTTTTTTTTCCTGGAAATGGAGTTTTAATCATATAGACACATATTAGTAAATGTAGACGATATTCTAAACATAATTATAGAAAGGCAATTGGTCTGTTAATTCTATAGAAAGAAATATGATCCTAAGTTATCTAAATTAGATTGACTTTCTTACTTAACAAAAGTAAAGATTATTAATCTTTCAATGTGTTCAAGAGGAAAATATTAGGTGAACTTTTTTAGTGACTCATTTTCCACAGATTGAGAGAAAAAAAAAACTTACAAATGGAGTAGATTTTAAACATGAACAGAAAATTATCTGTCAAAACAAATACTTTCACATGACTTAGAAGGGACCTATTTAAAGGAATCATAAAGATTTCTGTCTAAAAGATTTTAATCTTAAACATACAGCATTAACATGTTTCACACCTTTTATTTCCATTATTACAAGCACCTTAGGGGTAAAATAAGATTATGCCTAAGTAATTTGTTTTCATCTTTGCTGCCACAGAATTCATATGGGGATTTTTGATGGGCAAATTAGTCAAATACAGAAAAATGAGTAAAATGGAAATTAAGGGCTAGTGCAATAAAGCGAAGTTGTAAAATGACTAAAGCTTTTACAGAGTAAAATAGTGCATGCTTATCATTTAAAAACAACACAGTACAGAAGTATAAAAAGGGAAAAATCTTCCACAGTCCCATGTCCCCTTGCACTGCTTTGAGGGGGACCGTCATTATTAAGAGCATATTTATAATGCTTCAAAACATTTGACATGTAAGCAAGTATACAAAATATCTTTTACACAAATGGGTGTACATAATATTCCTTACCTTTTTAAACTTTTCAATATGTTTTGGAAAATGTTTCTATCAGACATAGACCCTAGCTTCTATTAATCACGCCTAGTTTTCTATTTAATAGATTTGTCATAGTTTGTTTAGCTAATCTCCAATTACAGTGAGCATTTAATTGTGTCTATTATTGACTGCAATGCAGGAGACCTGGGTTCTATCTCTGGATCAGGAAGATCCCCTGACGAAGGAAATGGCAACCCACTCCATTATTCTTGTCAGGAGATTCCCCCTGATTGAAGAGCCTGGTGGGCTACAGTCTGTGGGGTCACAAGAGTCGGACATAACTTAGCAACCAACACCTTACTGACTCCACAAACAACGCTGTTCTGAAATTATATCTGCAAGTCCTACCATGTTGTCTGCTGGTTGCTTTTGGTCCTAACATCTGCCCGGCTGTACACAGAACTAGGCGGTGCAGTCTGCAGAGTGACCAGAACACCCCTCCATGAGAACAGCTGCACCTGAGTGGGTCAGACAGTAAAATGCAGGAGAGGAATGAGGATGCTGGCTCTGCCATACCCTCCATACTACTTACAGAATTCTATAAAGCTGTCCTGCTTGGAGTACTTTTACCATTTGCAAACTTTTTCACTTGCAAGTCCACTGACATACTTTGGAAATAATTTTTCACCATCAGAACACTGAAGATAAATCATAAACTACAGGACACTGGATAAACACATTTAAAGCGTGTCTCCCCTTTTTCTTTGAGACACACATACCCCACAATCATCAAAACCTCCATTGCCATCTCCCATCACTTGGTATACCTCAGTGTACCATGGTGCGTGCTAAGTCGCTTCATACCTCAGAGGCTGTTCTATCATAATATCAACTTTTTGCGGAAGTGTCTTTCTACAGACTTTTCAGCACCTCTTTTTTGAGACACCATCCCCCTATTCCCCCTGATTGAAGAGCCTGGTGGGCTACAGTCTGTGGGGTCACAAGAGTCGGACATAACTTAGCAACCAACACCTTACTGACTCCACAAACAACGCTGTTCTGAAATTATATCTGCAAGTCCTACCATGTTGTCTGCTGGTTGCTTTTGGTCCTAACATCTGCCCGGCTGTACACAGAACTAGGCGGTGCAGTCTGCAGAGTGACCAGAACACCCCTCCATGAGAACAGCTGCACCTGAGTGGGTCAGACAGTAAAATGCAGGAGAGGAATGAGGATGCTGGCTCTGCCATACCCTCCATACTACTTACAGAATTCTATAAAGCTGTCCTGCTTGGAGTACTTTTACCATTTGCAAACTTTTTCACTTGCAAGTCCACTGACATACTTTGGAAATAATTTTTCACCATCAGAACACTGAAGATAAATCATAAACTACAGGACACTGGATAAACACATTTAAAGCGTGTCTCCCCTTTTTCTTTGAGACACACATACCCCACAATCATCAAAACCTCCATTGCCATCTCCCATCACTTGGTATACCTCAGTGTACCATGGTGCGTGCTAAGTCGCTTCATACCTCAGAGGCTGTTCTATCATAATATCAACTTTTTGCGGAAGTGTCTTTCTACAGACTTTTCAGCACCTCTTTTTTGAGACACCATCCCCACCCCCACCCCCACATCTTTTAGTCCCGCCTCTCAAGATGACAGCTATCTAACCTGCTCCACTCAATGATGAATTGTTTTAGTGGGTATTAGAATGACATGCCTCCTGAGCAGTGTCTATGTCGTGCATACAATTCGACAACTATAAATTATGCAGCAACTGTATAGGGAACAAATCAGTAAGATAGATATATCCCACCTTGATATACTAGAAAAGCTTACAGCATAAAGACAAGGTGGGTGTAAAAGGAGATGAGATAAAACAAGTTCAGAATTGACTAAAATAGAGAAAAGGGAAGGGGAAGGCTACTTAACGAATTGCCAGAAAAATGTGGTAGGGATACACAGGAGACAGTGATGCTTCTCATTGTTGGCATTAGAAACAATTTATGAAGAATTGAGCATTTTATCTAGGTCTTGAAGACTACTTAAATACATATTTTTAGGAAAGACATTAGAGGGAGGTCATTCTAAATTGAGGAATACTGTGAGTCAAAGGTGGGTATCAGGATAAGTGCAGAGCAATGAGCACTCCAGTTCTGTGGGAGTGTAGGGCGCCAAAGAGTGGAGGGAGACTGGGTAGTGAGAAATTTGGACCCCAGAGAGAAGCGTGATCTTTACCATGGCTCCTGGAAGTGAAGTGAAGTTGCTCAGTTGTGTCCGACTCTTTGCGACCCCACGGACAGTAGCCTACTAGGCTTCTCAGTCCATGGGATTTTCCAGGCAAGAGTACTGGAGTGGGTTGCCATTTCTTTCGATCTTCCCAACCCAGGGATCGAACCCGGGTCTCCCGCATTGGAGGCAGATGCTTTACCCACTGAGCCACCAGGGAAGCCCATGGCTCCTGGAGGTAACCTCTAACCCTTGAATAGAAGTGTCTTTATTATTCATGGTGGGTCCCGTAGATCATTTTTGATAGTTTATGCCAAGAGTTTACTTAGAGTTGGTCCTGGATAGTTTATGCTCAGAAGATGACTTAGGATGGGGCTTGCTGCACCAGGAAAACCAGCAACGAGATAAGAGGGTTGAGACTTGGTTGCTGTTGTTGTTCAGCTGCTAAGTCGTGACTGACTCTTGCAAATCCATGGACTGTAGCCGGCTAGGCTTCTCTGTCCATGGGAGCTTCCAGGCAAGAATACTGGACTGGATTGTTCTTTCTTTCTTCAGGTGATCTTCTCTACATGGGGGCACTGTCATTAGCCTGACCTCCGGAGCGGGGGTGGTGGTTAGAGATTGAGTTTAATGACATGGGCAATGATTCAGTCAACTGTGCCTGCATTATGAAGCCTCAATAAAAACTCTGGACACTAAAGTTCCTGGGAGCTCTCTGGTTTGTTAGTCCTCTGAGTGTATTCTCACACCTCAGTGCCAGAAGATAACTCACCGTAAGGCTGACTGGAGCTTTGCACTTGGAATGCTCCTAGATTCAGCTCTATATGTCTCTTCCTTTAGCTGGTTCTCATGTGTATTCATGGTGATTGCAGCCATGAAATTAAAAGACGCTTACTCCTTGGAAGGAAAGTCATGACCAACCTAGATAGCATATTCAAAAGCAGAGACATTACTTTGCCAACAAAAGTCCATCTAATCAAGGCTATGGTTTTTCCAGTAGTCATGTATGGATGCAAGAGTTGGACTGTGAAGAAAGCTGAGCAACGAAGAATTGATGCTTTTGAACCGTGGTGTTGGAGAAGACTCTTGAGAGTCCCTTGGACTGCGAGGAGGTCCAACCAGTCCATTCTAAAGGAGATCAGCCCTGGGTGTTCTTTAGAAGGAATGATGCTAAAGCTGAAACTCCAGTACTTTGGCCACCTCATGCGAAGAGTTGACTCACTGGAAAAGACTCTGATGTTGGGAGGGATTGGGGGCAGGAGGAAAAGGGGATGACAGAGGATGAGATGGCTGGATGGCATCACGGACTCGATGTACGTGAGTTTGAGTGAACTCCGGGAGTTGGTGATGGACAGGGAGGCCTGGCGTGATGCGATTCATGGGGTCACAAAGAGTCAGACATGACTGAGCAACTGAACTGAACTGAATGTATATTCTTGGCAAAGAAAATGTAAAAAGAAGAGTTTTTGTCATTTTGTTGATGGCTTTCATTGAGGCTGAGGAATAATAAATATGATAAGCTATATAAAGTTTTAATCAGAGTAGCAGTATGTTATGATGTTGTGTGTGTGTCTGTGAGTGTGTGTTTAATCTTGAACTGGTGGAGAAAATTGACTTAAAGGCAGGAGAGCATGAGGATAAGAAAAGTCGGGACATTTAGCATAATTTTGCTGCTGTAACACATACAGCAAATGTATTTATCAACCTAAAACCACATTAACCCGTTATCCCACAATTTTGTAGGTCAGAAATTCCATCAATCAAAATCAAGGTGTCATCAAGGCTTCATTCTTTCCACAGGCTGCAGTGAAAAGTCTGCTTCTGGGCTCATTTAGGTTGTTGGCAAGAATTGTAGTTCTTGGGGTTGTAAGACTGAGGTCCCTGTTTCCTTGCTGGCTGCTGCTCAGGCAGTCATTCTCATCTTCTAGAACCCAACTTCATTTCCTGACTTTATCTTCAAAGATAGTAATAGTGGATCAAGTTTTTTCATGGTTTGAATCCCTCCTGCTTCTTATCTGTGACATCTCTTTGATTGACTCTTCTGCCTTTTTTCTCCTACTTTTAAGTGCCCCTGTGATTATGTTGGGTCCATTCAGATAACCAAGGCCATTTCTTTATTTTAAGGATGGTACATTAACCAACTTAATTCCATCTGCAAAGTCTATTTTGTCACAAAATGTAAACAGTGCAACACCAAGGGATGAAGATTTTTGAGCTAAAACCTTGCCTACAGCAGAGATGAAATGAGAATTTAAATAAGTGATGGCCATGGAAATACGAAGGAATAGATAGCAAAAGAGATATTGTAGGATTATACAGCAAGAGCTTGTTATCTGATTGGATGTGAAGAACAAATGCGGGGAAGCTCAGACTGATGCTCAGGGTTCAACACTGGGTGATTGAAAGACTCATGACTAATATTGATTAGTTACAGTGAAGTTGGATCAGCTGTGCTTTAGAATTTGAGATGCTCATATGTTATCTAGTTGAAAACGTCCAGTAGGAAATTGATAATAAAGGATTATGTCTTGGGAAAGGATAAGGTTATGAATAAACATTCAGAACTCATCCATCTAAAGCTGTTTAATGTAAAATGTGGAAAGGGAAAATGAAAAGAGAAAAAGACAGCTTAGGACAGAACCTTAGTAGAATGTGTACAACTGTGGAATAAAAGAGAAATTCTTATTATCACTCCATTTTCTTTAGATTATTGAATAGCTCCCTAAATGTTTGTCCTGCCTACATTCTATTTCATGCTACAAATATCAATACAAATTATTATTAAAAATCTACAAACATTTAGGGTTTTTATCTCCTTACTAAGTACAACAAAGTTTTTAGGCAGCTTTAACTCCCTGTTTAATACCCTTTTATATATACTATTTTTTATAGTTTTTATAGAGATTTACTTTTATCAAAAAATTATTAGTTTTAGTATCAGCTATTAAAATTTCTAAGATAATTTTATCAGTGTCTTCATAAAGAGAAATTCTTTTTATCACTCCATTTTCTTTAGATTATTGAATAGCTCCCTAAATGTTTGTCCTGCGTACATTCTATTTCATGCTACAAATATCAACACAAATTATTATTAAAAATCTACAAACATTTAGTGTTTTTATCTCCTTACTAAGCACAACAAAGTTTTTAGGCAGCTTTAATTCCCTGTTTAAAATCCTTTTACATATACTATTTTTTATAGTTTTTATAGAAATTTACTTTTATAAAAAATTATTAGTTTTAGTATCAGCTATTAAAATTTCTAAGATAATTTTATCAGCGTCTTCACTTACTGATATTGTTTTAGTCTCTATTATCCCTCTGGGCTTACATCATTAAAAAATTATTTGAATGAGGATCTGTGAGCTGTAAACTCTTGCTTATCTTCATGTATTTAAAATGCCTTTATTTTGCCTTTTGCTCTAAAATGACTATTTAGATGAGTGTAACACTGTGTTCTTTCTCTTCGCACTTTGAAAATATTATTCTATTATTTTTTAGCTTTTATTACTACTGTTAAGAAGTCAGCTTCAGGCTAATTTGCAATCCTTTGTAGGTAATCCTTTTCCCTCTGGTAAATTTTAAGAATTTTCTAATGAAAATCTTTGATAATTTGAAGTTTTACAAGGTTGTGCCTGAGTCTGAATTTACGTTTCTATGCCATTCAGTTCCTGTAGCAAACGTTTGATCTGAGATGTTATGTTTTTTTTAAATTCTGGAAATTCTCAATTCTGCTCTTGACAGGTACAGTTTCTCTGCCATTCTCTTTTTTCCTTCTGAAGCTGGTTGAACATACTTTGCAGTCTTTCAGTCTTGTAACCTATATATCCTAATTGCACCTTTCATATTTATTACCTGTTTATCTGTGAGTTGATTTGGGAGTACATATATTATTGGTCTTTCTTCTCTCTTCAATCAAGTCTAGTTTAGAGATTTTTTTCCTTACATAGTTCTTTACTTCAAAGATTGATATTCATATTTAAGACTTCTAAATTTTTATATCTATTTTTGTTTCTTCATTAAAGTTGACTTTTTAAGGATTTTGGCTTAATTTTATCATGTTGAGTTTTATGTACATATTTTAAAAATTTTTTAATGAATTAATTTTTTAAATTGAAGGATAATTGCTTTACAAAATGGTGTTGGTTTCTGCTAAACATCAACATGAATCAGCCAAGGTACAAATATGTCCTCTCCCATCTGAGCCTCCCTCCCAACCCCCTTTCCACCCCATCCCTCTAGGTTGTTACAGAGCCCTGGTTTGAGTCCCCTGATTCATACAGCAAATTCTCACTGGCTATCTATTTTGCATATAGTAAATGTACACTTCCATTTCAGTTGAGCAGAATTCATGATCTGACTTTTAAATTCTGTTACCTATCTTTATCAGGTTTTGATCATATAACGTTTTGAAGTTTTCATTTGTTGAGTCATTTTGAGCTTTCATTTTCTTCTCTCCTGTCTTCTTAGCTATCTAGCTGGTGTTTAGTTTTGTATATGCTTCCCTTCCTCCCTTTCCCCTCTAACCCTCAAGCCAGAGTCTCATCTTATAAATGCTATTTTCTGGCTCTGGGTATATCATAGATAGAGTCACCAAACTCTCAGCTGGCCTGGTAGGTTTCTGATCAATAGGCTATGTCTTTGTCTTCCAACTTCTGTAGGTTTAGCTTTCTATAGTCATCAGTTCAGTTCAGTCACTCATTTGTGTCTGACTCTTTGTGACCTCATGGACTGCAGCACGCCAGGCTTCTCTGTCCATCACCAACTTCTGGAGCTTACTCAAACTTGTGTCCATGAATAGGTGATGGCATCCAACCATCTCATCTTCTGTCGTCCCCTTCGCCTCCTGCCTTTACCCTTTCCCAGCATCAGGATCTTTTCCATTGAGTCAGTCCTTTGCATCAGGTGGCCAAAGTATTGGAACTTCAGCTTCAGCATCAGTCTTTCCATTAATATTCAGGACTGATTTCCTTTAGGATTGACTGGTTTGATTTCCTTGCAGTCCAAGGGACTCTCAAGAATCTTCTCCAACATCATAGTTCAAAAGCATCAATTCTTTGGTGCTCAGCTTTCTTTACAGTCTAACACTTACATCCGTACACGACTACTGGGAAAGCCATAGCTTTGACTATATGGACCTTTGTCAGCAAAGTAATGTCTCTGCTTTTTAATACACTGTCTAGGTTTGTCATAGCTTTCCTTCTGAGGAATAAGTGTCTTTTAATTTCATGGTTGTGTCACCATCTTCAGTGATTATGGAGCCCACCAAAATATAATCTGNGCTTTGACTATATGGACCTTTGTCAGCAAAGTAATGTCTCTGCTTTTTAATACACTGTCTAGGTTTGTCATAGCTTTCCTTCTGAGGAATAAGTGTCTTTTAATTTCATGGTTGTGTCACCATCTTCAGTGATTATGGAGCCCACCAAAATATAATCTGTCATTGCTTCCACTTTTTTCCCTTCTATTTGTCATGAAGTAATCAGACCAGATGCCATGAACTTAGCTTTCTGAATGTTGAGTTTTAAGCCCACCTTTTCACTCTCCTCTTTCACCTTCATTGGAGGCTCTTTAGTTCCTCTTTGATTTCTGCCATCAGAGTGGTATCATCTTCATATTTGAGGTTGTTGATATTTCTCCCGGCAATCTTGATTCCAGCTTGTGCTTCATCCAGCTTGGCATTTCACAAGATGTACTCTGCATAGAAGTTAAATGAACAGGGTGACAATATACAGCCTTGACATACTCCTTTCCAGATTTTGAACCAGTCTGTTATTCCATGTCCAGTTCTAACTGATGCTTCCTGACCTGCACACATATTTATCAGGAGGCAGATCAGGTGGTCTGGTATTCCCATTTCTTGAAGAATTTCTCACAGTTTGTTGTGATCCACACAGTCAAAGGCTCTGGCATAGTCAATAAAGCAGATGTTTTTCTGGAACTCTTGCTTTTTCAGTGATCCAGTGGATGTTGGCAATTTGATCTCTAGCTCCTCTGCCTTTTGAAATCCAGCTTGAACATCTGGAAGTTCACATTTTATGTACTGTTGAAGTCTGTCTTGGAGAATTTTGAGCATTATTTTGCTAGTGTGTGAGATAAGTGCAATCATGCGGTATCTTGAACATTCTTTGGCATTGCCTTTCTTTGGGATTGGAATGAAAATTGACCTTTTCCAGTCCTGTGGCCACTGCTGAGTTTTCCAAATTTGCTGGCATATTATCATCTTTTAGGATTTGAAACCGGGGAAGGCAATGGCACCCCACCCCAGTACTCTTGCCTGGAAAATCCAATGGACAGAGTAGCCTGGTGGGCTGCAGTCCATGGGATCGCTAACAGTCAGACAGACTGAGCGACTTCACTTTCACTTTTCTCTTTCATGCATTGGAGAAGGAAATGACAACCCACTCCAGTATTCTTGCCTGGAGAATCCCAAGGATGGGGGAGCCTGGTAGGCTGCCGTCTATGGGGTCACACAGAGTCGGACACGACTGAAGTGACTTAGGAGCAGCAGCAGCAGCAGCAGGATTTGAAACAGCTCAACTGGAATTCCATCACCTCCACTAGCTTTGTTCTTATGTTCTGTATCACAGCGTATTTATTTACTAGGGCTGCCTAAGAAAAGTACTACAGATTAGGTGAAGTAAACAGAGGTTTATTGCCTCACAGGTCTGGGTTCTAGAAGTCTGAGACCCAGACGTTGACAGTGATGATTCTTTAAGAAGGTTCTAGGGAAGNTAGATGTGTATAAGAGACAGGCCTTTATTATGGTCCACCTCTCACATCTACACATGACTACTGGAAAAAAAAAAAAACATAGCTTTGACTCACTCAGTTGTATCTGACTCTTTGTAACCCCATGGACTGTAGCCTGCCAGTCTCCTCTGTCCATGGAATTCTCCAGGCCAGAATTCTCCAGTGAGTAGCCATCCCTTCTCCAGGCGATCTTCTCAACCCAGAGATTAAACTCAGGTTTCTTGCATTGCAGGTGGATTCTTTACCAGTTGAGCCACCAGGGAAGCCCATAGCTTTGACTATACAGACTTTTGTTGGCAAAGTGATGTCTCTGTTTTTTATATTTGCCGTCTATGGGGTCACACAGAGTCGGACACGACTGAAGTGACTTAGGAGCAGCAGCAGCAGCAGCAGGATTTGAAACAGCTCAACTGGAATTCCATCACCTCCACTAGCTTTGTTCGTTTGTTCTGTATCACAGCGTATTTATTTACTAGGGCTGCCTAAGAAAAGTACTGCAGATTAGGTGAAGTAAACAGAGGTTTATTGCCTCACAGGTCTGGGTTCTAGAAGTCTGAGACCCAGACGTTGACAGTGATGATTCTTTAAGAAGGTTCTAGGGAAGAATCTGCCCCATGCCTCTTTCCTAGCTTCTTGTGGTTTCCTGGAAATCTGTGGCATTTCTTGAATTTCACAAGCATCAGCGCATCCCTGTTTTCATCTGCACATGGTGCCCTCCCCATGTGCGTGTGTCTCCAAAGTCTGCCCCTTTTTAATGGGGACATCAGTCAGATTAGGGACACCCCACCTTGACCTCTTTTTAACTTGACTGCTTCTTTAAAGGTCATAGGGCTTAGCACCTCAATGTATGCATTTTGTGGGAGGGGACACAGCTCAATCCATAACACTCACCCACAGAAAATTTCCTGGAAAACATCCTCCTTTTATCTTTTTTAACTTCCCTATTTTAACTTCAAACTACAAACCTAACTTCAGACTCTCGTCTCAAATGGAACATTTTGATTACCTTCAACTCACAAGAGCTGACCCTGGGTCCAAAGTGGAGCAAATTCTTAGCTTCAACTATTTTTTAAAATGTATATTCAGTTGTCTTTCCATTTTTTTTTCCAGTAGTTACAACATGTTGGGTGTAAAGAAGACACATTGAAATATGAACACCAAGTTGATGCATATTCCTAGTTCAATTGCACTAAGAATATTAAGTGAATTACACTTTTGAAACTAAAGTTCACATACAACACATATAATCAAAGTAACTTTGAAAAAATAAAAACAACAGGAGAATGGAATTAACATGAATAGCTAGATATTAAAATGTATTTCAAAATCTAGTTATTATAATAATGTAGTACTGAAAAAAAGACAAATTAATAGAACAAACTGCAATACTCAGACATAGACTCATGTCCCCAGGAATATTTTGGAAACATTCTTGGGTTGCAGTTACAGTTAGCAGAACAAATATGGGTTACTCATAAGTGAATATATTCGGTAGATGTGTATAAGAGACAGATAGCTAGATATTAAAATGTATTTCAAAATCTAGTTATTATAATAATGTAGTACTGAAAAAAAGACAAATTAATAGAACAAACTGCAATACTCAGACATAGACTCATGTCCCCAGGAATATTTTGGAAACATTCTTGGGTTGCAGTTACAGTTAGCAGAACAAATATGGGTTACTCATAAGTGAATATATTCGGTTAACTATTTGAAAAGATGAAGTCAGAACTCTGCTTCATGCCTCTCAACACAATGATAATTCAATATTAAAAATGAGTAGAATTACTTGAAAATATGGCTGAATATTAACTAGAATATAGGCTGAAAGGAATAGAAAAGAGAAAGAAACTACAAACAGGGAAAAAACATTAAAATGATTAATAAAGGAAAAAGTAAACTATAAATTAGGAAATTAAATACATAGGGAACATTTACAAACTCCTAAGAATGGGATCAGAGCAACTATTGGAAAACTGAGTGGTCAGTTTACTAAAGAGAGTTAAAATAACTACTAAAACAATACAGAGTAAACAAAAGATTAAAGAAATACAAGCCCAAGTAGACCAAGAGTATTCCTAGATTTGCTGTTAGGAGTTAAATTGGAACAATCATTCTAAAGGTTAACTTTATAGAATGAAACAAAATATGTATCCCCATCAAATCTGCATATTCTATGAATTTATACCAAGGGAAAAGTTCAAACATGTGCACAAGCGTTTTATTGTAGAAGGTTATTCATTGGAGAAGGCAATGGCACCCCACTCCAGTACTCTTGCCTGGAAAACCCCATGGAGGGAGGAGCCTGGTGGGCTGCAGTCCATGGGGTCATGAAGAGTCGGACACGACTGAACGACTTCACTTTCACTTTTCACCCTCATGCATTGGAGAAGGACATGGCAACCCAGTCCAGTGTCCTTGCCTGGAGAATCCCAGGGATGGGAGAGCCTGGTGGGCTGCCATCTATGGGGTCACACAGAGTCAGACATGACTGAAGTGACTTAGCAGCATTCACTGTGGTATTAAATATTAACAAAACAATATATAGCAGAAATGTGAGATATGTGCTGCTGCTGCTAAGATGCTACATGGCACAACTGAAAGATCCCAGGTGCAGCAACTAAGACCCGGCACAGCCAAACACACTTTTTAAAAACAAGAAGCTACAAAAAAAACAAAAATCATGTTGTAGAAGCATATTTGGATGTCCTCGGTGGCTCAATTGTAAAGGATCCACCTGCTAATGCAGGAAATGCAGGTTCAGTCCCTAGGTGGGGACCAATTCATGGAGAAATGAATGGCAACCAGTATTCTTGCCTGGGGAATCTCACGGACAGAGGAGCCTGGAAGGCTACAATCCATAGGGTCACAGAGTCAGACATGAAGTAGTGACTGAGCATGCACACATGCAGAAGCATATTTATACATTTGAAGATACTTTCCATGAAAAAAATTACAACCAAATATCACAAATGTGTGTATGCATAGGTGTATATCTGAAAAAATATACACCAATGTTTCATCTTATCAGGGTCAAAGTGAAGTGAATGTCTCTCAGTCCTGTCCGACTCTTTGTGACCCCATGGACTAGAGTCCATGGAATTCTCCAGGCCAGAATACTGGAGTGGGTAGCTGTTCCCTTCTCCAGGGGATCTTCCCAACCCAGGGATTGAACCCAGGTCTCCCACATTGCAGGTGGATTCTTTACCAGCTGACCGAATAGGGAAGGGTTATCTTCAGGTAATAAGATTATGTGTGATTTTTATTCCTTGATTTTATTTTTCCACTTTAAAAAGTTTTCTGCATAGACTATATATATCTTTTTTGATGAGAAGAAAATAATAACAGCTTCACAAAAACACTGTCAAGAATTTTTTTTTCTTATTTTTAAACCAAACCCCTCATATTACTGTCAAGATTTTTTTTTCCTTTTTCTATCCACAGTGGAGATAAAGAACAGCTAATTACTATTTCTGTACAGAATATCACCTATACATTACAACCTCAGGTATTTCAGGACTGTTCTAAAATTGCCTTCAACATTCTTATCTTTTGAGTATATTGATCAATTCTTCTAGAATTTTATCTATGATTTTCAACTCTTTCCATCAGTATGGGTTCCCTGAACTTTCTGAACTCTTAGATGACCAAAAGTCTTTATATAGAATCAGATAAAATATGTCACCTGAAAAACTGTCAACATGGAAAATTGAACATTTGCTCCAAAGATAGTGGTTAATTGTGATCATCAGTGTGTCCTCTAGCACTTTTTGTATCCAAGTTATCCTGTATGGATGTCCCCAGGCAACAAGTGGTACTCCTGAGTGCAGAAAGAGTTAATGTAGCTTCCCAATGCACCTAATTTACTTCCAAAGACTGTTATATTCACTTAGAGCATTTGGCTCATCATAACACAGGTCCCTTTGCTAATAGCATTAAAAATGGAAAAAAAAAAAAAAAAAAAAAACCACCACCAAACCTATTTTCCTTGTTTTATAGTTTACTTACATAATTGTTTTTCTGCTACACACAAATTCAGTTCAATTAGTGCACAAATTCTCATTTTGTGAGATTTTGAGGATTGTCAGCTTGGGTGTGTCATAACCTGTTCTGTGAATACATCCTGGTTAAACTAATACTCCTGCAGCCCTGAAATCTGAGTGAAATCTGAGAGAGAAAATCAGGTTGGTTTGTTTCAAAAATATATTGATCTTGACATACACTTCTGGTAACTTTATAAAGTCAGAACCAATCTGCTGCTGCTGCTGCTAAGTCACTTCAGTCGTGTCCAACTCTGTGTGACCCCATAGACGGCAGCCCACCAGGCTCCCCCATCCCTGGGATTCTCCAGGCAAGAACACTGGAGTGGGTTGCCATTTCCTTCTCCAATGCATGAAAGAGAAAAGTGAAAGTGAAGTCGCTCAGTCTGTCCGACTGTTAGCGACCCCATGGACTGCAGCCCACCAGGCTCCTCCGTCCATTGGATTTTCCAGGCAAGAGTACTGGGGTGGGGTGCCATTGCCTTCCCCGCAGAACCAATCTATCATTGGATTATTGGACTATAGTTAGATTAGGAAAATAAATTTATATATTAATCTCTAATATATTTTAAAGAAACAGAATGGATTTGAAATTCATCCAGTTTTCATTTAATGCCTTGTTTCATTTTATGCCATATTGCAATCATATGAAGGATTTCTAGATTTTGTTTACTTAAGTACATCATAACACATATTTAGTAAATATCTATTATCAGTCAGGTTTCAAGTTCTCCAGCTAGTTAGCAGTTCACACAGAAATATCTCAATTAACCTTATATTTCATGCCTATCTGTGATACTTTACATTTCTGAAACAGATCCTTTCAAACCAGAAAATAATCCCTGATTATAAATTAAGCCCCTTTCAAAGCAGCATGTAAATTTTGAGACCTTGGTATTTCTATTAAGAAACAGAAATAGCAGTTTGGATCCTGTGACTAAGAATGTAACCCTCATTTTTATGAAACAGATACAGTGTTTTCCTGTGTACTCTAAGTACATTGCCTATTGACTCTTAAAAATATTTTTTTCTGCAAGTAAAAGTTTCAATGCATAGACACTGATCCACAGTGAAATGTTTGGTGCTAGAAAGGTGGACAAAGAATTATTTTATACCTTCACCACTTCAGCTATTGGATGCTGGGCTTCTATGTATCCACTCTTCTGTAACTTTAAGTCATTATGCTGGTTAAAGGCAATTTACGGGGAGTCTTTCTTTAAGAAGAAATCGTGGTGAGTTTTTGTGTAACAGGTTTGGTTTTTTCCCCCCCTTTCTTCATGTTTTATGTAATCTGGAGCATGGACGCTAAATATTATATTCTTTTCTTTTAAGAAATGGGGCCAGGGCTCTAGAATTAGCAGCGGTGTTGGAGGAGGTCATTAAGAGGGCAGCACGTGACTGCCTGCCTACCCCTGAACTAACCTCGCGTCCTTGGAAAGCACGCTCTCCCCATCCTTGCCACACCTGGAGCTGTTTTCCAGGATGCAGGCTAGGGAGAGTAATGTGTTATTGAGACCACCTGCAGTCTACCGACTGAACACTGAAAAGCCCGCCCTAGAAACTTTGAGGACTTTGGCGGGTGGTTCTGAGACCTCAAAGGCTTGTGGTGCCAGGATGAGCCTCTTTGGTAAGTTTCCTCTTTTATTAAACCAGCCAACCGCCAGCCTGGCGCGGTTTGTGTCTTTCGTTGGTCCCTCCTTGCCCTCCTGGAGCGGGGCGGGGGCATTTTCAGATTTTACCTGAGAAGCTTGTGAGTTTTGGAACCAAAAGGCCGTATATACTTTTGAAATGTTCTCTATGTCTTTGAGCTTTGCGGTTTCTTGCTGCCAGGAACTTTGGAATATAACCGTGCATGTCTGAAAAATGTCTTAAAGACCGCTGCTGCTGCTGCTGCTGCTAAGTCACTTCAGTCGTGTCCAACTCTGTGCGACCCCATAGACGGCAGCCCACCAGGCTCCCCCATCCCTGGGATTCTCCAGGCAAGAACACTGGAGTGGGTTGCCATTTCCTTCTCCAATGCATGAAAGTGAAAAGTGAAAGTGAAGGCGCTCAGTCCTATCTGACTCTGTGCGACCCCATGGACTGCAGCCTACCAGGCTCCTCTATCCATGGGATTTTCCAGGCAAGAGTACTGGAGTGGGGTGCCATTGCCTTCTCCGGTCTTCAGGACTAAAAGCCTTTTAAAAGACTAAAAGTCTAAAAGACTCCCGTGTTGGAGTCTTACCTTCCCGTGGAGATGCCGGTAAACTTGCTTCCCGTCTTCCTTCGAAGCCAGAGAGCAGACACGTGTCCTCCTGTCCCCCAGGAGCGTCAACTGGAGATTCCAACTTGGAAGTAAGTGGTCTCAGGAAGGACGTGCTGGGCAGAGTCCATTCTGCGTGGAGGGGACGGCAGGTGCCCTTGGCTCTGGTGACGGTGGTGGGTGTCTGTTCTGGATCCTGGTCAGGAGTCCATCTGGCAAGCGTCTGGAGCCTTGCAGCAGACGCTGGTCTTTGCACCAAATTGAAAACACCTGTGGTCCTGCAGCTCGTGAGTAGCAGTGTGGGGGGCTGTGCTGTTCTTGTGATGGCCTCAGTGGAGGAGCTCAGAGCACTCCCTGCTTTTGGAAGCTTAGTGCTAAACGTGGTTCTCCAACCCTCTCGACTAATTTTTAGCCACTGAACTCCTTTTTCTTCCTTCTTTGCTTCCGTTCTCTTCCTTCTTTTCTTATCTCCCTCTCTCTTGGGCTGAGCTCCTTTAGCTAATGCCTGAGGCCCTCTGGGAGTTAGCATTGTTTTGGGGGTGCACATGCTTCTCGGGGGATCCCTGCCCCTGGGGTGAGTGGTAATTGGGTGATTTTATGCTGGCACCGACATAAAATGACAGCCAGCTGATTTCTGCAGGCCTTCAAAAGAACTGAGAACAGTCCACCACACAGTAGATTTATATGAGACGCAAATACACTTTAGTATTTCAGAATCAGGTGGGACAACACGCTCTGTCAGGAGATCAAATGTAACACATGTTCTAATTCAGAAGATGCGGAAAAAGGCAGCAGTCAAACCCTGCATTTATTCCTCAGGAAAAATACCACAGGAGCGATGTTTGCAGCCTTCCAGGCTAACCTGGAGGAGAAGGTGGGCCCTCCCAGAACCTGGTGTCCCCCTGGAGCCAGGGCTGACGTTGCACTACACGTGGGCCCCACCCTGGCCCTACTGGGCCGAGGGCCAGCAGCTGTCATGAGGCTGGCCTACAGCCCCCCAGGACTGGTTACTTTTTGGAAGTTCTGGCAAAGGCATTCACAAAACCATTTGATATGAGAAAATGCAATCACTGTTACCTGCAGAAAGTAAACAGGCACCTCCTAAACTTTGGAGATCACCTGAGTGCCTTGGAAATGGACCAAATAATTTGTTAAATTAGACCAATCAGGAACACAGAAGTTCCCCTACTTGTGTACAACTGGAAACTGTCACAGACAGAAGCAAGTTCTGGCCTAGATCAGAGGTCAGCTGACTTTCACCTGCTGGTCAGATCCGGCCCCCTACCTGTTTTTGTAAATAAAGTTTTATTGGCACACAGACTGGCTTATTCACCTATATATCATCTAGGGATGTGTTCGCACTGCAAAGCTGAGTCTTTGCAGAGAGCCCTTATAACCTGCAAAGTTGAAAATGTACACTAACTGGCCCATGGTAGCATGAGTTTGCCAACCCCAGACTAGGCTGATAAAGGCTCATCAGTCCTGAGGCCTGGGGCACAGAGCCAGCAGTTGCTTAAACATGGGTCTGTGAAAACAGGAGGTGAAGTGTGTAGGCAGCTTTAAGGAAGAAACATGCCCACTGGCTCATGGAGGAGAGACTGGAACAAAGCCTTTGTGTTCTTACCTCCAAGCAACTATGTGTAGAAAGCATAATGGTTTCATGACAGTAGTAAAGAAATGAAAGTGAAAGAGAGGAGAAGGAAACATAAAACAACTGGGAATAACTCTAGTAAGAAGAAACACCTATAAGATCATGACAAAGCCTCACCATGGGAATCTTACAAAGACTTGCAGAGATGAATAGAAAGGTGTCACACACTTTGATAAGGTAGGGATTGTCTAAATATTATGACGTTGTCCTTTCCAACTTGATGTTTAGATTTAATACCATTTCAATCAAATCTCCGATGAGGCTTTTCTGGAACGTTACAGAATGATTTCACGTCTCATGTCGGCTGGGACTCAGCCACAGTGTGGAACAGGGCTCTGGGACATGCCCCAGTGTCCCCTCCCGCAAAGTAAAGAAGCTTTGCGAGTGGATCAGCACTGGGCGGTGTGGCTGCAGCCTGGTCTGCCGCTCACCCAGCTCATGAGTCCATAGAGGACGGTGCTTCATGAAGTTCCCAGGCCCCAGTTACCAACCACGAAGATGTTCACTCTTCCAATGCTCTTTCTGATCTGAGGACCAGACCACGTGGCCAGCAGGAACCCAGATGTCAGTGCCACGGATGGGGGAGCCAGGGGGAAGGGGCAGCCCACAACAGCGGATGCTGAGAACACCACTTTATATTTGGGGGAGATTCAAGAGGGGTCCTTACCTCACCCCTCATCCCAAATTAAATTTCCTATGGATTACAGACTAAAATAAGACACCAGAAACCATGAGCTGGCTGGAGACGAGTCCAGGTGGGCATTTGAGTTCAGGAGGAAGAAGGACGCTAGAGGTCCAGCAGCCTGAACACAATCAGTGACCAGCAGCGATGACGGTGGACGCCCCCGACGCTGTCCTGAGCACGCCAGGGGTCCCCAGGGGTCCCGTGGCTGCCATCACCCGTTTCCCAGCTGAGGCCTCTGCAGGTCACCCGGTGACCAGAAGGCTGACACTGGGCCATCCTCAGGGGCAGCCCTGATACCCCGAGCTTGTGAAAGTCAGGCTCCACTCCACGAGAACCGAGGCTGATGGTAGGTAGGCCTGGGGGCCTGCCCAGCGGGAACTGGTTCCCGGCCCGGGAGTGGGCAGCAGGCAGATGGGGAGAATCGCAGCTTGGGGCAGAACCTTCCTAAAGCGTGAAATGTGCACAGAACCTGTGACGAGAGGTTCTCCATCGTCACAGCACAGACGGACACCGCTTCCGGGCTGGGTCCCATCTCCTTTAGCTTCACTCTGAAGCCTCACAAAGGATGCTGGGAGGCATGGGAATTTGCCAGCCTTTCTGGAAGGTGCTGGGCAATGCGTCATCCAGAGAGTCAGAGATGCACGTGTCCGCGCCTTTGGACGACGGGCTGGCAGTTGCTCAGAAAGTTAGATACATCTACCCTGTGACGCAGAACCCCTCTCCTGGGGGCTCCCCAGGATGGAATGGGGGGGGTCACTGCTGACGGGTGTACTCTGGGGAATGTTGACAAGTGTTGCAAGCTGACCGTGGTGATGGCTACCCGGCTCTGAATGGACCAAACCACAGACTTGACCCCGTCAAAGGGCACCTGGGCTGTGAGCTGTCCCTCAGTGAAGCTCCTTTTAACAGATGGACGTGGATGGATATTTGAGCCAGAAAGGGTGTGGCCGGATCCTCGGCCTGCTCCCCAGGCTCCTCTGACTGACAGCCGCCCGGCGTGGCGGGTGGGGCGCTGCACCCTCTGCTGACGCGTGTCCCCCTGAGGACGTGGCCTGGGTCCAGCCCCCCTTCAGAAAAGCCGATCCGGCCCTTCGGGGGCAGCTGAGCGGGTGGGGAGGTCAAAGACTGCCCCGTGCAGAGCTGGAGGGGGCTGGGGCGGGGGCCCAGCCTGGGGGCCCCATCCAGGGGCGTCACCCCTGCAGGAGCTGGGCAGCAGCTGAGCAGGATGTTGCCGGGCCCCGGCCTCCCTGGGCGGAGTGGAGGCCTCTGTCTGCCACCTCCCTCTGCCTGAAGCCAGGCACTCACCGCCTCCTGGGGAGACGGCCTGCAGGACTGGTGCGGGGGGCAAGGTCTGCGGTGGCCCCAGGAGCCCCTGGTGTGTTATAAGTGCTGCCTCTTGTGTCTTCTCCTGCTCGTTGTTCCACTGGGACGCCCACACCAGCACTCAGCCCCTCACGGCGTTTCACACACACACACACACACACACACACACACTCTCTCATGTCGCTTGTCCCCCGAGGGCCAGTTCCACTGACCTGTGCAGCATCCTCGCCCTGGTGAGTGGGTGCTGAATCGGCTCCTCTCCTCCAATGCGCAGGGTCTGCTATGCCAGGGGAAGGCTGCTGAGACCCAGACGAGCTGACTGTCCAGTTCACTCGCATTCCTGCCTCGGGCTGGGTGCTGGACGCCCTCCCGCCCTCCCTTCCTTTGCTGGTTCTTGACCAGCTCGGCCGGGGGGTGGGGCCTGCCTCCCCTGGCTCTGGAAGGCCAGCGGCTTGGGGTGATTGAGGCCACGCAGCAGCTTTGTTAGCCAGAGACCCCAGGAGGGGAGACCCATGGCCGGTGCTGAGCCCAAGAGGGCAGGCGTGGTCATCTGAGTCCTTGCCAGGGTGTGAGGGCAGCTGGAGAGGGGCGCCTGAGGTCAGGCCCAGCTTCTCCCCGTCAGCGGGGGGCCCAGACCCGGGCCGGGGATGTCCTGGGGACGTGATGTGTAGAGTGGCGGTCTGTATCCCCTGACGTGGAGTGGGGGGTGTCCACCCCACACTGCTTCATAGGCACGAGGGGCAGTGTGCTGAGGCTGCAGGGCAGGGACAGAGCTGCCCGCCCAGGCGTTCCCTGCCCCTGCCCGGCCGCCTCCCCTCCCTGGCTTCTCTTGTCAGGGGCACCGTGGAGGCCTGGCCCTTCAGAACCGGCTCGGCGAGGTCCCACAAGACCACCGCAGCCTGCAGCCTCCAGGACAGATTCCTAGGCACGGGCCGTGCCTGCTGCGTGTCATCATGGGTATACACACTGGTCTGGGCCTTTTGTGTGACTTATGGGGGCTGTGGTCTCCAGGGGACAAAGCCCTTCACTCCCTGCCCACTTGGGACCCTAAATATCAGGAGGCGGCATGGTTGCCACCTTCCTGGTGTCCAGCAGCCCCTGAGGGAGGCAGGGGGGTGTGCAGGTGGGCTAGGGACAGACAGCCATGGGGGCAGCCACGGTGACCAGTAGCTGCAATCGGGGCAGCCAGACTGGTCCCCAAGGGGCGGGCGAGGAGGGGGTCCCGCCGTCTCATGCTAGGCTCCCTGGGCCGCGTGCTGCCCTGGCCTCTGTCTGCAGCCCCACCGTTGCGGTGTCCCGTCTCTGCCCTGTCTTCCCACCAGCCGCAGCTGTGAGTTTTCACCGGGACTTCAGTCTCCAGGTGGCCACCTCCCTCACGCCTGGGCAGAGGGGGCCACGTCTGAGCATCTGCGCCCCTCTGGGAATGAGTGTGTCCCTCCCTCACACCTGGGCAGAGGGGGCCACGTCTGAGCATCTGCGCCCCTAAGGAATGAGCGTGTCCCTCCCTCACGCCTGGACAGAGGGGGCCACGTCTGAGCATCTGCGCCCCTCTGGGAATGAGCATGTCCCTCCCTCCTCAGGCGTCTGGGACCTCCCGGGTTCAGGGCTCACTTAACAACACTCCTCACGTGTGAGGTCAAGAAACGGTCCCAGAGACGCAGTCACGTGGCTGGCTGGGTGTGGAGGGACGATGCTCAGCCTTTCCAGAAGCTTCTCCTCAGGCTTTACTTTCTCCGTGGTAACAGCCTTCATGGTCAAGCCCTCTCGCGCATGCCACCGTCATCTCGTGGCCCCATGGTTTCTGTGTCTCTGTTCTTCATCAAGACCTCTTGCTCAGGGCGTTCAAACCAGAACCTCAAGCTTCCTGAGCAGAAGACATCCAGACCTGGAAGGCAGTGGGAACTTTCAGAAGAACCAAGAACACGGCTCCGTGGACTCCTGGAGCTGGAGAGTGTCCCTGTGTTTTGTGAACAAAGCTTTATAGTCTCCAAATAGAGAAAAACCAACTCATCACCTCGGAATACGTGCTTCCCTGGCTGGTGGGAGAGACTCCCCTGGGCGGTAACATGAGCAGCCAGCTCAGACCAACCCCCAGGTACATAGACGTGGAGGGGACCCCAGGCCGGATGCCCCCCTCCAGAGACAGACAGCTGCCCGAGCTCCCGGAGGAATGGAGCCCACAGTCCCACCAAGCCTGGGGTCCCGGTCGCCGACTCTGCTTGTGCCTGAGCAGGTGGAGGCAGGGCCCCTGGGGCTGAGACCCCCAGCTCAGCTCTGCCTCCCTTCTCGTTTGTCACCCCCAGAGCTCAGGCATGTGGTCCCCAGGTGTGAGGGCAGCCCGCCAGGAGGTCCCAGGGGCCCCTGGGGGTCTGGCCTGCTGTCTCGAGGGGCCTGTCCCCAGGGAACGGTGCTGGAAACCAGAGGACCTGCTTTCCGGCAGAGCAGCCTCCCGCCGCCTGCAGAGGCCAGCCGGGTGCCACGAGGACCAGCGCCGGGCCCTGAGAGGGACCCCGAGACGGGCCTTGGCCATGAAGTCCCTCGCCTGGAAACGCATCTCTGTGCCCAGATGAGCCCTGTCGGCCCCGCCGCAGCTGGTCCCCGGGCTCCAGACCACCTTCCCGGGCTACAGACCCGACTCCCCGGCCTCTCTCCCAGTCCCTGGGCCTCGGGACCAGCTGGCAGTCCCCACCTGTGGGTGCTGCTGGGTGGGCCGGGCCTTTTGTCCCAGACGGACACAGCCTCTGAGGATGTCGGGCTGCCCGTCCATTCCTGATGGTCAGGCCGAGGCCAGGGCCGCTGAGCCCCCGCCTGGCCGGTCTGGCTGCAGCCCCCCCTCCGGTGGTTCTGGCTCTGCCTCCCTCCCCCACACAGCCTGGGCTCTGCGGCCGAAGGAAGGGGACTCTCTGGGCTCGGGAGGAAGCTGGATGGGCCCCCGTGCCCCCCTGTCCTGGCCGGGCCCTGGTGTCCTTCCTGCCTCACCCACCTGCCCGCCCAAGGTCAGGAAAAGCCAGAGGCCAGGGGGTGTGGGGGAAGGTGGGGCCTCCTGAGGATGGGGGACCCCCTGGAACAAGCCCTAGGATGGTGTGTAGACCAAGTCACTTTAAGCTGTGAGGGCATCCTGAATGGACTCCCAGCCCTGCTTCCCTCCCGGAAAAGAAAACCTGGGTGTCCGCGACGACCCAGGCGAGAGCCGCGGGTGGACAGAGCTGGGCGGCAGGCCCACGAGGCGCGTGCTGGGGCCTCTCGTGGGCCTGCCCGTGATGAAACACGCGTCCTTGTTCAGATTGGGAAGAAATGCAGAGCCCGGCCAGACGAACTGGCACAGACAGGCACGTGGCCGGGCCCCCACCGGGGAGCGCGTTCCACTCCTCTGGCCAGCACGGGGGGTGAAGACGAGCCCTCAACCAAAGCCGGCTGCTCTTCGGTGGAATTTTGGGGCATGGCAGCCTCTGCCGTCTGAGCTTGCAGGCGTGAGAAGACCCCCCGGCGGGGCTCGGGGGGGACGCCGAGATGGCCCGGCCCCTGCCCGCCTGTCCTGGGTGCTGGAAAGGATTGGGGGCAGGAGGAGAAGGGGACGATAGAGGATGAGATGGCTGGATGGCATCTCTGACTCAATGGGCCTGAGTTTGAGTGAACTCTGGTAGTTGGTGATGGACAGGGAGGCCTGGGATTCTGTGATTCATGGGGTTGCAGAGTCGGACACGACTAAGTGACTGAACTGAATGTAAATTTCCATGTTACTCTTTCCATACATCTCACCCTCTCCTCTCCTCTCCCCATGTCCATAAGTCTATTCTCTATGTCTGTTTCTCCATTGCTGTCCTATAAATGAATTCCTCAGAACCATTTTTCTAGATTCTGTTTATTTTCATTAGAATATGATATTTCTCTTTCTCTTTCTGACTCCACTCTGTATAATAGGTTCTAGGTTCATCCACCTCATCAGAATTGACTCAAATGCATTCCTTTTTATGGCTAAGTAACATTCCATATTGTATATGTACCACAACTTTATCCATTCATCTGTTGATGGGCATCTAGATTGCTTCCATGTTCTAGCTATTTTAAATAGTGCTGCAATGAATAATGGGATACACATGTCTTTTTCTACCCTGGTTTCTTCAGGGTATATGCTTAGGAGTGGGATTGTTGGGTAATATGATATTTTTATTTCTAGTTTTTTAAGGAATTTCCATACCATCTTCCATAGTGGCTGTATCAATTTACATTCCCAACAGTGCAAGAGTGTTCCCTTTTCTCCATACTCTCTCCAGCATTTATTGTTTGTAGAATTTTTGATGATGGCCATTCTGACTGTGTGAGGTGATATCTCATTGTGGTTTTGATTTGCACTTCTCTAGTAATAAGCAGTGTTGAGCATCTTTTCATGTGTTTGTTAGCCATCTGTATGTCTTCTTTGAAGAAATGTCTGTTTAGGGTTTTTCCCCATTGTTTGATTGGGTTGTTT
>SJYX01004155.1:111992-123031 GCA_006410675.1 Oreotragus oreotragus | reverse complement strand
GGTGTGAGGGCAGCTGGAGAGGGGCGCCTGAGGTCAGGCCCAGCTTCTCCCCATCAGCGGGGGGCCCAGACCCGGGCCGGGGATGCCCTGGGGACGTGATGTGTAGAGTGGCGGTCTGTATCCCCTGACACGGAGTGGGGGGTGTCCACCCCACACTGCTTCATAGGCACGAGGGGCAGTGTGCTGAGGCTGCAGGGCAGGGACAGAGCTGCCCGCCCAGGCATTCCCTGCCCCTGCCCGGCCGCCTCCCCTCCCTGGCTTCTCTTGTCAGGGGCATCGTGGAGGCCTGGCCCTTCAGAACCAGCTCGGCGAGGTCCCACAAGACCACCGCAGCCTGCAGCCTCCAGGACAGATTCCTAGGCACGGGCCGTGCCTGCTGCGTGTCATCATGGGTATACACACTGGTCTGGGCCTTTTGTGTGACTTATGGGGGCTGTGGTCTCCAGGGGACAAAGCCCTTCACTCCCTGCCCACTTGGGACCCTAAATATCAGGAGGCGGCATGGTTGCCACCTTCCTGGTGTCCAGCAGCCCCTGAGGGAGGCAGGGGGGTGTGCAGGTGGGCTAGGGACAGACAGCCATGGGGGCAGCCAAGGTGACCAGTAGCTGCAATCGGGGCAGCCAGACTGGTCCCCAAGGGGCGGGCGAGGAGGGGGTCCCGCCGTCTCATGCTAGGCTCCCTGGGCCGCGTGCTGCCCTGGCCTCTGTCTGCAGCCCCACCGTTGCGGTGTCCCGTCTCTGCCCTGTCTTCCCACCAGCCGCAGCTGTGAGTTTTCACCGGGACTTCAGTCTCCAGGTGGCCACCTCCCTCACGCCTGGGCAGAGGGGGCCACGTCTGAGCATCTGCGCCCCTCTGGGAATGAGTGTGTCCCTCCCTCACACCTGGGCAGAGGGGGCCACGTCTGAGCATCTGCGCCCCCCAGGAATGAGCGTGTCCCTCCCTCACGCCTGGACAGAGGGGGCCACGTCTGAGCATCTGCGCCCCTCCGGGAATGAGCGTGTCCCTCCCTCCTCGGGCGTCTGGGACCTCCCGGGTTCAGGGCTCACTTAACAACAATCCTCACGTGTGAGGTCAAGAAACGGTCCCAGAGACGCAGTCATGTGGCTGGCTGGGTGTGGAGGGACGATGCTCAGCCTTTCCAGAAGCTTCTCCTCAGGCTTTACTTTCTCCGTGGTAACAGCCTTCATGGTCAAGCCCTCTCGCGCATGCCACCGTCATCTCGTTTCCTCACGTGTGAGGTCAAGAAACGGTCCCAGAGACGCAGTCATGTGGCTGGCTGGGTGTGGAGGGACGATGCTCAGCCTTTCCAGAAGCTTCTCCTCAGGCTTTACTTTCTCCGTGGTAACAGCCTTCATGGTCAAGCCCTCTCGCGCATGCCACCGTCATCTCGTGGCCCCATGGTTTCTGTGTCTCTGTTCTTCATCAAGACCTCTTGCTCAGGGCGTTCAAACCAGAACCTCAAGCTTCCTGAGCAGAAGACATCCAGACCTGGAAGGCAGTGGGAACTTTCAGAAGAACCAAGAACACGGCTCCGTGGACTCCTGGAGCTGGAGAGTGTCCCTGTGTTTTGTGAACAAAGCTTTATAGTCTCCAAATAGAGAAAAACCAACTCATCACCTCGGAATACGTGCTTCCCCGGCTGGTGGGAGAGACTCCCCTGGGCGGTAACACGAGCAGCCAGCTCAGACCAACCCCCAGGTACATAGACGTGGAGGGGACCCCAGGCCGGATGCCCGCCCTCCGGAGACAGACAGCTGCCCGAGCTCCCGGAGGAATGGAGCCCACAGTCCCGCCAAGCCTGGGGTCCCGGTCGCCGACTCTGCTTGTGCCTGAGGAGGTGGAGGCAGGGCCCCTGGGGCTGAGACCCCCAGATCAGCTCTGCCTCCCTTCTTGTTTGTCACCCCCAGAGCTCAGGCATGTGGTCCCCAGGTGTGAGGGCAGCCCGCCAGGAGATCCCAGGGGCCCCTGGGGGTCTGGCCTACTGTCTCAAGGGGCCTGTCCCCAGGGAACGGTGCTGGAAACCAGAGGACCTGCTTTCCGGCAGAGCAGCCTCCCGCTGCCTGCAGAGGCCAGCCGGGTGCCACGAGGACCAGCGCCGGGCCCTGAGAGGGACCCCGAGACGGGCCTCGGCCATGAAGTCCCTCGCCTGGAAACGCATCTCTGTGCCCAGATGAGCCCTGTCGGCCCCGCCGCAGCGGGTCCCCGGGCTCCAGACCACCTTCCCGGGCTACAGACCCGACTCCCCGGCCTCTCTCCCAGTCCCTGGGCCTCGGGACCAGCTGGCAGTCCCCACCTGTGGGTGCTGCTGGGTGGGCCGGGCCTTTTGTCCCAGACGGACACAGCCTCTGAGGATGTCGGGCTGCCCGTCCATTCCTGATGGTCAGGCCGAGGCCAGGGCCGCTGAGCCCCCGCCTGGCCGGTCTGGCTGCAGCCCCCCCTCCGGTGGTTCTGGCTCTGCCTCCCTCCCCCACACAGCCTGGGCTCTGCGGCCGAAGGAAGGGGACTCTCTGGGCTCGGGAGGAAGCTGGATGGGCCCCCGTGCCCCCCTGTCCTGGCCGGGCCCTGGTGTCCTTCCTGCCTCACCCACCTGCCCGCCCAAGGTCAGGAAAAGCCAGAGGCCAGGGGGTGTGGGGGAAGGTGGGGCCTCCTGAGGATGGGGGACCCCCTGGAACAAGCCCTAGGATGGTGTGTAGACCAAGTCACTTTAAGCTGTGAGGGCATCCTGAATGGACTCCCAGCCCTGCTTCCCTCCCGGAAAAGAAAACCTGGGTGTCCGCGACGACCCAGGCGAGAGCCGCGGGTGGACAGAGCTGGGCGGCAGGCCCACGGGGCGTGTGCTGGGGCCTCTCGTGGGCCTGCCCGTGATGAAACACGCGTCCTTGTTCAGATTGGGAAGAAATGCAGAGCCCGGCCAGAAGAACTGGCACAGACAGGCGCGTGGCCGGGCCCCCGCCGGGGAGCACGTTCCACTCCTCTGGCCAGCACGGGGGGTGAAGACGAGTCCTCAACCAAAGCCGGCTGCTCTTCGGTGGAATTTTGGGGCGTGGCAGCCTCTGCCGTCTGAGCTTGCAGGCTTGAGAAGACCCCCCGGCGGGGCTCGGGGGGGACGCCGAGATGGCCCGGCCCCTGCCCGCCTGTCCTGGGGCTGGCGCGTGAGCATGGACAGGGGCAGGGGTCGCCGACCCCCGGACAGGCTGCTGGCCTGCGTCGGACGACGCAAGCGTTCACGCCGAGCCCCGGCCTCATCGTAGCTGTAACACAGAGTTTGTGAGCTGTTACAGAGTGCAGAGGAAATGCACTAATGTTATCAGAATATTTACCTTCAGGTACAGAAACGTGGGTGGATTTTTATTTTCTTTTTATGCTCCAGTGTTTTCCCATTTATCCACGAATAAGAATTTATACAGAAGAAAAAGTGGGTTCAGAGCTTCCTTTCTTGGTTAGCCCCTCGAGCTAGCCCCTGAGTGACCAGGCTGGATGGTCTCCATCGCGGACGTGACTGGACAGGCCAGGGAGGGGCGGCTGCCCTGGGCTGTGGGCAGCAGAGCAGAGGGTGGAGGGTCACCACCCCTCCTGGACCCCCGTGTCAAGCACGACACGCATGGGGGCCTCTGTCAAACTCGGGAGAGCTGGCGGAGGGGTGCTCGCTGTGGATTAGGGTCAGGGTCCCGGCGCTGATAGGCAGCTGGTCAGATAAGGAGAAGCATGCAACCAGGACCCTGCCTGGTCTGGACAGTGAGCCCCCCAGGACCCTGCGCAGGTCTGGACAGTGACCCCCCCCCCCCAGGACCCTGCGCCGGTCTGAACAGTGAGCCCAGGATGTGCCTCACCCTGGCCCTGCTCCCCACCCCCTCCTGGGCTGGGCCTCGGTCGGTGGAGACAGAGGGGCTCCAAGCCTCTCCCCCGCTGCCTGCCCTCATGCTCATCCCCCTCTCCAGTGGCACGTGGAGCGCCCCTCAGGGGCACCTATCACTCAGACATGTGCCCACAGCCCTGGGGTCCCACACCAGTCCTGCTCCTGTAGCCCCTGGGAGGCCCCGTCCTGCCGAGTGGGTGGGCCCGGTGCGGGCGTGGACACTGGGCAGGAGGCTGCGGGGGTGCCCCAGGGAAGCCTCCACCCCCATCCTCTGTCTACTGTCTCACCCGTGATGCTCCTGCTGCAGAGCAGAGGTTGGAGACCCCTGCTCCTCATGGCGCTGACCTGGCATGTTCTGTCATGTCCCCAAGATGCCCCAGTGCTGCCTGGGGGGCTGTGCACCCATCAACCAACATGCACACCCCAGCCCGTCCTGCCAGGGGCTCTGTGGGAGTGAGGCACTCTTGTTTCCAGTGCTCTCTGTGCAATTATGCAGCACCTGCTGTGTACACGGTTAAAGAAACAGGTCAATGCCGCCCAGACCCAAGGACCTGGCCAGCACGGGCGGAGGACAGGCAGTTCGCACCAGCAGCTGAGAGTTCCAGCATGCTTCCTTGTCACGGCCAAGGGTGGGAGGCAGGGCCCCACCCGGAGGAAGAGGGTGTTCCCAGGGACTTCTTGTGACAAGCACAGCTTTCTCCTCCAGTTTGGCTCTGAAAACTAGTTTTTGTCCTCAAAAAGGTCTGCTGGCGTCTTTCGAGCACATTGTCTGGGAGAAGGCAGCCTCGCGGGGTCCCTGGGCTCCTGCCGTTCCCGACGGGGACCTTTGGTGTGTGTGGAGGCTGACAGCTCTCCTCTCTCTGCTTCTCAGGTCTCCTGACAAACACAGCCCCAGAGGGGCCCCAGGAGTGGCTCCGGCTCCCTGGAGAGTCCACAGCTTGGCCACGGTCCTCGGCCCGTCGTGGACGCCACCTACCCGCTGCCATCTGCCCACGCTCCATTTCTCTAGCCTGTCAAGGACAGCCTGCTTCCTCGGCCACCCGCACTGAGTCTGTCCGGCCTCCCCCAGGACTCGGGCCGGGGATACACCACGGGGCCGCGTCGCCGGGCACCCCTGGAGCCTGGCCTGGCCGCCCTCCCGGCGTGGACTCGGAGAAGGAGGAGAACGAGGCTGCAGCCCCACCAGCCCGAGAGTGGAGGACAGCGCCGGGTCCCGGGAGGACTGAGTCTCGGACGCAGACGTGGCCTCTCCTCGAGCCCCAGACTGTCCGAATCACTTTTATTTTCTTATCCTTTCAGTATATTCAATAGACCAAAGAGCAAAATCTATTTTCACGTGGACTCGCCCTCACCATCCGAGTCCCTGGGTTCGACGGGGGGTACACGGGGGCAGAGACGTGCCCGGGCTGCCCTGCCCCACGAACACTGCGGGCCCCGCCCCCGCCCCGCGCGGCCAGAGGACGTGGCCAGAGGACACGTGGCCCGTGATGTCCCCACGCAGACCCCGCGGGCGCGCCTGCTAGGGACCACGGCCCGCCGCGCACACCTGCTCCTCTGTACTTAGGTGGACCTTCTCCTACTAAAATCACTTTCTGTTTTAACCAGTTCGACGCGCCTCTCGCCGCCCCATTCAGATAGCGGGACAATCCAGGATCCGCAAGAGCATGTTGGGCCTCCCATGACTGCTGTCTCATCTGACCGCCCTTTAGCTCCGGAAAGCAAATTAAAGAAAGCGAAAGTAACACTTGTTTGAAAGAGATCATTAAATGTATTTTGCAAAGCCGAAAGTTATATATTTAACAGTTTTTATATGTTGTATATTTGTAGAAAATCCTATTCAACAATTCGTGTGGCAGCCCCAGCCGTCCGAGAGGCAGGCCGGGACAGGGGCCTCCCAAAGTGTCTGGGGTGGGTGTTGGGGACCTGCACCCACAGACACAGGGGCACGCAATGTGCAGAAGGGGCAGGACTCGGGGGCAGCGGGCTGAGGGCCGGGGGACAGCCACGCTGGCCGGCAACACACAAGGGCCGGTGGCCTTTCCCTTGCTCTGGGCTGGATGGTCTGCCCCCTGGGAGTGTCCAGTCCTTGGATCACGCCTGCTCTGACCAGTTTTGTTTCCTCCTTTCTTACCCCTCTCACGTTCGCAGACCTGGAGGGCAGCTGGCAGCCGACCTCGTCTTCCCAGTCGGATGCCCCCTGTGATCTCACTCTCCATGCCAGAAGGTGGAGACAGTGGGGGATGGGCCAAGCCCGCGTCTCCCGCGTCCCTCCTGCGAGGCAGGGTCGCCAGGCCCCACGGATAAGGGACAATTATGTTTACCTTCCCCCGGCCACCCCGCTCCAGGCCCCTTTATCTTCCTGAGTTTCAGCTGAAGTATACTACCTAAGAAGAGTCCAATTAACAGGCGTGTTATGCTAGGTTTATGCTACTAAAAAAAAAAGTTATAAAAAAAACTATATAGAAGTTGTTCCAGCCACCCATAGACTAAAGATAGGAGAGAAACTCCATTTATTTAAGACCCATTCCAACGTCCATGAGTATTTAGTTACCTTCGGTCACCACAGACTCACAGGCATGTGTATCCTGGGATGAAAGAGATGGCCGGGGGTGGCATTTCTCATCATAGAGGAGGCAGCCGTGGGGTGCTGCCCCACCCCAGGCTGGCCCCAGGCTCCTCGGCCCGTGGTCATGCCAGGAGTGGGGAGGGAGGCCTTGGGAGGGTCCCCGGCCCAGCGCACCTCTGCCCTGCCTGCCAGCGTCCCCACCGCCTCCCCCCTCGCCTGTTTCTTTCGGCAGTGGGTGTAGACACCTTCTGTGGGCAGAGACTGGGAGTTTGATATGTTGCAGCATTTTCCCCCTTGTTTTACAGTATTCAATTTTGTGTTGATTCAGCTAAATTATGAAAATAAAGAGAAACTCCTTTGATAAGCATGGCTTTTGTTCGCTGGCCGTGGTGTCCTGGGAGGGGCTTTCGCCGGCGTGGCTGGCACAGACAGAGCTCAGGGCACAAGTGGTGACAGGGCCTCCTTCCCGGGAGGCGGGCCCCGTGACCACGTGCAGGCGAGAGCCCTCCAGGCGTTTCTGGACCCCACGGAGGCTCCCTGACGCCCAGCCCCAGGCGGGCGAGCAGCGCCTGACCGGTAGCTACTGCTTCATCCCCGGCCAAGCCCATGGGAAGGCTGACAGCCACCTGCCTTCACCCCCACCGGGGTCTGTGAGCCAGGCTGTGCTCATGCCCCCAGGCCCAGCTGCAGAACCCTGCTCGGGGCTCCAGAAGGAGACCCTTCTCTGAAGGCCCCCCTTTCCAGGGAAATCCGCTCGGATCTCCAAACAGCAGACTTCGGCGTGTTCCGAATTGGGGCAGGCTGTGACCGTCAGCTTGCAACTGCTCTTGATAAAATTTCAACTCTGGGACCTGCAGCCTGGCGGGCGGGCCGTGGGCATCTCGAGGTCTGTGCTAGATTTAAGGAGGCTTCATTGGCCTTTGGAGCCTCCAGGGAGTGAAGGAGACCCCGCCCTCTGGCACAGAGCTGGGCTCATCCCGAGGGAGGAAGAGGGACAGAACACAGGCCTAGCTGCCACCACAGGGCCTCCCAGGCATGCCCCACACTGTCGGCAGCCTAGGCGCCCGTGACAGATAGGACCTGCCGGGGACTACACCACAGGAAGCGGCTGGGGGACTTGGCCATCAGAGGCCAAGAGGGCAGGGCAGTGTGACCCGGAGAGGGACCAGCCCTCGCCTCCTCCCTCTGTGCACAGGGAGCAATGCTCTGGAAGGGGGCAAGGAGTGTGCCTGCCAGAGGAAAGTAACCTCCCCTGCCCAGAGCCATGTTCCCGGCCGCTATTCCAGAGCCTTCTGGGCATAGCAGGTGAAACAGAATAGTGAGGCCAGAGGAAAGAGAAAGAACTTTGTAACCGCCAGGGTTCATAAAAGCAGACCCTGATCTCCAAGCGGAGCCCAGTGAACCTGTCTGGTGGGCCGGGTGGCGCTGCAGTGACAGCCGACCTCTCTGAGGCCGACCTTCCCATCAGCAGGGCTCTCCCCTCCTGCCACTAGCCAGGGTGCCCGGCGAGGGCGTCTGCGTGATGTGGGGACACTCAGGCATCCAGAACCCACTGCAAAGCCCTCCACGTGGGAGCAACGTCTGCCCATCTTCTTGGCCCCCGCCTTGCCTCCCAGAGAGGGCCACGCCTCCCCTGACGTGGTAACGCCCCTCCTACCGGCCACGCCTCCTCTGGCCCGGCCACGCCTCCCCTGGTCTGGCCACGCCTCCCCTGGTCTGGCCACGCCCCCTCTGCCCTCTCCACTCCAGGCTGGGCCAAGTCTGGCTCTTTCATAACAGCTGTGCATCCGTCGTCTGCTGACTTGAGCTCCTGGCCTGTTTCCTGACCCACCAAATTCGATAGGCCTCCCTGCTGCCCGCCTGCAGGGTGCAGAAAGGAAGTGAGGTCCATCTCCCCATGTGGGGGACGGTCACACACTCCCCCAAGGGGCCTGGTCCCAGCCAGGCAGTGACCGGAGGCTGGGCAGGCGTGGACGCTGTCCCCAGGAGGGGAAGGACTGCTCTCCAGCCCCTGCAGGACAGCCTTGCTGGAGGGCTGTGCTCCACAGGGACACGACCCTGGGCTGCGGAGGCCACCCCGCTGTGTGTCAGGAGGGGCAGGAGTCTGGGAGTGGGCCCCATCCCGGCTTCCCGCACAGCCTGGATGCGCCTGTGCTCTGGGCCTCGTCTTTCCCATTGGTGGGGTAAAGGGAGTCTGGCCGAGCTCACGGGGTTCCTGGAGAGCACGGAGGAGGAGCACGTGAATCACCTGGCGCCTGGCAGCCTGAGAGAACAGGAGGGCGGGTGCTGATTTAGGGGTGACTCCATGAGTCAGGGCCAACACTGCACCACCTCTCGGAGCCCGGTGCCACCGTCGCCTGTCGGCCTGTAGCTCCGCCTCCTGGAAGGAGTGAAGCAGGCTGCGGGTGATGGGGGTCCTGGGGGAACCTGCCTGCAGGGGCAGGTGAGGTTCCGGGTCAGGGGCAGGGCAGGGCTTCTTAAGCTGATCCCACTGTGACTGTCTCTACAGCGATCAGGAATGCCCTCCACGGTCGGTTACTGGACCAGCCAACCAGGACCACTGTACGTGCCTGTGTAGGGAGTGTGTGCACACATGTGTGCATGTGTGTATGTGTACATGTGCCTGTTTTCATGGTCACCCTCGTGTGCTGAGCACTTTCTAGGTCAGGGGTCCAAGTCATGTACCATCATCACCCAGGGAGGCTGTCCTGTCGCCCACCCGAGTGTGCTTCTGTTGAAACCCTCTGTGGAGATGAGGCTCAGGAGGTTCCCAGAGGTTCCCAGGGTGCTGGGCTCAGCAAGAAGAGTGGGAGCCACCTCTTGTCCTGCTGGTCTGAGTGGGCCCGGTGTCACCAGCAGAACCTGTGACAGCAGCCAAGTGCCACCGAGAGGACCCACTTCAGGGCTCAGGAGGCTCCCTGAGTGGCTGGGTCAGCCCAGCCCAGGGAGAGGCAACACCAGGGTGCGGAGGGGCTCCTGGCGCAGATGGGGGTGGTGGGTGCTCGGGGAGGAGCTAGAGAAGGCAGACAGGAGTGGGAGGAAGTGGGCTCAGGGGCCTCGGGGAGGGGGCACAAGGAGAGGGGCTGGAACGGGTGTCCCGGCCTCTCAGCACAGCTCCAGGCCCTCAGGACGGCAGCCTGCCCTCCCAAGACACGTCCTCGTGTTTGCCCACTGGCACTCTTCACCCTGCACTGGTACTTGCTGGCTGCCCCTACTAAGATGTCCCCATCCCACGGGGGTCGCTCATACCCTGTGTCCTGCCCCGGGGGTCTTGCCATGAGGACAGGGGACCCGGCAGCTCCTAGAGCAGGAACCGCGTGCGGACCTTCACAGACGCTGCCCTACGTCCTCAGCTCCACTGGTCGGGCCAGAGCTCACAGCCCTGGTCTGATTCAGACGTCCCTCTGTCCTTCTGTCTCTCAGCCACCCTCAAGACCTCCAAGGCAGGGTCTGATCACCCAACGCACAGGCCGTCACCCCTCCACTCTTGCCGGCCTGGGCATCGGGCGTCCTTCCTGAAGGTGGGGGTGGGCTCCCTGCTCTCACTGCCCTGGAGGACCCGCGTGTGCCCTTCTGGCTGGCCAGCTGGTCTCCTGGTCATGTATCTCCTCCATTTAGTCACTGGCTTCCTTAGGGAACACACTGAATCTTAAATTATCTTTTATTTCTTCTCCTGAGCCCAGGGTCATGGAATTGCTTTAAAATAATAACCACATTTATTTTCTGCTTTTATAGATGTCACCTCATTTACTGCTTCCGCCAGCACCAAAGGGAGGAAGCCCACCTCCTTCCTGGTGGGGGTGCAGGGGCCCCTGCTGCTGGGGAAGCTCCCAGTGGGCCCGCCTGTGATGTCGCTGGCCCATCATCCCTGGGGGGCCCTCGCCAGGAGAGGGCTTTATTCCAGGGCAGGAGGAGCCCAGAAGTTGGCCATCCGGACCCGCTGCACCGTCCGGTCCCATGGTAAAGGCTGGGGGTGAGCCTGGGAGGCGAGAAAGGAACCCAAACGGGGAGGTGTCCTAGTCTCGCAGCGCCTCAGCTCCGCAGCGGGCGAGCGCTCAGGGAAAGCCACTCGCCTCGTGGCTCGGATGGTGAAGCGTCCACCTGCAATGCAGGGGACCGAGGCTCGATCCCTGCGTCGGGAAGATCCCCTGGAGAAGGGAATGGCAACCCACTCCAGGATTCTTGTCTGGGAAATCCCATGGACAGAGGAGCCTGGTGGGCTACAGTCCATAGGGTCGCAAAGAGTTGGACACGAGTGAGCAATGAACACTTTCACTCTGAGGGGTGTGGAAACAGTCCAGAAGATTCCACTGAGGACCTCTGCAACAGGGGAGGTCAGGTTCCACTCCCAGCAGAGTGGACAGACAGCTGGGGATTTACAGCTGAGGAGCAGAGTGACGGAGGCTGGGACTGGACACAGTGGGGCTGGGGTTCCTGTCAGCGAAGGTGGGTGCCCTGAGACTGACACAGCAGGACTCTGGCTAAGACGGGCCTTCTGAAGTTGCACGCGGGATCCTGACACCAGGCTGGCTGTGTGCCAGCTCCGGTCAAGGGAAGCAATTTGGTCATGAGCCTCTCTGAACGTGGAGATGGTACCTCCCACACAAGCCGCCACAG
>SJYX01004155.1:90631-111867 GCA_006410675.1 Oreotragus oreotragus | reverse complement strand
TGTTGTTTAAAAAAAAAAAAAAAAAACAAAACAGAAAAAGCGTGTTAAAGGGGAAGATGCTGTAGGGAACAGGAGCTGTCTCTTATACACATCTAGATGTGTATAAGAGACAGGGGCCCCCAACATTCCTAGGAGAGGGGGGAGGAGGGTTGCCCCAAGGCACCTTCCAGGTGACGCTCAGTCTGACACTGGCAGGGCCAGCCCTCAGGCAGAGGTTGGCTGCAAACCCCAGGGCAAAGTCTGCCCCCAAGTGACAGGTGACCCGGTGGGAACGTCCAGGCCCAGCCCCCAGTGCCAGGGACGGCCCGGCTGCCCCTCCCACCCCGGGCCCCATCGGTGAGGGCCCCTGGGGCCTTTCTAAGGCATGAGGCCTCACCGAGTTGGACAGATGGATGGCCTGAGCTCCCTTTTGAACGACGTGGACCGGACCAGCCCACGTGGGGGCCATGGCCCCGTGCACCAGCCCCATCTCGTCCCAGAAACACCATGTCGTGTGTGGGTCAGCTAACACGCTGGGACCCACAGACTACTGGGGGGCCGTCTGACTGGCTCGGGTGGGTGGGGCCACGCCAGGCGAGGCCAAAAGCCCATGCCCGGGACTCCCGGACCACGGACACAGAAGGGGGTCCTGCCCCTGTGCAGCCTGGCAGGTGGAGGGAGGAGGCCGGAGGACCTCGGGCTGAGTGCTCAGGAGCGTGAACACAGCACCGAGTCCCGGAATCCACACGGTCCAGGAGCGGCTCGGATCTGCTGTGCACCTAGGGATGTCGCCGTCCCTACAGGAGCATCCGTGTTGCCCAGGGACCAGGTCCTCACCCCACCCCGAGCAGGTGCCTGGGACTCACTGGATGCCCCCACCGCCTGGGGCCCATGAACCCCGAAGAAAAGAGCAGTCCCAGAAGACCCGGGGGCAGAGGGCAGATCCGGCGCTGAGCGCGGGTCCCGGCAGAAGGAGTGTCTCCACAGGCTGCCAGCTCTATGGAGCCGCCGCCGCCTCCCATTTTTGTAGGGTTGTGGCCAGCTCCCAGGGCCGAGCGCCCATCAGTAACTGCGGACATGACAGAGCCGCTAATGAAATCGATTTGGTCAAGTTATCAATTTAATGCCTAAAACGGAACCGATCTCATCCCCAAGGCTGGAGGCTGGCTGTCATAAGTCATCCAGAGAGAATGAGCTTCTGACTTGCAAATAATTAAACTTACTTTTCTGCTTGGGGTTCATAAACTTCCCCTTAATTATGACTGCACGAGCCCTTCAATCATCTGGGGTGAGCTGCAGCCTGAGGAGGCCCATCCCTTTGGGGAAGTAATCTGTGTCTCGGGCTTTGGGGGGGTGCATCCTGGCGGGGGTCAGCCAGGTAGACACTCAGGCTCCTCCATGTGGGGATCCCCCAGACCCTCTCAGCCCTGCTTCATCCCCTTACATGCAGACACTCTTTTCACAAGAAGATAAGAAGCATTAGCTACAGGACTGACAGCAAGCACCCTGACTGCCCCCCAGAGACCACGTGGCCACTGGGATCCATGCTCCTGGACTTTGTTCTCAACCAAAGAATTTCTGAACAGTCTCCTTCATCCAGAAAAGATCACCTTTGCTGTGATCGAGTGACTTGGCTTCTGTGTTCCATAGTCAAGGTGAAGTCAAGGTCAAGGTTTGGGGGGACCGTTCAGGCCCCTGGGTGGTCGCCCTCTCTCCAGCCCCCGGGGTGCAGCCCTCAGCCCCAGCGACCCCAGGGGCACAGGCTCAGGGGTGGTGGGCATGCACTCTGCATCCAGGAGGGGCCAGTCTCCTGCAGGGCAGAGCTGAGTGGGGGCGGGGGGCGAGGGGCTGAGCAGAGCTCCCTAGGGGGCAGTGGGACAGCTCCTCCCCGTGCTGGTCAGTGCCATCCAGGAGGCTCTTCCGGTGAGGCTCAGGGACACACTCGCCTGGGGAGGGCAATACAAATGCGGATATTCCACAGCAGTGGGTGAGGGTTGTGCTCAGATGCTAAATTGAGCTGTCTGTTAATGGGATCCTGCTTTGCCAGATGGTCAAAGAAATTTGTTTTCCCAGTTAGCTTTCCAGACGCTATTTGATCCCAGGATGTGTCTGTGTGTGTGTGTCTGTGTCTGTGTGTGAATGTCTATGTGTGTGTGCACATATGTGTGAATGTGTCTCTGTGTGTCTGTGTGTGAATGTCTGTGCGTGTGTCTGTGTCTGTGTGAATGTCTACATGTGTGTGCACATGTGTGTGAATGTGTCTCTGTGTGTGTCTGTGTGTGAATGTTTGTGTGTGTGTGTGTGTGAATGTCTCTGTGTACGTGTGCCCGTGTGTGTGTGTGTGTGTGAATGTCTCTGTGTGTGCACACACACCTATGTTCATGGGAGTGTCCACAGTGTGTGTCAGAGCCTGGATGTCTGTGTCTGGCCCCAGCTGATATCTGCAGGAGGAGGGTCCTGGCTTGGGGGAGCAGGTTCCTCAGCGACAGGAGGGTGCTCTCCGCCTGGCACAGTGTGGGGCAGGGCCAAGCCCAGCGTCCTTCTGCAGGGACACCCCTCTACTCGGCCACGCGGCCCATCAGAGATGTCCCCCAGACACGAGCCCCACCGTCCAGCAGGCACCGGGGAGGGGAGCCTGGGGGCCCAGAAACGCCTGACAGCAGCGTCCTCCCCAGAGCATGGAGGCAGTGTCAGGTATGGGCTCCAGGTGAACTGTTGTTTAAAAAAAAAAAAAAAAAACAAAACAGAA
Source organism: Oreotragus oreotragus (assembly GCA_006410675.1). Lineage (NCBI taxonomy): Eukaryota > Metazoa > Chordata > Mammalia > Artiodactyla > Bovidae > Oreotragus > Oreotragus oreotragus. The sequence continues at coordinate 109,139 of SJYX01004155.1, read as the reverse complement.
AAAGCGTGTTAAAGGGGAAGATGCTGTAGGGAACAGGAGCTGTCTCTTATACACATCTAGATGTGTATAAGAGACAGGGGCCCCCAACATTCCTAGGAGAGGGGGGAGGAGGGTTGCCCCAAGGCACCTTCCAGGTGACGCTCAGTCTGACACTGGCAGGGCCAGCCCTCAGGCAGAGGTTGGCTGCAAACCCCAGGGCAAAGTCTGCCCCCAAGTGACAGGTGACCCGGTGGGAACGTCCAGGCCCAGCCCCCAGTGCCAGGGACGGCCCGGCTGCCCCTCCCACCCCGGGCCCCATCGGTGAGGGCCCCTGGGGCCTTTCTAAGGCATGAGGCCTCACCGAGTTGGACAGATGGATGGCCTGAGCTCCCTTTTGAACGACGTGGACCGGACCAGCCCACGTGGGGGCCATGGCCCCGTGCACCAGCCCCATCTCGTCCCAGAAACACCATGTCGTGTGTGGGTCAGCTAACACGCTGGGACCCACAGACTACTGGGGGGCCGTCTGACTGGCTCGGGTGGGTGGGGCCACGCCAGGCGAGGCCAAAAGCCCATGCCCGGGACTCCCGGACCACGGACACAGAAGGGGGTCCTGCCCCTGTGCAGCCTGGCAGGTGGAGGGAGGAGGCCGGAGGACCTCGGGCTGAGTGCTCAGGAGCGTGAACACAGCACCGAGTCCCGGAATCCACACGGTCCAGGAGCGGCTCGGATCTGCTGTGCACCTAGGGATGTCGCCGTCCCTACAGGAGCATCCGTGTTGCCCAGGGACCAGGTCCTCACCCCACCCTGAGCAGGTGCCTGGGACTCACTGGATGCCCCCACCGCCTGGGGCCCATGAACCCCGAAGAAAAGAGCAGTCCCAGAAGACCCGGGGGCAGAGGGCAGATCCGGCGCTGAGCGCGGGTCCCGGCAGAAGGAGTGTCTCCACAGGCTGCCAGCTCTATGGAGCCGCCGCCGCCTCCCATTTTTGTAGGGTTGTGGCCAGCTCCCAGGGCCGAGCGCCCATCAGTAACTGCGGACATGACAGAGCCGCTAATGAAATCGATTTGGTCAAGTTATCAATTTAATGCCTAAAACGGAACCGATCTCATCCCCAAGGCTGGAGGCTGGCTGTCATAAGTCATCCAGAGAGAATGAGCTTCTGACTTGCAAATAATTAAACTTACTTTTCTGCTTGGGGTTCATAAACTTCCCCTTAATTATGACTGCACGAGCCCTTCAATCATCTGGGGTGAGCTGCAGCCTGAGGAGGCCCATCCCTTTGGGGAAGTAATCTGTGTCTCGGGCTTTGGGGGGGTGCATCCTGGCGGGGGTCAGCCAGGTAGACACTCAGGCTCCTCCATGTGGGGATCCCCCAGACCCTCTCAGCCCTGCTTCATTCCCTTACATGCAGACACTCTTTTCACAAGAAGATAAGAAGCATTAGCTACAGGACTGACAGCAAGCACCCTGACTGCCCCCCAGAGACCACGTGGCCACTGGGATCCATGCTCCTGGACTTTGTTCTCAACCAAAGAATTTCTGAACAGTCTCCTTCATCCAGAAAAGATCACCTTTGCTGTGATCGAGTGACTTGGCTTCTGTGTTCCATAGTCAAGGTGAAGTCAAGGTCAAGGTTTGGGGGGACCGTTCAGGCCCCTGGGTGGTCGCCCTCTCTCCAGCCCCCGGGGTGCAGCCCTCAGCCCCAGCGACCCCAGGGGCACAGGCTCAGGGGTGGTGGGCATGCACTCTGCATCCAGGAGGGGCCAGTCTCCTGCAGGGCAGAGCTGAGTGGGGGCGGGGGGCGAGGGGCTGAGCAGAGCTCCCTAGGGGGCAGTGGGACAGCTCCTCCCCGTGCTGGTCAGTGCCATCCAGGAGGCTCTTCCGGTGAGGCTCAGGGACACACTCGCCTGGGGAGGGCAATACAAATGCGGATATTCCACAGCAGTGGGTGAGGGTTGTGCTCAGATGCTAAATTGAGCTGTCTGTTAATGGGATCCTGCTTTGCCAGATGGTCAAAGAAATTTGTTTTCCCAGTTAGCTTTCCAGACGCTATTTGATCCCAGGATGTGTCTGTGTGTGTGTGTCTGTGTCTGTGTGTGAATGTCTATGTGTGTGTGCACATATGTGTGAATGTGTCTCTGTGTGTCTGTGTGTGAATGTCTGTGCGTGTGTCTGTGTCTGTGTGAATGTCTACATGTGTGTGCACATGTGTGTGAATGTGTCTCTGTGTGTGTCTGTGTGTGAATGTTTGTGTGTGTGTTCAGCAGAAGAAAGACGCCTATTCAAAGCATCATCTCCTGGGCCCTGTTCAAACATTTCCTCTTCCATAAAGGGAATGCCAACCTGTCTGCATGAGGAATTCGAAGAGATCACCCTCCCAGGCCTTGAGAGAAGGGCCCCAGCAGATCACTGGCCAGAATCTTGGAGGTTCAGGAAGGAACAAGGATCAGGGAGGTGAGATGCTGGTTACTGGAGAATGGTAAGGTTGGCCACTCTTTGCAAGAAACAACCACAAAACCTGAACCCAGTTCTCCAACAGAGCACTCTGAAGGCACTGCATAGAGGCAGGAAGAAACGGGGAAGATTTACTTTTGGAAGATTGCTGCTCATCAGGTAAAAACTGCAACTTCATGGCTCTCTTCCTGGGGCTACTCCCAACCCCAGATGGGGCAGTGGAAACGCACAGCCTCAGAGGGCACGGCAGCAGGTTAATGAGCGGAGTGGCAGGCAGCAGGCAGCATGAAGGAAGAGCATGCTCATGAGCAGGGGACACACATGGGGCCAGATCCAGGACTGAGGGTCCAGTCTGCCTGAGTTCCTGGCTGATCACTACGCAACAGGGGACCGTGGGGCAGAAACTGGAGACAAAGGCTTGTGATGACGGATGGGAAGGCCGTACCTTTGATAAAGGACACTCTCCAACCTGCACGGTCCAGGCCGCTGTGAGAGGAGATGCTCCAGCTTGAGGCATCAGAAGGAGGAGCACAGGATGACCGAGGAAGATGGAAGCCGAAGACCCAGAGAGCGGGTGAGCCCCCAAACCTTGGGGGACTCCCCCCAGATCCTCCGCTGAGCACTAGACACACACGTGGAGCCAGGATTTCAAGTGAGCAGAGCTGGAACCAAAGAACACGAAACAAACCCAGAAAACAAGAGCTCGAAGCAGAAGCATCAGCTGCTCCTCACTTCAGGAAAGACAGACTTCACAGTCTGAGTGCAGGGAAAATAACTGCCAAGTGTAACACAAAGCAACCACCCTCAGAAAACAACAGACGTTTCAGGTGCCCACAACATACTACTTTGAGCTTTCCCCCAAAACGTATCAGATGTGCAAAGAAACAGGACTGTGTGATTTATACTCAGGAAAGAATTTTACACATAGACATCATCTCAGAACCAGCCTACTGCTGGATTTCTCAGAGACTTCCAAGAGCTCTTATGAAGATGTTCAAGTAATTAAAGGACAATGTGGTGTCAGGACACTTTCCCTGTGGCTCAGCTGGTAAACAACCTGCCTGCCAATGCAGCAGAGGCAAGAGACAAGGGTTCGATCCCTGGTTGGGAAGATCCCCTGGAGGAGGAAATGACAACCCACTCCAGTATTCTTGCCTGGAAAAATCTCATGGACAAAGGAGCCTGGGGTCTCAAAGAGCTGGACATGAGTGAGCATGCAGGCCATGCCATGCCATGTATCACTGAGCAGAGAGGCAGGGAAGGTCAACAAAGAAAGCTACAACGACATCTAAGAATGGTAGCTCTGGGGCTGAAAAGTACAATATTAGGAAATACAGTGAAAAATTGACCCTATGGGCTCAATAGCAGCTGGCGGCCAACAGAGGAGCAAGCTGGAGACGGGCCAGTAAAAGTGAGTCAGTCTGAAGAATGGACAGAAATATGGACGCAAAGTGGGGAGGCCTCAGAGACCTTTGGGGAGGATATGAAACTGTCCAGCAGAGGCAGACTTAGGGCCCTGGAAGGAGAGGAGGGAACGTGGTGTAGAAGCAGCATCTGTAGGAAGGCTGGCCAAGGCCTCCCAAATCTGGAGAAAATGTGACTATACAGAGCCTTCGGGACAACAGCCCAAAGTGGAACAAACACAAGAAACCACAGCGAAGAACGTGTTAGTCAAACCTCTGAAAGACAGACGCTAAGAGACGTCCTTGAAAACAGCAAGGGAAGGCAGCCCGTTCCACAGAGATGACGGTGTTGGACGCGTGGCTGACGCCCCTCCAGAGGCCGGGGAGGCACGGGCAGAGCACGCGCTGCACGTGTGTATGCACACGGGAGTATCACTCGGCCACGAACGAGACAGAAACGCTTCCATTTGCAACAGCACTGATGGGCTCAGAGACCATCATGATAGGTGAAGTAAGTCGGAGAAAGACAGGCCTCATCCGCTGTCACTTACATGCGGGGTCTAAAGTATGGCAGAAATGAAGTAATTTGCAAAACAGAAACAGACCTGCAGGCACAGAAAGCAGACCCAGGGCTACCAGAGGGGAAAGGGGGGAGGGGCGAGGCAAGCCAGGGGGCGGGGCATCATGCACACACTCTTCAGTGCAAGATGGACGACCAGCAAGGTCTGCTGAGTAGCACAGGGGGCTATCCTCAGTACTTTGTAACAACCTATAAGGGAAAAGAGTCTGAAATAGAATAGATTTATAAACATCTGTGTATTTATGTATAACAGAATGACTTTGGTGTACACCTGAAACTGATCTGAAAACCAACTATAATTCTATGTTTTTTAAAAAAGCAAACAGAAAACCAACGTGGAGGTCAGACACTGCAGAGTCACATCAGAAGCATCTAGGAGAAAAAAAAAAATCTACCAAACAGTCTGCTTGAGAAAAACTATCCCTCAAAATAGAATGTGAAATAAAGACATTTCCAGTAAAGTAAAGCCAAGAAAATTCCCTGCCAGTAGCCTCACAGTACAAGAAATGGTCAAGTATCATATAAATACAAACGACAGTAGTGTGTACACAATTTCATAATTTCTTCAAAATACATTTTTTTTCGGTTTCAAATGTACAGAGGTTTTACTTGTCTTGTATAAAGGCATATAGCCCAAAAGATGATGGTTGCAGATAGAAAATATTCTGTTACAAGGTTCCTTTTTTTTCAGAAGTCACTTAATATTAATCTTAAATTAGGTGGATAACATACTATAATTCACTGTGCAACTGCTAAAAGCAGAGTGTTGCCTAGAAAGTGGAAACTGGAGGGGAAGCGGTGTGCTAGTGACATGTGGTCAGCCCAGGAAGCCAGGAAGTGGAAGCTGTAGAAAGAAACAGGAGCCGAGAACGTGGGAAAGACGGTGAGCCCGCCCCAAACGCAAGCACACCAGCAGCTGCACGTAAACAGATAGGCACCAGTGACAAGCCAAGGGAGGCCAGACGGGACAGAACAGAACACAACATGCGCTCTGTGCAGACATACCCTAACACGAAAACACACGCAGCGCAAGAACGGACACCTTGTACCACCCAGACAACAGGCGTGAGAGGTCGGGAGGGGACCGATGAGTAATAATAGACGAGATGGAGCCTCTGACGAGGAACCAAGCCATGAAAAGGACCACTCAGTAATGACAAAGTGTCAGTATATCAGAAAAATAAAATAGTTCTAGATGTGTATGTGCCTGAAAATTAATACACAGTACATGAAACAAAACGGTCAGAACTGAAAGGAAATTCCGAGACGGTAACCATTAGAAGGAGATCCAACCAGTCCATTATGAAGGAGATCAACCCTGGGATTTCTTTGGAAGGAATGATGCTGAAGCTGAAACTCCAGTACTCTGGCCACCTCAGGCGAAGAGTTGACTCATTGGAAAAGACTCTGATGCTGGGAGGGACTGGGGGCAGGAGGAGAAGGGGACGACCGAGGATGAGATGGCTGGGTGGCATCACGGACTCGATGGACGTGAGTCTGAGTGAACTCCGGAAGCTGGTGATGGACAGGGAGGCCTGGCGTGCTGTGATTCATGGGGTCACAAAGGGTCGGACACAACTGAGTGACTGAACTGAACTGAACTGAACCATTAGAAATGGAGATACCATTATTTTGCCATCAGTAACTGATGAAAGAAACACAAAATCAGTAAAGCCATGGATGACTCAGATAAGATCAGCCAGTACCTATTTACACTTCTAGACCATTCCACCAACAGGATGGCCCCTACAAGTGCCAGGACCCACGGTAGGGCTGTGTGCCTCTATTTTCTCAAATTACTAAACTCTGTTCAAAAGTAGCTGTTGTGTGTGGTATGGCAGGTACATGGGTGCCGTGCGTGGATTCAGTCCTGTACAATGTTATCTTCGTGAATCCAGCAGCAGTCAGGACACTCAGCAGTTCTCATACTCAGCACCCTTCTAACCATACCCTCTCCCCCTAACCTCCCCACACCCCACCTTCAGGCAAACAGTAATCCATTTTCCAGTCTTAAAATTTCATCATTTAAAAATGTCATATAACGAGAACCATATGCCATATAGAGTTGGGCATTTTCTCTTTGCTCCATGTAATTCCCTGCAGCTCCATGCTAGGGTACGGGAAGTTACTTAATTTCATTGCTGACTAGTGTTCCAAGGTGGGGGGAGGCAGTCTGTTTAACCGTTCTAAACATATGGATATTTTAAGTTTATTTTTTGTCAGTGACTTTCAATATAATTATGTTCACAAAGTATGTTCTGTCTCATGGTAAAATTGGTTTGGTTTTGAAATGCAGTGATTTATAGCTGTCTCTTATACACATCTCACACCAGCAGCTGCACGTAAACAGATAGGCACCAGTGACAAGCCAAGGGAGGCCAGACGGGACAGAACAGAACACAACATGCGCTCTGTGCAGACATACCCTAACACGAAAACACACGCAGCGCAAGAACGGACACCTTGTACCACCCAGACAACAGGCGTGAGAGGTCGGGAGGGGACCGATGAGTAATAATAGACGAGATGGAGCCTCTGACGAGGAACCAAGCCATGAAAAGGACCACTCAGTAATGACAAAGTGTCAGTATATCAGAAAAATAAAATAGTTCTAGATGTGTATGTGCCTGAAAATTAATACACAGTACATGAAACAAAACGGTCAGAACTGAAAGGAAATTCCGAGACGGTAACCATTAGAAGGAGATCCAACCAGTCCATTATGAAGGAGATCAACCCTGGGATTTCTTTGGAAGGAATGATGCTGAAGCTGAAACTCCAGTACTCTGGCCACCTCAGGCGAAGAGTTGACTCATTGGAAAAGACTCTGATGCTGGGAGGGACTGGGGGCAGGAGGAGAAGGGGACGACCGAGGATGAGATGGCTGGGTGGCATCACGGACTCGATGGACGTGAGTCTGAGTGAACTCCGGAAGCTGGTGATGGACAGGGAGGCCTGGCGTGCTGCGATTCATGGGGTCACAAAGGGTCGGACACAACTGAGTGACTGAACTGAACTGAACTGAACCATTAGAAATGGAGATACCATTATTTTGCCATCAGTAACTGATGAAAGAAACACAAAATCAGTAAAGCCATGGATGACTCAGATAAGATCAGCCAGTACCTATTTACACTTCTAGACCATTCCACCAACAGGATGGCCCCTACAAGTGCCAGGACCCACGGTAGGGCTGTGTGCCTCTATTTTCTCAAATTACTAAACTCTGTTCAAAAGTAGCTGTACACGTCTGATCCGTCTTTGTCAACTTTAGACATTCTAATGAACTAACTTTACTCACATTCTCTTCAAGACACATGGAAGATGATCCGAGACAGACCAAATGTTGGAGAAAAAGCAAATCTCAAAAAATTTCAAGACACGAAAATCATATAATACGTGCTCTCTGACCAAAACTGAATTAAGTTAGAAATCAATCAGAAAACAATATCTGGAAAATTCCCCAATACTTGGAAATACCTTCTAAACAATCCAGGAGATAAGAAAAACTGTGAACTTAACATGTTTAATTAAACTAATTTAAATATTTTGACTTGAATGAAAATTAAAACACACTACACTGGAAATCTCTTCAGTATAGCCAGTGCAGTGCTTTAAAAGATTATATTAGGAAGGGGGAAAGGTCTGAAGTGATTGACATCAGCTTCCTCCTTAAGAAACCAGAGAAAGTCCATGAGAGGCTCCCCAGTGGGTAGCCTTTCCCTTCACCAGGGGATCTTCCCAACCCAGGGATTAAACCTAGGTCTCCTGCATTGCAGGCAGACTCTTTACCAACCGAGCTATCGGGGAAGTCCACCCAGAGTTATGATGGATGTGCAACTAGCTGCACATGTTTCAAGCATACAACCGTGGACCATGTCAGCGTTTTGACATGTACGTACACTGTCGAAACAATCGCCCCATCCCAGTCTGCTCTGACTGCAGTAGCAACAAGCCACGGGCAGAGCGGGTTAAGTAATGGGGGAGGAGGCTAATCTCTCACCACCCTGGAGGCTGGGGAGTCCAAGATGGAGGTGCTGGCTGCTTGGGCTCCTGGGGGAGGCGTTCCCCCTGGGTTACAGGTGGCTGCCTCTGTGAACTCACAGGGTGGCGGGGAAGAGGGGAGGGAGGCAAAGGGGGAGAGATGGAGAGAGACAGGGCGACAGGGTGTCTCTTCCTAGAAAGTCACCAATCCCGTAGGACCAGGGCCCTACCCTCCTGACTTCATCCAACCCTAAATACCTCCCAAAGGCTCCACCTCCAAGGACCACCACGTTGGGGGTTGGGGATTCAACATAGCAGTTTTGAGGGGCACGATTCAACTCCCAACATCCACAATCAAGGTAAAGGACGTGCCCTCCAGACCCAAAGCTGCCTCTGGTCCTTCCCCACCCCCCCACCCCTCCCTCACAAGCCCCTCTGTTTTCTGCTTCACTGATCTGGGCTCCTGTCTCTCGTTTTCTTCTTCCTGCTCTGGGTTGACTGTACTCCTGTCTTCTGCCTTATTGACATGAACGTCTGCGCGTCTCATTTTGGATTTCCTTCTTTTCTAATGTAAACATTTAAAGTTGTAAGTCTCCCTCCCAGAGTGGGCTCTGCTGAATCGCACATGTGTGGGTCTGTTGTGTTTTCATTATTGTCCTGTTCAGAGTATTTCTCTAATTTCATTGGTTATTTGTTTTCGACCCATGGATTGTTCAGAAATGGGTTATTTAACTTCTAAATATTTGGGGATTTTCTAGATATTTTAGGGTTACTGAGTTCTAAATTGGTTGCACTGTGATCAAAGAAAGTATTCTGCCTGATTTCAGCCCTTTGAAATTGAGCCTGTGTGATGGCCTATTCCATGATCTGTCGTGGTGACTGTACTGTATTGATTTGAAATAAATGTGTATTTTGTAAGTGTCGCATGTGTGTCCTGTAAATATCAGCTGTTATAAGTACCGCATATCCAAATATAAACTTTTTAAATGCTCTTTGTCTAGTTCTACCAAAAATATTAGAATGTTACCGAGACGTGCATTGAACTTCATGAACGTGGCATTGTGTAGGTATCGAGACTTTACATAAATGAGCACAACGTTTATTTAAATATTTATTTAGATCTTCTGATTGTCTTTCATTGTTATTTTCTCCTCAACAGGTTTTCATGTACTGAGTGTTCATTTCTTTAGGTTTTACAGAAAGCAACTTTGAGAAGCTTATTCTGAATAATACGTCTGTTGATGCCACAGAATTGTGTGGAAATAGTGTCACAGTTTTCCTTTTAAATCTTTTACTATTTATCTTGTTGTACTCCACCAAATTGAAATACTCTTAACTTATCCCAGATTTTAGAGAGAGTGTGTCTAGGAGTTTTATACTGAAGTATGATGTCTGTGGTCCATTTTTATAGATAACCTATATCAACTTTAGGAGCTACTCTCCTATTCATAGCTTTTTCAGAGCTTTCATCAAAAATGAGGTTAAATTTTTTAAATGCACTTTCTTGCCTCTATTCTCATAACTGTATGTTTTTAAGTGGTGAATTATACATGTGGTATTAATGCATCTTCTTATTCCTAAGAAAACTCAGTTTGATCATGATTGACTTTTAATGGATTACCGCATTTGAATTGTTAACACTTTGATTGATTTTTAAATCTATGCTCATAAATTATACTGACCTACACTTCTCTTATACTGTCCTTCACTGACTTGGGATCAAAAGAGTTCTTCCATTTTTTATTGTCTGGACGATTCTTTATGAAATTGGAATGATTTCTGTTCATTGACTATTTGGTAGAATTCACCCATAAAACTATCTGTGCCTGTTTTTAAATTGAAAATATGAGCTAGATGGCCTTTAAAATACCAGTGCAATTTCTCTAACTCTTAAAGATCTTTTTAAGCTTGCTGTTTCTTTGGGGGTCATTTTTGGGAAGTTATACTTTATCAGACACTTTTCAAGTCGACTTAAGTTTGCACAGTTATCAGGACAGATGTGTTTATAGAGTCCTCTCATCTTTTTTTAGATCTTCTGATTGTCTTTCATTGTTATTTTCTCCTCAACAGGTTTTCATGTACTGAGTGTTCATTTCTTTAGGTTTTACAGAAAGCAACTTTGAGAAGCTTATTCTGAATAATACGTCTGTTGATGCCACAGAATTGTGTGGAAATAGTGTCACAGTTTTCCTTTTAAATCTTTTACTATTTATCTTGTTGTACTCCACCAAATTGAAATACTCTTAACTTATCCCAGATTTTAGAGAGAGTGTGTCTAGGAGTTTTATACTGAAGTATGATGTCTGTGGTCCATTTTTATAGATAACCTATATCAGCTTTAGGAGCTACTCTCCTATTCATAGCTTTTTCAGAGCTTTCATCAAAAATGAGGTTAAATTTTTTAAATGCACTTTCTTGCCTCTATTCTCATAACTGTATGCTTTTAAGTGGTGAATTATACATGTGGTATTAATGCATCTTCTTATTCCTAAGAAAACTCAGTTTGATCATGATTGACTTTTAATGGATTACCGCATTTGAATTGTTAACACTTTGATTGATTTTTAAATCTATGCTCATAAATTATACTGACCTACACTTCTCTTATACTGTCCTTCACTGACTTGGGATCAAAAGAGTTCTTCCATTTTTTATTGTCTGGACGATTCTTTATGAAATTGGAATGATTTCTGTTCATTGACTATTTGGTAGAATTCACCCATAAAACTATCTGTGCCTGTTTTTAAATTGAAAATATGAGCTAGATGGCCTTTAAAATACCAGTGCAATTTCTTTAACTCTTAAAGATCTTTTTAAGCTTGCTGTTTCTTTGGGGGTCATTTTTGGGAAGTTATACTTTATCAGACACTTTTCAAGTCGACTTAAGTTTGCACAGTTATCAGGACAGATGTGTTTATAGAGTCCTCTCATCTTTAATGTCTCTACTGTGAGATGTATCATATCATTCATTCAATGACACAGGTGAACAGCAGTAACACGGGAAGCAGGCATCCTTCCAGCATTTCTGTGAAGAGTCGGGGCCTCCCCCGCCTGACGAAGCCTCCACGACCTCACCCCAATCTTTTCTTTTCCCGCCCTAGCCCCAGAGCCATCATCTCCCTGACTTGGTGGAAATCACATTCTTACATTTTTAAGAGTTTGCAAGCTAAGAACATATCTGTACCTTCTGTCACTGGGTTTACAGTGAGAGTCAGGAGCTAAGTTTAAAGGTCAGAGCACTGTGGCCACCGCAGAGGAAAGGTGCCCGGGGAAAGCAAGCTCAGCAGAGCGTGTGGGGAAGCCTGGCACCCTGGAGGGCTAGTGCGGCCCTCTGCAGAGTGCCCTGGCAGGTCGTGAAGGGGGCGGGGCCCCTGCGGGGGCCCGGGAGCTGGTGTCTGGGAGGAGCATGTGCTGGCTGCTCAGTTCTCTTCCAGCCCCCGGGGATGCGCCCCGAGCAGCCGCGTCTGTGTGGTGGGCTGCACGCCCTCAGACGGCCCAGAATCCCGGAGATGAGCCATGCACACTGCCGAGGAGCGGCACAGAGGAGGGCCCCAGCCTTGGGTCAGATGCTGACACGGCCAGGGTGAGGCCCCCGGGTGAGCCTCCACGTGCCCGTCGACAGGGCTGCCCGCCAAGCCGGGCAAGGTGACCTCTGCATCTGGTGGACGGCTGTCCACAGGGGCCTTCACCTGCCTCTGAGGGTGGCGGCCACACTCTGCACCGCACGTCCGGTCCCCGAGCCCTCGGGGGGCTCCTGCTCTTGGCCGGGTGGGCACGACCTCCCGAGCCTCCCAGAAAAGCACTCCAATGGTTTTAGAGTCCACCTGTCCAAAGTGGTTTTTATCTTTTTCTACATATTTTATTTTATTGTGACTATCAAAACATACTGAAGGGTTTGGCTGGATAAAGAATTCTGGTTGGAAACTGTTTTCCTTCTGACTCAAAAGAGGCACATCACTGTCTTTTGCATCCCTGCCTTGCTGTTGAGAAACCCAAAGCCTTGTTGAAGCCACCCTTTGAGCCAACTTTTCTACAAATAAGATTACAGCATGGTCTCTACTCTGTAGCCTAGCTTCATGTGAGGACGCTTGGTGTGGGCTTGTTTTCATTCCTGCGCTAAATATCTACAGGGCCTTTTTAATCCATCAACCCACGCCCTTTATTTTTGAGAAATTTTCTTGATTTTTGTTGTTGATATTGATTTAATCTCTTCTATTTGCTTAATGTATTTTGACTTTTCTCATCTGTAACGTCCATTATTGGGGTGTTGGACCTTCTGAACAGATCTTCTAATTTGATCGCTTTATTTTTCATTGCTTCCCCTTTATCTCTGTGTACTTTTTGTGAGTTCACCTCACCATGAGATTGTTTTGATTTTCTCTTGCAGACTTTCTCTGGGGTTTTTCATCTTGACTGCCATGTTTTTAATTTCCAATCACTATTTTGTTACTGTTCTCTGAATTTCCTCGTGTGTTACACATAGCATGCTGTTCTGGTTTTATTATTGCAACATTTTTCTTATTTCTCTGGGGTATACCATGACTTTGGGAAAAGTTTCTGCTCGCTGGAAAGTCCTCGTTCCCTCCACGGTGTGCGGCTCTGTAGCTCTGGCCTCTGTCTCCCATGTTGGAAACTTTTCCTCCACTTGACACTCCTGGGCTGATGGCTCACGGTGCAGCGTGTTCGGAAGCTTTACAGGGTCAACGCATGGAATCTGGATTTTGCTGCAAGGACACGTGGATGGCCCATTCTGTGGGAACTCATCACCTTGGAGACTCAGGTGCATTTCGGTGTTTTCTCTTTGGCTGGCTGATTCCCCAGAAGACTATCTTCTCCTCTCTCGCCTAAAAGGGGAAGGTTTCCTGCCAGGTTATGTCTTAGTCTTTTGCATACTGCTAACTGCTAAGTCACTTCAGTCGTGTCCGACTCTGTGTGACCCCATAGACAGCAGCCCACCAGGCTCCCCCATCCCTGGGATTCTCCAGGCAAGAATACTGGAGTGGGTTGCCATTTCCTTCTCCAATGCATGAAAGAGAAAAGTGAAAGTGAAGTCGCTCAGTCTGTCCGACTATTAGCGACCCCATGGACTACAGCCCACCAGGCTCCTCCGTCCATTGGATTTTCCAGGCAAGAGTACTGGGGTGGGGTGCCATTGCCTATGCAGTCTTTTGCATAGGGTACCCACATCTCAGTTTTGCCGAATGTGGAACCCACATCTCCAGGCTCCAGCAGAGGTCGAGGAGGGGCCGTGGGTGGGGGAGGAAAGCTAGGAGCTACCTCGCTCTCCAAATGGAGGCCATGCCGGTGCCACAGACCCAAGCATCTTACCTCCCTTCCTTCTCCCTTCCCTGTGAATCCTCTGGGATGCGTCCTTTCAGTTCCCTGCATTCCTGTGCACTGCTTGGAATACAGATTTCTCAGACTCACTCACTTAGCTACTTTTCACTGGTTTATTTCTTGGATTCAAAATTTGTATTCCTCGCACCCCCATCTTTTTAGAACTTCAGAAAAGATTTTCAAGTTAAAAAGTCATTTTACTAATGTTTGGGGGAAGTTTCAAAAATACATGGAATATGCATTCTACCACCTTAATCTCTAAGTGATATTATCTTTGAAGAGATAATATGGTCATGCTAGAATTAGAGCTATTGTCTTACATCCCTAGTATTGGTTTATTTGTCCTCAAAATGCAATGGGCTTTTAGTTTTTGGAAGTTTTTTCTAGATAAATTTCTTGCAAGTTGTCAGTGTTGATAAATTTTTCTTTAAAAGTCTAACTTTTAACGCTGAAGATACTGAATGCCTTTAGTTTGGTTTCAGTTTTATCACTTTCTACTCTTATTGCCTTCATTCTACATTTTTTATATTTACATTGTTGGTTTTGTCTTTGTTATTTTTCCTAACTTCTTGAGTTATTTTTGGTCATCCTTCCTTCCAAAAGTAAGAGTCTAAGGTTGCAAACTTTTCTCCAGTTTTGCATCAGCTGTGGCTAACATTTTTGATCATAGACTCTTTTATTATTTAGAAATGTCTGTTGTATACTTTACATTGTTATTTATCCTTTAAACCACAAGTATTTAACTTTTTTTTATACACAGGGTCTTCAAAATTTTCATTGAGCTAGAGATTTGCATGCAGGTAGAAGAAATAATATGGAGAGAATCTCATGCAATTTTGCCCTGTTTTCACCAATCCAAGTATCAGGTAAAAATTTAGTGTGGCGTTTCACTGGAGAGGCACAATTCACTGATCTTGCTCAGATTTCCCCACTTTCACTTGGGCACGCACGCGTACGTGTGTGTGCGTGTGTGTGTATGTATGTGTGTGTGTGTGCGCATGTGTGTGGGTGTGCATGTGTGTGTGTGCGCGCATTTGTGTGCGTGTGTGTGTGGTATGGCAGGTACATGGGTGCCGTGCGTGGATTCAGTCCTGTACAATGTTATCTTCGTGAATCCAGCAGCAGTCAGGACACTCAGCAGTTCTCATACTCAGCACCCTTCTAACCATACCCTCTCCCCCTAACCTCCCCACACCCCACCTTCAGGCAAACAGTAATCCATTTTCCAGTCTTAAAATTTCATCATTTAAAAATGTCATATAACGAGAACCATATGCCATATAGAGTTGGGCATTTTCTCTTTGCTCCATGTAATTCCCTGCAGCTCCATGCTAGGGTACAGGAAGTTACTTAATTTCATTGCTGACTAGTGTTCCAAGGTGGGGGGAGGCAGTCTGTTTAACCGTTCTAAACATATGGATATTTTAAGTTTATTTTTTGTCAGTGACTTTCAATATAATTATGTTCACAAAGTATGTTCTGTCTCATGGTAAAATTGGTTTGGTTTTGAAATGCAGTGATTTATAGTCTAATCCAGGTCAATTTCCGTAAGCATTCTGTGTGTACTTGAAAGAAAGTCAGCCCTGCACGTTTGAGGTGCATTCTCCTACAGTCTGCGTTTTCATGCGATCTCTTTGCTAATTATTGGTAATTGTGTTGCTTGGATCTTTCATATACTCATAGTTTTGCTTTCTTGATTTATTGTGAAAGCTCTATTACAGTCTTGCGGTGGACGTGTCTGTGTGCTTGCAGTTCTGTTAACTGGGGCGTGCTGAAATCTGGAGCTTTGTTGTGTGCGCGAGCATTTGGACTTTTGCGCGTGCCCCTGATGGGCTAGGCTTTTCGTTGTCAGGTGGCCCTCCTTGTCTGCAGGAACTCCCGTTCCACGTTTGCCTTTAGCTGCTCCAGACGCTTGTTTCATCTGCTTCTAAGGCATTGTCCGTCTTGTGCTTCTACAAGGTCTCCTTACATTGGGGCATGTCTGTTGTGTTTGCCATGTGACTGCTTTTCTTAAATTTACTATAACTAATTATACTGGAATATTTTTACGTGTGTGGGCGTCCCTTGTGGCTCAGCTGGTGAAGAGTCCGCCTGCAGTGCAGGAGACCTGGGTTCAACCCCTGGGTTGGGAAGATCCCCGGAGGAGGGAAAGTCTGCCCACCCCAGTTCAGCTAGTGCGGTGTCGTTCTTTCTGCCTTCTCTGAATTTCTTTACTTTTTTCCCTCTCCCGTCTGTCTTTCTCCTGAAAGCAGGCTCTGTGTGTACATTTCATGTAGGAAGAGTCAGCTCTATAAAACAAGGACCAGGAGAAGGAGAGTTGCTGAAATGTGGAAGAAGCCAGCGGTGGGTGAAGCAATCCACGTGGACAGGAGCAGCGACAGGCTGTCAGGGGACACGGCGGCTCCAGGGGCGCTGAGGGGACCTCTGGGAAGAAGGCTGTGTGCCTGTTCCCCTTGGTCTCTCGTGTTATTTCCTTGTTGACCAAATTCAACTGCAAGCCAGTGGGCCTGGGGGCCGGAGGGTCAAGATAAGGTGGCAACACCTCCGGCTTCACAATTACTCTTATTAATTCTAGTTGGCCAGTTCATACCGACAAGGCTTCCCAGGTGGTGCAGGGGTAAATAATCCTTCTGCCAATTCAAGAGACACAGGTTCAGTCCCTGGGCTGGGAACATCTACTGGAAGAGGAAAAGGCAACCTGCTCCAATATTCTTGCCTGGAAAGTTCCACTGTCAGAGGAGCCTGATGGGCTACAGTCCATGGGGTCACAAAGAGTCAGACACAACTGAGCACGCACGCACAACTTCATTCACTTAAATGTGATAATGATACTTGGGTTGTTTGATTAATGAGCTTTAAACCATTGACCTGTGCTGCGAAGGATGGTAAAGCCGCTGCTGGTCCAATGTCCAGGACGCTTTCCCCACCACCTGCTCTTCAGTTCATGTCATTATTTTCGCAGTGTTATAGCCTATAACAGTTAATCTTCACTCGATAGCCTACAACTGAGCACGCACGCACAACTTCATTCACTTAAATGTGATAATGATACTTGGGTTGTTTGATTAATGAGCTTTAAACCATTGACCTGTGCTGCGAAGGATGGTAAAGCCGCTGCTGGTCCAATGTCCAGCACGCTTTCCCCACCACCTGCTCTTCAGTTCATGTCATTATTTTCGCAGTGTTATAGCCTATAACAGTTAATCTTCACTCGATAGCCATCATTTCTACCCTTGCTTTAGACTGCAGATTAAATTTGTGAAGTTTTGTAACAGGCTCCACACCAGTTCACTTGTTACAGTTTTTGGACAGGATGGCTCAGAGCAGACAGCTTTCGCCCTTTAGTGAATCCTTCAAGAGGGCAATGGGAGCTCTCTATACAGCAAAAGGTCTGTCTTTATTCTGCACTCAAGTAACAGTTGAGCTGGGCATAAAAGTATCAAGTGGCGTTTTCTTTGCATAAATCTGTAAACTTCAATCTGTGCTCTCTTGATATCGAAAGCTCCTATGGAAAAGTCCTGAGATGGACCAACGTCTCCCCCTAATATTCGATTAAATTTTAGAGGAAGAGGTGGGCTTTCACATATTGTTTCTATATCTTTCAAGTCCAAGAATTTTACCTCCTCTTCTTTAAGGCAAACAATTATATACAGACAGCAATCTATTTTTCTTTTATGGCCCTCACATTCTCCCTTGTATTTGAAAACTTAACCAAATTATTTCATTTTGCTCATAGTTTCCACACTCACTTCTGCCTAACCCCAGCTATGGTGGTCCATCCTCATGAACAGATAAACGCCACGTGCATGTGTATGTGTGTGCACAGGCATGCATACTTGTGTGCATACGTGTACATGTATGTGTGTGTGCTTGCATGTGTGCGTGTACATGTGTGTGGGTGCACGCGTGCATGTTTTCATAAGTCCTTGTGTGTGCGTGCATCTGTAAGTGTGTGCGTGCATCTGCAGGTATGTGCATGTGTGTGCTGCGTGTGTGCACACATGCATTTGTATGTAAGTGTGTGCATGTGTGTGTGTGTGTGCACAGGCACACTTGTAGCATGTTGTCTGATGTTGATCTACACTGAGCTTCCACCCAGGACATCAGCACTTGCAGAGCCCCTTCTCACGGGCAGGATTCCTTTCTTCCAGCGTGTGTTGGACTGACTGCCTCCTGCAAAGATGGCAGTGCTTTTCCTTGTTGACTGCAGTTATATGGCCCCTCACAGTGTCAGGAGTTTTAAGGAAGCCCATGCAGTGCCCAGGCACCTCTTTGCCCATGTCCCAGGGCAGGTGCCCCTCAGAGTGCCGGCTGCTTCAGAGTAGGCTTGCGGTGTGTGGACTCCCTGGTCTGCAGGGGCAGGAGGGCCTGGCCTGACTTGCTACAGCTCCTGGCGATTAGCTCATACCCATGCCCTGAAACCCAGAGGTCAGTGTGGGAGGCCATGTTCCCACTGTTCCCTCCTCCTTGTCTCCATCCGCCCCGTGAGAGGAGTCAGCCCATCGGTGTGGTGACCCCCAGCCAGGCTGCTCAGGGCCTAGCCACGGGCCCTGAGCAGAACCTCCCAGAACTCAACCCCAAGGAGAGAGGGCCCACGGCTGCTCCCTCCACCGTGTCCTGGTGCTGCAGAGGCAGCCAGACTGCAGGGACCAGAGCCCCCTCCCTCCTGCTGACACCAGCGCTGCTGTCCAGCGGCAAAGGCTGTGGGGAGCACTGCAGAGGGGGGTGGGGGAGGCCTCCTGGGGGAGCTGGGGTGTCCCTGCCAAGG
>SJYX01004155.1:8715-89426 GCA_006410675.1 Oreotragus oreotragus | reverse complement strand
GGGGGGGTGTCTCCCTGAGGACTGCTCGGAGGTCTGGGCTGGGCCACGCAGCAGGACACACACATCGGGGGGGTGTCTCCCTGAGGACTGCTCGGGGGTCCGGGCTGGGCCACGCCGCAGGACAGACACATCGGGGGGGGGGTCTCCCTGAGGACTGCTCCCAGAGCCGGCCTTGCTCCCGCTGACCAGTGCCCTGCCCCCAGCCAGCACCAGCAATGCAAGGAAGGTGAGACTCGGGGAGCTGCTCCCCGGCTGGGACTGTGTGGACAAGGGGATCACCCATCGTCTCCGTGCGAGGGCGGCTGAACTGGGCCATGGGCCTTTATTGTTCTGTAAATGGACTTTGCAAAACTTCTCTGAGCGAACTTCCTTGAGATGTAACTGAACATCAGCCAAACATCTGTCTCAGCTTTGCTCCCGGCCCGTCAGGCATCCCTCCTCTCACCTCCGGAGGCTCTGCTGCGGGTGAGGTGGGGTGCACGCCCCGCCCTGGGCTGGCACTGGGCGCCCTGGCACCCTCCTTTACTCAGAAGCCTCAGAAGTGGCTGGCCTCCCCAGGGGAGAGGGAAAGCTGGCCGCCGTGTGCGGAACGGCCGAGGGGACGGGCCTCTTGTGTAATCTGTGTGACTGCCCCCCAGGCAGCTGCTTGTTCTAAGAGGAGACACAGGACGGCTGACACCTCGTGAGGTCCACACGGCCAGTGGGCACCGTGGCGTCACCCAGTCTGGCGGCTCTGGGGAGCTTCCCGCAGAGGCTGGAGCCCACAGCTTCCCCACCCTGTCCTCTGGCGAAACTTCCCCCGGGCCTCCTCGCTGAGGACTCGGGGTCACCAGAGAAGCAGAGCCAGTGGGATGTGCCCACGCTCGGTCATGTCCGATTCTTTGCAATCCCGTGGACCAGTGGGATGTGCCCGCGCTCGGTCGTGTCTGACTCTTTGCGGCCCCATGGACTGCAGCCCGCCAGGCTCCTCAGTCCAGGGCATTCTCCAGGCAAGAACACTGGAGCGGGTGGCCATTTCCTCCTCCCAGGGGTCTTCCCCACCCAGGGATCGAACTCGGGTCTCCGATCCTTTAACTCCTGAGGCACCTGGGAAGCCGCTAAACAGAAGAGATATTGTAGGAATCCACGTCCGTGGTGATGCAGACCGAGAGGCCCCACAAGCTGCCTGCAGGCTGGGGCCCCGGGACAGCCAGTGAGCAGCTCCTAGCCGAGTGTGAGGCCTGAGATGAGGAAGCGTCGGCCGGTCCTTTGAGTCCCAGTGTGAATCTCAGAGCACTAAGCCCAGAGCGACAATGTCCGTGGCGCCTCTGGGCCGGAACAGATGGACGCTGGGTTTGCAGAGAGAGCGAGTTTGCTCCTCCTCCACCTTCTGTGCCATCCTGGGGTCGAGTGATTGGGTGACTCCCCACCCCACACGCACACCCGGGGGGCCCTGGCTTACTCCATCCACAGAACCCTCTAAGACAGACCCCAGTCCGCGTCCAACCAGCTGTCGGGGCCCCCATGGCCAGTCGAGCTGACACAAAGCTAACTCTCACTGTGGCAACGTGTCCAGGGACACACTTGAGGAGGAGGAGAGAGACCGGAAGGTGGAAAGGATGGGCCACTTTGGGAGCCAACATGGAGACAAGAACCAGGCTGAGCTAGAAAGGGGGTGAGGATGAGGCTGCCTAGTGTCCTAGAACCTGGGCAGGTCCAGCAGCAGACGTTTACTTCCTCACGTGCTGGAGGGCGGAAGTCCGAGGCCGAGGTGTTCACAGGGCTGGCTCCTGCCGACGCCGCTCCCCTTGGCAGATGCGGACTGCTGCCCATGTCCTCGGGTGGCAGTCCCCCTGGGTGTCTGGGGCCTGGCCTCTTCTTACAAGGACCTGGTTATGTTGGACCGAGGCCCACCGCCATGACCTCCTGGTACCATCACCTCTTTAAAGACCCATCTCCACATACACTCAGATGCTGAGGTCCTCGTGGTGAGGGGTTCAGCACTTGAATTTGAGGGGGCACAGACGGTCAGTGTGAAGAGCTGACCTGTGTGTGGACGCGGCTGCCTCGGGGTGCCTGGGGGGCCCAGGAGTCAAATCCACTCACTAGACCCTGAGCTAAATTCTGGCTCCAGATCTTCAGACACAGTTCTGTGCCCCTGATCCGTGACTTCACGTTTTAACTCACTGGGCAGGGCTCTCCCTGGAGACCCTGAAGCCCCGTAAGAGCAGAGTCACGCCCCAGAGGGGCTGGGACAGAGCAGGAGGAGGACCCTCTGGGGCTCAGGGAGGAGGCTTCTAGGGACCACAGTGCTGGGGGCGGGCCTCTCGAGGAGCATCAGCTCCACACGCCAAGCCACCTGCTCATCGCTTTCTGTGCAGCTTTATTATTTTCCAAAACAAGAATGCTTCTGTCTCTCTGAGAATAGCAGCCCTAGCAAACCCATCTGGATATGACTGCTTTAATCCCCTCTGCCCACGAGGCAGCGTGGTGAGGACCCCGGGCCCAGAGAGGAGGCGCTGTTGGTCCAGCATCACATGGGCTGCGGGGTGAGTCTCTGTCCCTCTGACTGCAGAGTTCAAGCTTTCCGCACAAGACTGTACAGCCTCCTCTCTCTTAACATGGTTCCAAAATAATGTAACTATTCAAGCAATGTTTGGAAACCTCTAAGCAATCTCTAAAACGCAAAGGAGGAAATAAAGACCGACCTCATCCAGCCCCACTGGGACCCGGGCTGGCCTTTCTAAGGGCAGTAGGGGCCGCGTCTAGCATGTGAGCTTGGAGACCCCCAGCCGCCGGGCCCACGCGGGAACCTTCGCCAAGGGGGCAGCACTGGGTCTCATTGCTCCTTACAGCCTCGAGGGACAAGCCAGAGGCTTAACAGCAAAGTGAAACATCACTCACGGTGAAAAGGAATTAGCCACAAATCTGGGAAAAGCAGGGATTAATCTCAAAACCGTCACGCTGAGCGGAAGATGCAGGGTACTGAACAAATACGTGCATGAGCTTCTGTTTTTAAAAAGTCCCCCCGAAAGGCAAAATCACTCTAGTGTTTCAGGGCTGTACACAGGGAGGTGAAATCATAAAGGAGAACAAGGAAGCTACGTCCACGACATTAAGGAGTCTGCTGGACCCCAGAGCAGGAAGGAGGCCGGTGGGGGGGTGGGGTGGGTGCCGAGGAGTTCACAGCCCTACCCTGGGCCCCCAGGGATGGAGGTGGAGGGGGGAGCGAGGAGTCTGACCCACCCTCTGAGTCGACTATGTGGCCCTGGACGAGCTCCTGATCCCTGGCGGAGCGTCCTCGTCCGTCAGCCCTGTTCAGGGTTGTCTTGGCAACCAGAGGAGACGCTGGATTCAGAGCTGGGCGGTTGCTGTCTGGTGTCGACTGAACCGTGTCCCCAGGAAAGCACACTGCAGTCCTGATGCCCGCCCACCCTGGGAACTCAGCCTCATTTGGTCTTCGCGGCTGGGATCAAGTTAAGAGCTGGCTGTGCTGAGACGGGTGGGTGCTGCCCACAGCGACCAGGGTCCCCGTGGGAGACGCAGAGAAGCAGACACAGGGCAAGGCCGTGTGCAGACAGGGGCAGGGGTGGTGACCCCTCCTCGAGCCTCCAGAGGAAGCTGCCCTGCCCCCACCTTGAGACCCCCACCCTCCAGACCCTGAACGAGCACATCCCCGCCATTGCAACCTCCAGGGTTGTGACAGCTGCTCAGCAGCCCTGCAGACTAACACCGCCTCGCCTGTCGCTCCTCGTGGACGCGGCTTTGTCTTGCTGTCACTGTGAAATCAGCCCCAGCTTCGTCCGGGTTGGCACTCACCAGCTACTTCAGCAAGGATCCAGCCGTGAGCTGCTGCAGCTGCTGACCTTCAACAGCCCCAGAAAGGAGCTCAGACTGGAGCTCAGGAATGAGGCCCTCAGAACAGGTCTTCCGATTAGACATTTTCAGGAGGTTTTATGAGCCTGACCCTTGCATCTCCTCATACCTAGAAAAGCACTAAAATCCTTCATGGAGACGTCTGCTCCTCATGACCAGCAGAGGGATTTCCCGGGCAGGAATACTGGAGTGGGTTGCCATTTCCTTCTCCAGGGGATCTTCCCGACCCAGGGATCAAACCAGGGTCTTCTGCTTTGCTGGCAGATGCTTTACCGTCTAAGCCCCAGGGAAGCCCTGGGGACTGGCAGAAACATTTTTCAAACAAACAAACAAAACATGTGCTGAGTTGCACGTATTCCCTTTTCACCAAAACTGCACCTATACTGACCTCCCCGCTGCCTCTTTGGAGTAGTTCCTCAGAGCTACGAGGTGCTGTCTCCAGGGCTACAGTCATTCCTCTGAAAGTGAAAGTCGCTCAGTTGTGTCCGACTCTTTGCGATCCAATGGCCTATACAATCCATGGACTTCTCCAGGCCAGAATACTGGAGTGGGTCACCTTTCCCTTCTCCAGAGGATCTTCTCAACCTAGGGGTCAAATCCAGGTCTCCCACATAGCAGGTAGATTCTTCACCAGCTGAGCCACAAAGGAAGTCCAATAAAACTGGAGTGGGTAGCTTATCCCTTCTCCAGAGGATCTTCCCACCCCAGGGATCGAACTGGGGTCTCCTGCACTGCAGGCGGATTCTTTACTCAGCTGAGCCACCAGGGAAGCTATCAGGAAGAGAGTTTTAGGTAGCATGCATGCCTGCTCTTTAAAACACGGGCCTGGGAATCCCTTCAGAGACAGCAGCCCCTCCTCAGTCTCGCTGACCTGGCCTCTTCCCACTGTGACGACTGACGCTGCCTTGAATATATCCATGTACGACCCTCAAACCATTTAGAAATTCCATTACCGAAACCCTGGACTCTGTCAGGTAACTGTGTAAACGCCCTGTGCGCTTTCACACTTGCTGCCCATGGCCGGATCCGTCTTGGGAAACTGGGCCCCTTCAGAAGCCCACCAACCTGGAAGAGACCCCTTTCCCACAGGCTGCCCACTCCTGGGGTGACCTTCTCTCTAATCTCTGCCAATTTGCTAAACAAACGCTATCAATGGCTTTGTCGCTTGCATTTGCATGCCTTTGATGACTATTGAGTTTGAACATCTTTTCATATGTTTATTGGCCATTTATGTGAATAAGTCCTTAACATTTATGGAGCCTTTACAAAATGTCAGAAGGCCTCCTCCATCAGGGGCTCAAAGACCTGAGCCCTCGGCAAGGGGAGGGCGGGGGAGGCACCACCCCAGGCAGGGCCTGTCCTCCAGCTTCAGAGAGGTCCAGTGCTCCAGCTTCAGAGGGGTCCAGTCCTCCAGCTTCAGAGGGCGTCCAGCCGCCCGTCAAGGACGCCCCTACCAGCTCTGCCTGCTCCGTGCACCCCCAGCCTCCCCCACCCCAAGCCTCCCCTGCTAGCCCCCAACCCCCTGGGCTCTGCGGTCCGAGGGTGGATGACAGCAGCTTGGCAAGGCCTCAACTCAGAGAGATTTGCATGTTAACAGGGAACTCTGCTTCAGGCTAATGGTTTGAAAACCTAACCCGAGCTCTAGGGNGAGCCCCAGGGAAGCCCTGGGGACTGGCAGAAACATTTTTCAAACAAACAAACAAAACATGTGCTGAGTTGCACGTATTCCCTTTTCACCAAAACTGCACCTATACTGACCTCCCCGCTGCCTCTTTGGAGTAGTTCCTCAGAGCTACGAGGTGCTGTCTCCAGGGCTACAGTCATTCCTCTGAAAGTGAAAGTCGCTCAGTTGTGTCCGACTCTTTGCGATCCAATGGCCTATACAATCCATGGACTTCTCCAGGCCAGAATACTGGAGTGGGTCACCTTTCCCTTCTCCAGAGGATCTTCTCAACCTAGGGGTCAAATCCAGGTCTCCCACATAGCAGGTAGATTCTTCACCAGCTGAGCCACAAAGGAAGTCCAATAAAACTGGAGTGGGTAGCTTATCCCTTCTCCAGAGGATCTTCCCGCCCCAGGGATCGAACTGGGGTCTCCTGCACTGCAGGCGGATTCTTTACTCAGCTGAGCCACCAGGGAAGCTATCAGGAAGAGAGTTTTAGGTAGCATGCATGCCTGCTCTTTAAAACACGGGCCTGGGAATCCCTTCAGAGACAGCAGCCCCTCCTCAGTCTCGCTGACCTGGCCTCTTCCCACTGTGACGACTGACGCTGCCTTGAATATATCCATGTACGACCCTCAAACCATTTAGAAATTCCATTACCGAAACCCTGGACTCTGTCAGGTAACTGTGTAAACGCCCTGTGCGCTTTCACACTTGCTGCCCATGGCCGGATCCGTCTTGGGAAACTGGGCCCCTTCAGAAGCCCACCAACCTGGAAGAGACCCCTTTCCCACAGGCTGCCCACTCCTGGGGTGACCTTCTCTCTAATCTCTGCCAATTTGCTAAACAAACGCTATCAATGGCTTTGTCGCTTGCATTTGCATGCCTTTGATGACTATTGAGTTTGAACATCTTTTCATATGTTTATTGGCCATTTATGTGAATAAGTCCTTAACATTTATGGAGCCTTTACAAAATGTCAGAAGGCCTCCTCCATCAGGGGCTCAAAGACCTGAGCCCTCGGCAAGGGGAGGGCGGGGGAGGCACCACCCCAGGCAGGGCCTGTCCTCCAGCTTCAGAGAGGTCCAGTGCTCCAGCTTCAGAGGGGTCCAGTCCTCCAGCTTCAGAGGGCGTCCAGCCGCCCGTCAAGGACGCCCCTACCAGCTCTGCCTGCTCCGTGCACCCCCAGCCTCCCCCACCCCAAGCCTCCCCTGCTAGCCCCCAACCCCCTGGGCTCTGCGGTCCGAGGGTGGATGACAGCAGCTTGGCAAGGCCTCAACTCAGAGAGATTTGCATGTTAACAGGGAACTCTGCTTCAGGCTAATGGTTTGAAAACCTAACCCGAGCTCTAGGGGCTCAGCTCTGGAGCCTTTAAAAGCTAAATTAACTGTAAACAACACACGTAGTGGCCAGTGCTTCACAACGGCCCGGCCTCCTCCACTGGGAGTGGGTCAGGGAGGGAGTGATTCCCAGGCAAAAAGTCCCAGACGTGCCCTGCCCCTGGGGCCCTGCCTTGCCCCCCAGGTCAAGGGGACCGCCCCCAGTCCTAGAGGTGAGCCGTGTGGAGGCTGGGCCCAGGCCGGCTTCTGACCATCAGGACCCCTGCCCCGCCTCTGGCCTCTCCAAATCCCGCTCGGGATGAACCCCCGCCCTCCTCAACTATCCCAAGGTCAACTCTGCCCTGAGTAGCCCTCCTCAACTTAATTGGCCACCCTTCCTTTTCCATCGCACCAGCTAAATCATTCTATATTTTACGTTTTATTTTCTGATTAGTCGCATAGAGCTCATTAAATGGGAGATAGAACGTTTCATAAAATATGTAGCGGGACCTTGGATGATTAATGCCAAAATTTAAAAAATAATCATCAGGTGATGAGAGGCATTGTCTGTCCATAAAACTCATGTAGCGTCTGAGGACAGCGGGTTTATGGCCGCAGGGGTAGAGGGCAGGGCCTGGCTCTGGCATTGACCCAGCCCATCCCCTGCTCACTCAGCCATCCTGCAGGGCCCACTCCTGGAGAAGCTTGCCCGGTGGCCGCTGCGGATGCCGCGAAGTCAGGGCCTGGGGCCCCCATCATCAGACTCACAGCCTGGGGTGTGGAGGCCTCCGTTGAGCCCTGGGGCACCCCTCCATGGGCGCTTACCCACCAGGGTTCATTCCTGTGATCGGCCAGTCACACCATCCAACACTTAGTTCTGGGCAGGCAGCTGAGCGGAAAAGCCGTCAGATTGGCAACCCCTGCCCACGGGACCGAGGACTCTGGCCTTGTCAGCTCCCAGCCAGAGTCCCTTCCCGCCGGAGGCTCTCAGGCCCGGCCTTGCCTTCATTCCCCGGCCTTCCTGCCCAGCTGTGCCCTGGGGAAGCTGGGTGCTCAGGAGGCCTCCACTCCCAGGGGGCAGGGCCGGGCAGCTGGACTCATGAGGAGCCTGCCATCTGGTGCCCAGGGGGCTCTGCCGGGCCTGGGGCTTCCGTCCGACCTCAGGGCTGGCAGGAAGCGGGTGACCCGGTGGCAGCGCCTGGCTGTCCAGCTTGGTTTATTGTGGTGGGAGCCACTCTGCTGATTATCCACGAACACGAGGCACGTCCTCAGGGGAGAGGGGCTGCATGGGAATGTTCCATGACTGCACGTCGGGCCCGGCCTCCCCTGCGAGCTGCAGGTGAGCGGAGTGTGGAAAGGTCTCCAGGCAGGCGTGGGAGAGTGGACGGTCCCCACGCGCCCTCCAGGAGGGGGACCCCTCTCTGGCACCTGCCTCCAAGGCCCAGGAGCAACCTACGTGGCCTGAGTACAAGTTCAGCTCCGTTCAGTTCAGTCGCTCAGTCGTGTCCAACTCTGCAACCCCATGGGCCACAGTTCGTCAGGTCTCCCCGTCCATCACCAACTCCCAGAGTCCCCCCAAACCCATGTCCATTGAGTCAGTGATGCCATCCAGCCATCTCATCCTCTGTCATCCCCTTCTCCTCCTGCCCTCAATCTTTCCCAGCATCAGGGTCTTTTCAAATGAGTCAGCTCTCCGCATCAGGTGGCCAAAGTTGGAGTTTCAGCTTCAACATCAGTCCCTCCAATGAACACTCAGGGCTGATCTCCTTTAGGATGGACTGGTTGGATCTCCTTACAGTCCAAGGGACTCTCAAGAGTGTAAACTCAGCGGTTCTTAATAGCATCCCAACTCCAGCAGGGGCCTGACTCACAGGACGGAAGGGGCAGGGTTGGGGAATGGAGCGGGGAGGGGAGGCTGCCAGCAGGCCCGGGGGGCCGGTGAGCCCAGGGCTCAGGAAGCCACAGGCAGTCTCCCCGGGCACAGCAAGGCTCAAGGGCAAGATGCTCTAGCCTCCTCCTCCATCTTGGGGTGGGGACCTCCTGACGATGTTCCCTCCTGTGAGGACCGTCCAGGCCTGAGGCCGGCCCCTGGAGCCGGGAGCTGGGGTGGCCAGGGGCCTTCTGAATCTGACACAGGTTGGGNTCTCCCCGGGCACAGCAAGGCTCAAGGGCAAGATGCTCTAGCCTCCTCCCCCATCTTGGGGTGGGGACCTCCTGACGATGTTCCCTCCTGTGAGGACCGTCCAGGCCTGAGGCCGGCCCCTGGAGCCGGGAGCTGGGGTGGCCAGGGGCCTTCTGAATCTGACACAGGTTGGGGGGCACTTATGGGGCTACTGAGGTGGACCGACCCCTCACATCCCATCCTCAGAGGGCAGAGCCCATCCCTGGGGTGGGGGTGCTGGTCGCCTTCCTGGCCTTGGCCGTCTAGGGAGGGATGAGGTGCTTCCTGCAGGGGCCGCTGCTTCCAAGCATCCTTCTTAGGATGGCAGGGGAGCATCCTACCAGCACCCGTGATCACTGCCTGTCCTGGACTCTCGGGCCCCTGAGCCAAGGGGTCAGGCAAGGCAGCAGCCATCCAAAGGGCCTGAGGTCAGGACTGGTCGCCTGGGAACAGATGGAGTGGGGGCCAGGTGTCCCTGGGCAGGAAGTGCTGGGAGGTGCCAGAAGGACGCTCCCCTACGATGTCGGGGAGCAGGTAGGGGCTCCCGCCATCTTGTGATGGGTGCGGGAGGAGGCCTGGAGCGGGAGCAGGGAGCTTTGAAGAGCGGTGGCAGTGTCCTGCTGGGCGGGGGTGGAGGGTCTTGAGGGGCCCTGCTGTGTCCAGAGCCGGGTTCAGGCTTCCAGCGGGAGGCCAGGGCTGCAGTCAAGGCCCTGGAGCCCAGGGTCAGGGGTGGCGGTCATGGCAGGGTGAGGGGCGGGGGTGGCCTCTCCCGTGGCCTTGCAGACAGGATGGAACTTACACCATCTCTGTGAATGGGACCTACGTGGTGGCAGCCTCATTCCAGACAGAGACACGGTGAGGAGGGTCTGTCCGGAGCTGGGCACCACCCGTGGGATCTCTGAAGGTGGGCTGCTCTGAAGACTTTCCCTGACTCCTTGTGGGTGGGTGTCCCGGCCCCCACTTCCAGCAGGGACGTCCAGGAGGCCTCCAGCTCCCGAGGGGACTGTCAGTCCCCAGCCCCACCCTTGCTGGGCAGCAGCCTCTCCCTGGCGTCCCGTTTCTGGCCCCTCCCCGAGTTCTCTCTGAGCGGGATGCCTGCGGGCAGAAAGAGGAAGGCTGTGACCCCCACGGCTCCCCATCCACCTCTGGCCTGGGAGCTCAGGCAGGTTTTCCAACGGGGCGGGGGAGGCACCTGGAGTGTGAGGAGGGGTTCGCCCATGGCAGTGAGGGGATGGCGGTTCCAGGTGCACGGGACCACCTGAGCAAAGTCACTGAAGCCCGGAGACCATGGGATGGGCCCCCAGGGGAGAGAGAAGCTGGACCCGGTGGTCAGGAGCTCAGGACTGACTGGGAGAGCCTCGGACCACAGCTAAGTCTGTAACAGATGCGGTGGGAAGGGCTCACGATCCTGAGGAGAGGTCTGGCTTCCTGACAAGGGTGGAAGGAGCAGACGGGACAGGGAAGCTGGAGGGGGACTGGTGGGGGGGCGTGAGGGCGTGGGGGCAGGGCTGCCCAGATGGAGTGAGAGGGGCTCAACAGACCGCGGTGCCATCCTAGTGGAACTTTGCTTTCATTTTTTTGCACATTTCATTTCTCGGGCCAGTTTTAGATTTGCAGACTTCCCACGCCCCCACCCCGAGGGTCTCCAGTTAACGCCTTTAGTATGCTTACGTATCTGTTTCAGCAAATAAAGTGCTGTCCGTACATTAGTACCAGCGGAAGTCCAAGCACGCCTCTAAATTCCTTAGTTTATATCTGAATTCCTTGGTTTTTATCTAACGCCCTTTTTCTCCAGGACCCCAGGCGACCCAAAGTCCTCCGGTCTCCTTGGGCCCCTCCCATGGCGGGGCCCCTCCCTCCATTCCCTTGCCCCTGTGACCTTGACTGTCGGGGCGCCCGGGCAGGTGTCCCACAGAAGGTCCCTCTCCTGGAGCTTGTCTGCTTCGCGCTACTGTCGTCTTGGAAGGAGCTGACCCAGGTGTGTGCTGTCACCGGGACTGATCGCCGTGGTGCCGGCCTCTGCGCCTCCAGGCCCCCTGCCTTCCTTGGACGGAAGCCGCTGGGCGCAGCCCACACTCCCGGGGTGGAGGTCGCGCCCCAGCTCCTCGAGGGCTGTGACGGTCGCTTCCAGCTTGGCCCCTTCTCCCTTGTTTACTCACTCACTCGTATCAGTCTGAACTTGGGTTTGTCTTAGGCATTTGAGTGTCTCCTAGACCACGCGTCTTGATGTGAAAATGGTTCCAGCTTTGAGGACGGGGGCTCTTTCAGATGCCCCATGTCCCTTGACCTGCCCTTGCCCTCAGACGCCACGTGGCCCTCCCTGTCTCCCTCCTTTCTCTCTTCCTCCCTTCCTTTCCCTCCCTCTTTAGGGACTGTCCCCTT
This sequence comes from Oreotragus oreotragus, assembly GCA_006410675.1. Taxonomy (NCBI): domain Eukaryota; kingdom Metazoa; phylum Chordata; class Mammalia; order Artiodactyla; family Bovidae; genus Oreotragus; species Oreotragus oreotragus. Next base: position 78,046 of record SJYX01004155.1, on the reverse strand, counting down.
TTTTCTTCTTCACACTCACTCCTGGGGGACAGCCTTCTGGCACGTCACGACGGCCAGCCAGATGCTCTCCTGGGGCCCCTCTTCCAATGCTCCCCAGGAGCCCTTGGTGGTTCCCTCCCCGGTAATGGAGCTGCTGAAGTGACACCTGCCTTCCCGGCTGCCTCAGCCATTGGATTCTGTGTGTGTTCTCAGCCTCCCACCTGGGCGCACGTAGCTGGGGAACCGGTTGGTGCCTTGAGGGGACTTTGCTGCAGAGTTTCGGGCTCACTTCCCTCGGCTCTCACGTCTGGAATGTTCTGAGCCTTCACCTCTGGTGGAGAGAAGGCGCCCCTTCCCTGTCTCTGATGCGCAGGAGCTGGAGCCTGACTTCACGAAGCAAGAGCAGGAGGACCGCAGTCTCCCGTCCGTGTCCTTGGCTGGTCAGCATCCACAGCGCTGGGCTGGGAGGGGCGCTCAGTCTGGTCCCCGAGCCCACGAGGGTATTACTGGGCAAGACCCCTGAAGTCTGAGCCTGTGAGGAGCATCTGACTGTCACCTTAGAGGAGCTCCAGGAAGTCGGCGGGTGGTTCTTCTCATCAGGAAACACGCTGACATTCAGGGGCTTCTGAGGACAAGTAACTAGGCTTGACGGAGCCACCTGGAGATGCCAGCCTCCCGTGCTTCGTGCAGACCCAGCCCCCATCCCTGCACCGGCCTCGCCCGCATCTGCTCACTCTGGTCCGCAGCTGGGCCCCCGTCTACCATCTACAGTTCCGGCCTCGCCCGCGTCTGCGGGCTCTGGTGCACAGCTGGGCCCCCGTCTACCATCTACAGTTCCGGCCTCGCCCGCGTCTGCGGGCTCTGGTGCACAGCTGGGCCCCCGTCTACCATCTACAGTTCCGGCCTCGCCCGCGTCTGCGGGCTCTGGTGCACAGCTGGGCCCCCGTCTACCATCTACAGTTCCGGCCTCGCCCGCGTCTGCGGGCTCTGGTGCACAGCTGGGCCCCCGTCTACCATCTACAGTTCCGGCCTCGCCCGCGTCTGCGGGCTCTGGTGCACAGCTGGGCCCCCGTCTACCATCTACAGTTCCGGCCTCGCCCGCGTCTGCGGGCTCTGGTGCACAGCTGGGCCCCCGTCTACCATCTACAGTTCCGGCCTCGCCCGCGTCTGCGGGCTCTGGTGCACAGCTGGGCCCCCGTCTACCATCTACAGTTCCGGCCTCGCCCGCGTCTGCGGGCTCTGGTGCACAGCTGGGCCCCCGTCTACCATCTACAGTTCCGGCCTCGCCCGCGTCTGCGGGCTCTGGTGCACAGCTGGGCCCCCGTCTACCATCTACAGTTCCGGCCTCGCCCGCGTCTGCGGGCTCTGGTGCACAGCTGGGCCCCCGTCTACCATCTACAGTTCCGGCCTCGCCCGCGTCTGCGGGCTCTGGTGCACAGCTGGGCCCCCGTCTACCATCTACAGTTCCGGCCTCGCCCGCGTCTGCGGGCTCTGGTGCACAGCTGGGCCCCCGTCTACCATCTACAGTTCCGGCCTCGCCCGCGTCTGCGGGCTCTGGTGCACAGCTGGGCCCCCGTCTACCATCTACAGTTCCGGCCTCGCCCGCGTCTGCGGGCTCTGGTGCACAGCTGGGCCCCCGTCTACCATCTACAGTTCCGGCCTCGCCCGCGTCTGCGGGCTCTGGTGCACAGCTGGGCCCCCGTCTACCATCTACAGTTCCGGCCTCGCCCGCGTCTGCGGGCTCTGGTGCACAGCTGGGCCCCCGTCTACCATCTACAGTTCCGGCCTCGCCCGCGTCTGCGGGCTCTGGTGCACAGCTGGGCCCCCGTCTACCATCTACAGTTCCGGCCTCGCCCGCGTCTGCGGGCTCTGGTGCACAGCTGGGCCCCCGTCTACCATCTACAGTTCCGGCCTCGCCCGCGTCTGCGGGCTCTGGTGCACAGCTGGGCCCCCGTCTACCATCTACAGTTCCGGCCTCGCCCGCGTCTGCGGGCTCTGGTGCACAGCTGGGCCCCCGTCTACCATCTACAGTTCCGGCCTCGCCCGCGTCTGCGGGCTCTGGTGCACAGCTGGGCCCCCGTCTACCATCTACAGTTCCGGCCTCGCCCGCGTCTGCGGGCTCTGGTGCACAGCTGGGCCCCCGTCTACCATCTACAGTTCCGGCCTCGCCCGCGTCTGCGGGCTCTGGTGCACAGCTGGGCCCCCGTCTACCATCTACAGTTCCGGCCTCGCCCGCGTCTGCGGGCTCTGGTGCACAGCTGGGCCCCCGTCTACCATCTACAGTTCCGGCCTCGCCCGCGTCTGCGGGCTCTGGTGCACAGCTGGGCCCCCGTCTACCATCTACAGTTCCGGCCTCGCCCGCGTCTGCGGGCTCTGGTGCACAGCTGGGCCCCCGTCTACCATCTACAGTTCCGGCCTCGCCCGCGTCTGCGGGCTCTGGTGCACAGCTGGGCCCCCGTCTACCATCTACAGTTCCGGCCTCGCCCGCGTCTGCGGGCTCTGGTGCACAGCTGGGCCCCCGTCTACCATCTACAGTTCCGGCCTCGCCCGCGTCTGCGGGCTCTGGTGCACAGCTGGGCCCCCGTCTACCATCTACAGTTCCGGCCTCGCCCGCGTCTGCGGGCTCTGGTGCACAGCTGGGCCCCCGTCTACCATCTACAGTTCCGGCCTCGCCCGCGTCTGCGGGCTCTGGTGCACAGCTGGGCCCCCGTCTACCATCTACAGTTCCGGCCTCGCCCGCGTCTGCGGGCTCTGGTGCACAGCTGGGCCCCCGTCTACCATCTACAGTTCCGGCCTCGCCCGCGTCTGCGGGCTCTGGTGCACAGCTGGGCCCCCGTCTACCATCTACAGTTCCGGCCTCGCCCGCGTCTGCGGGCTCTGGTGCACAGCTGGGCCCCCGTCTACCATCTACAGTTCCGGCCTCGCCCGCGTCTGCGGGCTCTGGTGCACAGCTGGGCCCCCGTCTACCATCTACAGTTCCGGCCTCGCCCGCGTCTGCGGGCTCTGGTGCACAGCTGGGCCCCCGTCTACCATCTACAGTTCCGGCCTCGCCCGCGTCTGCGGGCTCTGGTGCACAGCTGGGCCCCCGTCTACCATCTACAGTTCCGGCCTCGCCCGCGTCTGCGGGCTCTGGTGCACAGCTGGGCCCCCGTCTACCATCTACAGTTCCGGCCTCGCCCGCGTCTGCGGGCTCTGGTGCACAGCTGGGCCCCCGTCTACCATCTACAGTTCCGGCCTCGCCCGCGTCTGCGGGCTCTGGTGCACAGCTGGGCCCCCGTCTACCATCTACAGTTCCGGCCTCGCCCGCGTCTGCGGGCTCTGGTGCACAGCTGGGCCCCCGTCTACCATCTACAGTTCCGGCCTCGCCCGCGTCTGCGGGCTCTGGTGCACAGCTGGGCCCCCGTCTACCATCTACAGTTCCGGCCTCGCCCGCGTCTGCGGGCTCTGGTGCACAGCTGGGCCCCCGTCTACCATCTACAGTTCCGGCCTCGCCCGCGTCTGCGGGCTCTGGTGCACAGCTGGGCCCCCGTCTACCATCTACAGTTCCGGCCTCGCCCGCGTCTGCGGGCTCTGGTGCACAGCTGGGCCCCCGTCTACCATCTACAGTTCCGGCCTCGCCCGCGTCTGCGGGCTCTGGTGCACAGCTGGGCCCCCGTCTACCATCTACAGTTCCGGCCTCGCCCGCGTCTGCGGGCTCTGGTGCACAGCTGGGCCCCCGTCTACCATCTACAGTTCCGGCCTCGCCCGCGTCTGCGGGCTCTGGTGCACAGCTGGGCCCCCGTCTACCATCTACAGTTCCGGCCTCGCCCGCGTCTGCGGGCTCTGGTGCACAGCTGGGCCCCCGTCTACCATCTACAGTTCCGGCCTCGCCCGCGTCTGCGGGCTCTGGTGCACAGCTGGGCCCCCGTCTACCATCTACAGTTCCGGCCTCGCCCGCGTCTGCGGGCTCTGGTGCACAGCTGGGCCCCCGTCTACCATCTACAGTTCCGGCCTCGCCCGCGTCTGCGGGCTCTGGTGCACAGCTGGGCCCCCGTCTACCATCTACAGTTCCGGCCTCGCCCGCGTCTGCGGGCTCTGGTGCACAGCTGGGCCCCCGTCTACCATCTACAGTTCCGGCCTCGCCCGCGTCTGCGGGCTCTGGTGCACAGCTGGGCCCCCGTCTACCATCTACAGTTCCGGCCTCGCCCGCGTCTGCGGGCTCTGGTGCACAGCTGGGCCCCCGTCTACCATCTACAGTTCCGGCCTCGCCCGCGTCTGCGGGCTCTGGTGCACAGCTGGGCCCCCGTCTACCATCTACAGTTCCGGCCTCGCCCGCGTCTGCGGGCTCTGGTGCACAGCTGGGCCCCCGTCTACCATCTACAGTTCCGGCCTCGCCCGCGTCTGCGGGCTCTGGTGCACAGCTGGGCCCCCGTCTACCATCTACAGTTCCGGCCTCGCCCGCGTCTGCGGGCTCTGGTGCACAGCTGGGCCCCCGTCTACCATCTACAGTTCCGGCCTCGCCCGCGTCTGCGGGCTCTGGTGCACAGCTGGGCCCCCGTCTACCATCTACAGTTCCGGCCTCGCCCGCGTCTGCGGGCTCTGGTGCACAGCTGGGCCCCCGTCTACCATCTACAGTTCCGGCCTCGCCCGCGTCTGCGGGCTCTGGTGCACAGCTGGGCCCCCGTCTACCATCTACAGTTCCGGCCTCGCCCGCGTCTGCGGGCTCTGGTGCACAGCTGGGCCCCCGTCTACCATCTACAGTTCCGGCCTCGCCCGCGTCTGCGGGCTCTGGTGCACAGCTGGGCCCCCGTCTACCATCTACAGTTCCGGCCTCGCCCGCGTCTGCGGGCTCTGGTGCACAGCTGGGCCCCCGTCTACCATCTACAGTTCCGGCCTCGCCCGCGTCTGCGGGCTCTGGTGCACAGCTGGGCCCCCGTCTACCATCTACAGTTCCGGCCTCGCCCGCGTCTGCGGGCTCTGGTGCACAGCTGGGCCCCCGTCTACCATCTACAGTTCCGGCCTCGCCCGCGTCTGCGGGCTCTGGTGCACAGCTGGGCCCCCGTCTACCATCTACAGTTCCGGCCTCGCCCGCGTCTGCGGGCTCTGGTGCACAGCTGGGCCCCCGTCTACCATCTACAGTTCCGGCCTCGCCCGCGTCTGCGGGCTCTGGTGCACAGCTGGGCCCCCGTCTACCATCTACAGTTCTACCTGCAGAGACGGTCCTGAAGGGGAGACGCGGGCCTTGCCCTGGTTTGCGCTCTGTGGCGTGGAGCACACTGTTGGATTCTAAGGGGCTGGCTTTCCTCCCTCAGCGCGCGTTTGGAGGGCGCGGCAGCTGTAATTCACTCCAGGGTGCGCAGTTCCCCCTGTCCCATTTCAAACGTGCTCTGCAGTCCGAGGTTTAGCACTCCATCCAACTTCGTCCATCAGGGCAAGCGAGCTGCGGTGGCATCCTCAAGGAGCCTTCTCCCTTCTGGTCTTTGTTCCTGCGAGGTCCTCACATTCACCTAAACTTCCGCCTCCCCTGGTTGATTGGTCTGTCCTTCCCGTGTTTGCCAAGCTCTGCCTGGCCTGTTCTGGGGCGATGGAAGAAGACAGCCATGTAACTGTCTCTTATACACATCTAGATGTGTATAAGAGACAGAGGCCAGCCAGATGCTCTCCTGGGGCCCCTCTTCCAATGCTCCCCAGGAGCCCTTGGTGGTTCCCTCCCCGGTAACGGAGCTGCTGAAGTGATACCTGCCTTCCCGGCTGTCTCAGCCACTGGATTCTGTGTGTGTTCTCAGTCTCCCACCTGGGCGCACGTAGCTGGGGAACCGGTCGGTGCCTTGAGGGGACTTTGCTGTAGAGTTTCGGGCTGACTTCCCTCGGCTCTCGCATCTGGAATGTTCTGAGCCTTCACCTCTGGTGGAGAGAAGGCGCCCCTTCCCTGTCTCTGATGCGCAGGAGCTGGAGCCTGACTTCACGAAGCAAGAGCAGGAGGACCGCAGTCTCCCATCCGTGTCCTTGGCCGGTCAGCATCCACAGCGCTGGGCTGGGAGGGGTGCTCAGTCTGGTCCCCGAGCCCACGAGGGTATTACTGGGCAAGACCCCTGAAGTCTGAGCCTGTGAGGAGCATCTGACTGTCGCCTTAGAGGAGCTCCAGGAAGTCGGCGGGTGGTTCTTCTCATCAGGAAACACGCTGACATTCAGGGGCTTCTGAGGACAAGTAACTAGGCTTGACGGAGCCACCTGGAGATGCCAGCCTCCCATGCTTCGTGCAGACCCAGCCCCCATCCCTGCACCGGCCTCGCCCGCGTCTGCTCATTCTGGTACGCAGCTGGGCCCCCGTCTACCATCTACAGTTTCGGCCTCGCCCGCATCTGCGGGCTCTGGTGCACAGCTGGGCCCCCGTCTACCATCTACAGTTCCGGCCTCGCCCGCGTCTGCGGGCTCTGGTGCACAGCTGGGCCCCCGTCTACCATCTACAGTTTCGGCCTCGCCCGCGTCTGCGGGCTCTGGTGCACAGCTGGGCCCCCGTCTACCATCTACAGTTCCGGCCTCGCCCGCGTCTGCGGGCTCTGGTGCACAGCTGGGCCCCCGTCTACCATCTACAGTTCCGGCCTCGCCCGCGTCTGCGGGCTCTGGTGCACAGCTGGGCCCCCGTCTACCATCTACAGTTTCGGCCTCGCCCGCGTCTGCGGGCTCTGGTGCACAGCTGGGCCCCCGTCTACCATCTACAGTTCCGGCCTCGCCCGCGTCTGCGGGCTCTGGTGCACAGCTGGGCCCCCGTCTACCATCTACAGTTCCGGCCTCGCCCGCGTCTGCGGGCTCTGGTGCACAGCTGGGCCCCCGTCTACCATCTACAGTTTCGGCCTCGCCCGCGTCTGCGGGCTCTGGTGCACAGCTGGGCCCCCGTCTACCATCTACAGTTCCGGCCTCGCCCGCGTCTGCGGGCTCTGGTGCACAGCTGGGCCCCCGTCTACCATCTACAGTTCCGGCCTCGCCCGCGTCTGCGGGCTCTGGTGCACAGCTGGGCCCCCGTCTACCATCTACAGTTTCGGCCTCGCCCGCGTCTGCGGGCTCTGGTGCACAGCTGGGCCCCCGTCTACCATCTACAGTTCCGGCCTCGCCCGCGTCTGCGGGCTCTGGTGCACAGCTGGGCCCCCGTCTACCATCTACAGTTCCGGCCTCGCCCGCGTCTGCGGGCTCTGGTGCACAGCTGGGCCCCCGTCTACCATCTACAGTTTCGGCCTCGCCCGCGTCTGCGGGCTCTGGTGCACAGCTGGGCCCCCGTCTACCATCTACAGTTCCGGCCTCGCCCGCGTCTGCGGGCTCTGGTGCACAGCTGGGCCCCCGTCTACCATCTACAGTTCCGGCCTCGCCCGCGTCTGCGGGCTCTGGTGCACAGCTGGGCCCCCGTCTACCATCTACAGTTTCGGCCTCGCCCGCGTCTGCGGGCTCTGGTGCACAGCTGGGCCCCCGTCTACCATCTACAGTTCCGGCCTCGCCCGCGTCTGCGGGCTCTGGTGCACAGCTGGGCCCCCGTCTACCATCTACAGTTCCGGCCTCGCCCGCGTCTGCGGGCTCTGGTGCACAGCTGGGCCCCCGTCTACCATCTACAGTTTCGGCCTCGCCCGCGTCTGCGGGCTCTGGTGCACAGCTGGGCCCCCGTCTACCATCTACAGTTCCGGCCTCGCCCGCGTCTGCGGGCTCTGGTGCACAGCTGGGCCCCCGTCTACCATCTACAGTTCCGGCCTCGCCCGCGTCTGCGGGCTCTGGTGCACAGCTGGGCCCCCGTCTACCATCTACAGTTTCGGCCTCGCCCGCGTCTGCGGGCTCTGGTGCACAGCTGGGCCCCCGTCTACCATCTACAGTTCCGGCCTCGCCCGCGTCTGCGGGCTCTGGTGCACAGCTGGGCCCCCGTCTACCATCTACAGTTCCGGCCTCGCCCGCGTCTGCGGGCTCTGGTGCACAGCTGGGCCCCCGTCTACCATCTACAGTTTCGGCCTCGCCCGCGTCTGCGGGCTCTGGTGCACAGCTGGGCCCCCGTCTACCATCTACAGTTCCGGCCTCGCCCGCGTCTGCGGGCTCTGGTGCACAGCTGGGCCCCCGTCTACCATCTACAGTTCCGGCCTCGCCCGCGTCTGCGGGCTCTGGTGCACAGCTGGGCCCCCGTCTACCATCTACAGTTTCGGCCTCGCCCGCGTCTGCGGGCTCTGGTGCACAGCTGGGCCCCCGTCTACCATCTACAGTTCCGGCCTCGCCCGCGTCTGCGGGCTCTGGTGCACAGCTGGGCCCCCGTCTACCATCTACAGTTCCGGCCTCGCCCGCGTCTGCGGGCTCTGGTGCACAGCTGGGCCCCCGTCTACCATCTACAGTTTCGGCCTCGCCCGCGTCTGCGGGCTCTGGTGCACAGCTGGGCCCCCGTCTACCATCTACAGTTCCGGCCTCGCCCGCGTCTGCGGGCTCTGGTGCACAGCTGGGCCCCCGTCTACCATCTACAGTTCCGGCCTCGCCCGCGTCTGCGGGCTCTGGTGCACAGCTGGGCCCCCGTCTACCATCTACAGTTTCGGCCTCGCCCGCGTCTGCGGGCTCTGGTGCACAGCTGGGCCCCCGTCTACCATCTACAGTTCCGGCCTCGCCCGCGTCTGCGGGCTCTGGTGCACAGCTGGGCCCCCGTCTACCATCTACAGTTCCGGCCTCGCCCGCGTCTGCGGGCTCTGGTGCACAGCTGGGCCCCCGTCTACCATCTACAGTTTCGGCCTCGCCCGCGTCTGCGGGCTCTGGTGCACAGCTGGGCCCCCGTCTACCATCTACAGTTCCGGCCTCGCCCGCGTCTGCGGGCTCTGGTGCACAGCTGGGCCCCCGTCTACCATCTACAGTTCCGGCCTCGCCCGCGTCTGCGGGCTCTGGTGCACAGCTGGGCCCCCGTCTACCATCTACAGTTTCGGCCTCGCCCGCGTCTGCGGGCTCTGGTGCACAGCTGGGCCCCCGTCTACCATCTACAGTTCCGGCCTCGCCCGCGTCTGCGGGCTCTGGTGCACAGCTGGGCCCCCGTCTACCATCTACAGTTCCGGCCTCGCCCGCGTCTGCGGGCTCTGGTGCACAGCTGGGCCCCCGTCTACCATCTACAGTTTCGGCCTCGCCCGCGTCTGCGGGCTCTGGTGCACAGCTGGGCCCCCGTCTACCATCTACAGTTCCGGCCTCGCCCGCGTCTGCGGGCTCTGGTGCACAGCTGGGCCCCCGTCTACCATCTACAGTTCCGGCCTCGCCCGCGTCTGCGGGCTCTGGTGCACAGCTGGGCCCCCGTCTACCATCTACAGTTTCGGCCTCGCCCGCGTCTGCGGGCTCTGGTGCACAGCTGGGCCCCCGTCTACCATCTACAGTTCCGGCCTCGCCCGCGTCTGCGGGCTCTGGTGCACAGCTGGGCCCCCGTCTACCATCTACAGTTCCGGCCTCGCCCGCGTCTGCGGGCTCTGGTGCACAGCTGGGCCCCCGTCTACCATCTACAGTTTCGGCCTCGCCCGCGTCTGCGGGCTCTGGTGCACAGCTGGGCCCCCGTCTACCATCTACAGTTCCGGCCTCGCCCGCGTCTGCGGGCTCTGGTGCACAGCTGGGCCCCCGTCTACCATCTACAGTTCCGGCCTCGCCCGCGTCTGCGGGCTCTGGTGCACAGCTGGGCCCCCGTCTACCATCTACAGTTCCGGCCTCGCCCGCGTCTGCGGGCTCTGGTGCACAGCTGGGCCCCCGTCTACCATCTACAGTTCCGGCCTCGCCCGCGTCTGCGGGCTCTGGTGCACAGCTGGGCCCCCGTCTACCATCTACAGTTCCGGCCTCGCCCGCGTCTGCGGGCTCTGGTGCACAGCTGGGCCCCCGTCTACCATCTACAGTTCCGGCCTCGCCCGCGTCTGCGGGCTCTGGTGCACAGCTGGGCCCCCGTCTACCATCTACAGTTCCGGCCTCGCCCGCGTCTGCGGGCTCTGGTGCACAGCTGGGCCCCCGTCTACCATCTACAGTTCCGGCCTCGCCCGCGTCTGCGGGCTCTGGTGCACAGCTGGGCCCCCGTCTACCATCTACAGTTCCGGCCTCGCCCGCGTCTGCGGGCTCTGGTGCACAGCTGGGCCCCCGTCTACCATCTACAGTTCCGGCCTCGCCCGCGTCTGCGGGCTCTGGTGCACAGCTGGGCCCCCGTCTACCATCTACAGTTCCGGCCTCGCCCGCGTCTGCGGGCTCTGGTGCACAGCTGGGCCCCCGTCTACCATCTACAGTTCCGGCCTCGCCCGCGTCTGCGGGCTCTGGTGCACAGCTGGGCCCCCGTCTACCATCTACAGTTCCGGCCTCGCCCGCGTCTGCGGGCTCTGGTGCACAGCTGGGCCCCCGTCTACCATCTACAGTTCCGGCCTCGCCCGCGTCTGCGGGCTCTGGTGCACAGCTGGGCCCCCGTCTACCATCTACAGTTCCGGCCTCGCCCGCGTCTGCGGGCTCTGGTGCACAGCTGGGCCCCCGTCTACCATCTACAGTTCCGGCCTCGCCCGCGTCTGCGGGCTCTGGTGCACAGCTGGGCCCCCGTCTACCATCTACAGTTCCGGCCTCGCCCGCGTCTGCGGGCTCTGGTGCACAGCTGGGCCCCCGTCTACCATCTACAGTTCCGGCCTCGCCCGCGTCTGCGGGCTCTGGTGCACAGCTGGGCCCCCGTCTACCATCTACAGTTCCGGCCTCGCCCGCGTCTGCGGGCTCTGGTGCACAGCTGGGCCCCCGTCTACCATCTACAGTTCCGGCCTCGCCCGCGTCTGCGGGCTCTGGTGCACAGCTGGGCCCCCGTCTACCATCTACAGTTCCGGCCTCGCCCGCGTCTGCGGGCTCTGGTGCACAGCTGGGCCCCCGTCTACCATCTACAGTTCCGGCCTCGCCCGCGTCTGCGGGCTCTGGTGCACAGCTGGGCCCCCGTCTACCATCTACAGTTCCGGCCTCGCCCGCGTCTGCGGGCTCTGGTGCACAGCTGGGCCCCCGTCTACCATCTACAGTTCCGGCCTCGCCCGCGTCTGCGGGCTCTGGTGCACAGCTGGGCCCCCGTCTACCATCTACAGTTCCGGCCTCGCCCGCGTCTGCGGGCTCTGGTGCACAGCTGGGCCCCCGTCTACCATCTACAGTTCCGGCCTCGCCCGCGTCTGCGGGCTCTGGTGCACAGCTGGGCCCCCGTCTACCATCTACAGTTCCGGCCTCGCCCGCGTCTGCGGGCTCTGGTGCACAGCTGGGCCCCCGTCTACCATCTACAGTTCCGGCCTCGCCCGCGTCTGCGGGCTCTGGTGCACAGCTGGGCCCCCGTCTACCATCTACAGTTCCGGCCTCGCCCGCGTCTGCGGGCTCTGGTGCACAGCTGGGCCCCCGTCTACCATCTACAGTTCCGGCCTCGCCCGCGTCTGCGGGCTCTGGTGCACAGCTGGGCCCCCGTCTACCATCTACAGTTCCGGCCTCGCCCGCGTCTGCGGGCTCTGGTGCACAGCTGGGCCCCCGTCTACCATCTACAGTTCCGGCCTCGCCCGCGTCTCCGGGCTCTGGTGCACAGCTGGGCCCCCCGTCTACCATCTACAGTTCCGGCCTTGCCCGTACCTGCGGGCTCTGGTCTGCAGCTGGCCCCCCGTCTGCCGTCTACAGTTCTGTCTGTGTGTCTGCTCGTCCCACAGGCAGAGTTTCGTGTTCAAGGGTAAGGAATGCGGACAGTCCCTGGAGAGGGCCGCCCTGCTGAGGCCCCTGGGTTCCCTGCTTGCTGCTCCCAGGGACCCATTTCCTTACGCTTTGAAGACAAAATTGAAGGCCATCCATCCATCACTCCCTGGGGGCTGCCATGCCATATCCTTAAGCTCCTGGTGAGCTGACCCTCAGTGGAGTCCTGGGACTGATACCTTGACCAGCGCCTTCCTCCTCAGTGAGCGTGCAGGGCAGGGCTCCAAGACCACCCAGCCGGCTGATCTCATCCCAGGCAGTGGGCCAGTGCCACCCAATGCGGTGTCCCGGTGAAGCCCAGACCCTCAATGAGGGAAGCTTGGTTGTTGTTCAGGGATGACTAGGGACAAAGGATGCTTTCCCAGGGCCGGTGGGAGGGGCTTTGTGCAGGCCACGCCCACCACCTGCCCGGGGGCGCTGGGGGAGTCAAATGACCTGCAGCTGAATCCCCGCCACCCAACACAGCAGTGGAGTTGGGTGAGGTGGGTGCGAATGCAGAGGCCCTGAGATTCTGGCTGCCGGGGCAGTGGGGGGGGGACCGATCACGCCCCCACCTCCATCATCCCGGGGTCCACGTCCCCCTGTTCCACCCAGAGCTGCCCAGATGACCGTCCTGTCAGGAAAGACCCCTGACCCACCAGATTCCTGGCCCCGATGTCTGAATCTGGCCACAGGGAAGGGGCCAGGGGCCGTGGGAGTTGAGCTGAACATCACGTGGGCCTTGTGGTAGCTGGGTTCTGCGGGACGCTCCTGTCTGCTGCCTTGATTGCTGTGTTAATTCCACTGTGGGTGTGGTTTTCTCCCTTCTCAGGAAGAAGCCATATCTGTGACTCAGGGCTTTGAACCCTGCCCTGGGGCTCCCACCTGAGAACTTTCCAAGGGGTCTTCGTCACCGCAGCTCGCGTCCCCGTCCACCATCCAGGACCCCCAGCGTTTGGCTGCACGTTGTCGCTGAACCATAAACGTGTGCTGGTCCCTTCCTGTGGGCAGGACTGCTCACTCGCACTGAGTTCGGGAACACGGAGGCTCACCTTGCGTGTCTGTCACCTGAGGGGGTGGGCCAGGGAGAAGGGCGGGGCTTACAGGGACCTGCTCGCCTGCAAAGCTCAGGGTGGACACTGGCGTCTGGACACTGGTGTCTGGACTGCTTTGCTCTGAGGAAGTGCTGCCCGAGGCCCACGTGAAACCATGTGGAGAAATACCGGCACTTAGAAGTGAGATGTTTCATCCTTTTGCCCCCGAGGGCTGTCCTGCAGGAACTGTGCGCCCCGGGTGAGGCCACCAGTGGCCCGGTCCTCCTGCCCCCACAGCAGTCCCTGTCAGGTGAGCCCCTTCCCAGCTCAGGGGGGAGGTGCTGTCCACGGTGCTGAGAACCCAGTGAACACGGAGGCCATTGGGTCCATGAGGAGGGCGGGACGGGCAGTGAGTGGGGGACCCGGGGACTGACTGCCTGGCTTCATGGACGAGGAACCACCACTGGCAGGGTGACAGGGTCAGGGAGCCTCCCCCACAGCAACATGGGTGCTGAAATCCGAGGGGCTGAAATCCAGGAGCTACAGAAGGGCATGTCCCCCTGGCAGTGGGTCTGGGTGGGTATGCACCGATGGCCCCAGGATGCCATGGGTAGGGTAGGGCATGAGGCACTCTGGGGCAAGCGGATCAGCTCCCAGTGAGGCTGGAAGGCAGAATGTGGACTGGCTTAGCTGGAAGTTGCATCTATCGGATGACACTGTGGAGTTTGAAAGGCGTTGTTCTTGCAAGAGGCCAGACTGCAAGAGACCCAGAGAGGCGGCCAAGGGTGAGCAGGGAGCCAGGGCGGCCCCCAAGGGACAGCAAGTAGGAGCTTGAGGAGGGAGGTGGAGGCGGGGATGAAGGGAGGAGAGGGGCCCTGACTGGTTTTGGAAGAAGCATGCTCAGGGCTTCCAGGAGGACTGGATGGGGTCAGGGGGCTGGGGGACCGAAAATGACCCCAGGCAGGCTGAGCTGGGAGGATGCCTCTGGGGGCCGGGAGGACTGGGAGTCTGTGCGCCCTGGTCTGCAGGTCTCTGGACCTGAACCTGGAGATGCGATTCAGGGGACAGAGCATCATCAGGGATGAGGCTGGTGCTGACAGCCTGGCCCTGCGGGTCCCAGGGGACCCCGAGCAGGGCAGAGGCGGCGAGTGTGACCACGGAGCTCGAACCGCCTGTGGGGCAGGAAACACCTCTTCCCAGCGTCCCTAATACCATTAGGGAGCGCGCCGGGCTCTTTTCTCTCCTGCCGGTCCCTGGTAATCGGTTCTCCACAGCTGCCAGCCGCACGCAGATGGCTGTGTTATGTCTGGTGCAGCTCTACTTGGGATGCAGGGGAGAGAGGTGGGCGGATTTGGGCCCTGGGTTCAGGCTGCCGGCAGAGAAAACAGCAGCCTCAGTTCTCCTCCGGAGGTCAGGGAACCGTGGGAAGGGACCGCGGGCAGGTGGGCTGGGCATGGATCAGGGCCTGCAGCCAAGCAAGGGCGGAGCCCAGGAGGTCTTTGGGGGCCAGAGGCGGGGCTCCCCGTCAGCGCTGGGCGTCACGTGTGGGTGCCTCGGACAAGATTCCGGGCTTCAGAAGTGCAGGGACACTGAGACAGGCCCAGGGGGCTGGCCTGCAAGGAGCAGGCTCTGGGGACGGAGGGGGCGGGCTGGTGCCCCAGGCGCCTGGTGGGGAGAGTGGGTGGGGTAGAGGTGCTGACCCCCAGCCCTGGCGGGAGCAGGCTGCCCCTGCCAGAACACAGGCACAGCCGGAGAACTGTGGGTCTGCGTATCCCGCTTCCCGGAAACTGCTGGACTAAAAGGCTGTGCGAGCTCAGCTCTGGGCAGCGCGCCTGCTGCTGGGTTGCTGTTCTTCATTCGCTCAGTCGTGTCCAACTCTTTGCACCCCATGGACTGCAGCAATCCAGGCTCCCCTGTCCTTCACTATCTCCTGGAGCTTGTTCAAACTCATGTCCATTGAGTCGGTGATGCCATCCAACCATCTCATCCTCTGTCCCCTTCTCTTCCTGCCTTCAATCTTATCCCAGCATCAGAGTCTTTTCCAACGTGTCAGCTCTTCACATCAGGTGGCCAAAATATTGAAGCTTTGGCTTCAGCATCAGCCCTTCCAATGAATATTCAGGGTTGATTTCCTTTAGGATGGACTGGCTTGGTCTCTTTTCTGTCCAAGGGACTCTCAGCCAGGTCTGGGCCCCTCCAGGTGATCAGTGCCTCCACGTAGGACTCTGCACACACCTGTGTCTTTGAGTCCTGAATACCCTCTTTTTATTAAGAGCTCTGCCTGTGTGCACCTCCGTGCCAGCCCCGCCCGGGAGGGGCCACGGGGGTGGGCTCCTGTGTGGGGCTTGGGGGCTGGTGATACAGGGCAGAGTCTCCCTTGCCTGCCCACCCCTGCAGCCCCCCAGGAGGGCTCCTTTGGCTGTGATCACACCACTCAGCCCTTTCCGGCTCATGCCTTCCTTCTCCCTCTGAGTCTACCAGCCCAGGGCCAGGTGAGGGCTCCCTGCAAAACTGCCTGGCAGGTACCTGGGGGCCCTGCAGGAGCACCCCGGGGATGGAAGCCCACTCAAATGTGTCCCTGGGCCTCTACCTACAGCTCCTGGCCTGGAGCTGCTCACCGCTCAGCAGGGGACACAGCCCTTCACGTGGGCCGACAGTCCAGCGTCTTAGCACCCCGGCCGCAGGCACTCAGGGTAACCTTCCAGCCCTTTAGAAGGTTCTGGAGGAACCAGGAGGCTGGACGGTGTCTCCAAGGTGCTGGGGCAGCCCCATGGGACCAAGGGGCCTCACTTGCTCTGTCCCCTTCTGAGAGTAGGGCCAGACCCCATCCATGGCTGGTAACCTGGAAACCATCGCCATCTGCCCCAGACAGGTCAGCTGAGGTCCAGGCCAGCGCCACGGGGAGATGGCTGCTCCCTCCCGGGTGTCCGGAGGGTGTGACCACCCATCAGACCCCCTTGCTTCTGGAAAAATGACCCAGCAGACCCTCCCTGGGTTCCTCCAGAAGCCCCGTGGTCTGCTGCAAGCTGAGGGGCCCAGACAGACCGTGATTCCCCTGTTAACAGCTGTGACCGAGCCCCCCATCCACAAGCCTGCAAAGGCCCCTGGACCCCGGGGCCTGGCTGGGGCTCATCCAGCAGGAACAGACCGCTCGCCAAGAGGGTGGACAACACCAGCCCCCGCGTGACAAATGGGCTCATTAAGGAGATGGATGACCACGGTCCTCCGCCGTGCGCTGCGTCCGCCCAGGCAGGGGCCAAGTGCATTCAGACCAGCCGCAGGCCGGCCTCCAGGTGCCTGGTGCGGGGGCTCTTGAGAGGAGGAACAGGCTGGGTCCCTGGGTGGGGGTGCCCAGAGACTCAGGGATGCAGTGAGGGTGCTCAGGGTGGCCAGTTGGCAGGGGACGCTGGAGGCCTAGGGACAAAGAGAAACCCTGCAGGCGCCCCACAAGCCAGCATCTCTGGTTAAAACCCAGCTCGGCCAGAACCCTCAGCTCCCATCAGCTCCCCCCTTCCTCCAGCCCCAGCGCGGCCCTCGCCACCTCCCTCTGCTGGCTCCCTGGCCGGTTGTCCCTAAAGTCCTCCCCGAGACCAACCCGGGAGCCCCTGGTGCACACCGGCTCATCCCATCTGGACCCCCGCGCCCTGGACCTCCACACCCAGAGAACAGATGCAGACGGGAAGGAGATGGGTAAGCCCCCTCCAGTCCCACGGCCTCCCTTGTGCCCCTCCTCCTGGAAGCTGCCCTCGCCTGATTCTCACGTGGCTGCTTCACTCACAGAGAGCTCCCCTCACCTCGGGTCAGAAAAACAACTTCTCAGGAGGAAGAGGCACGGGGTGGGTGTCGGTGGAATGCCCAGAGCATGCCTGAGCCTCTGAGGGTCCCAGCACCTGGCAAGGGCCGTCTGCGCCTTGAGCCCATGTCTTAGAGCTTGGCAGCCCCCGAGCGCAGGGCCACGTTTGGGATGCCGCCTGGCAGGGGTGGGTAGGGGTGACCGGCAGGGCCCGGGTGAAATGGGCCTGAGTGGGAGCCATCCAGAGGCGGGGGAGGGCCCGCCTCGGGCACATCCACTGCAAGGTGTTCCAGACTTCTTGTGCTTCCCCAAGGAGCCCCTGCTGGGACCCCAGCTCCCTCCCCACACTCCTGGAAGGCCCAGACCTCAAGAGCTGCCCCCAACCCCCAAGCCAACAGCCTCATCCTCCTCCACAAAAGGCTGGATCAGGCCTGCTGGGCCTCCCTCCAGAACCCGTCACAAAACCTTCTAATCAAACGTTCTCAACCGAGGATAAGCAGGGCTTTAACTCCTCAGGTGTGTGTATTAAGTACGGTTTTCAGGGCGGCCTCTTGGAGACCATTAGAAGATTATCTTCTCCTTGAGCGCTCCATTAGCATCCCTCCAGGCTCTCAACCGCAGCCTGAAGATGGGGAGGCGTGCCTTGTTGAATCAGAGCTGGAAAACGAGCCCCTGAATGGGCCCGCGAGCTCCTTGACGGGTTGGCTGGCGTCAGGAGCAGAGTTCTGCAAACCCTGGAAGCGGCGGACAGACTAGCTTGCCTGGCCCAGGGCTTTGCTGTTGCGTTTGCACCTGCGTTGCTCCGATTTCTGTCTTCAGTGTCTCAGCAACCTTGAGAAAGCTGGGTGAGCCTGACCTTCACCACACCCCAAGGTGGCCCGCTGGCCAGCCCACCTGTTCCATCCCAGGTGAGTGCAGAGGCCCCTTCCAGGTCAGGGAGGCCCCCGACCAGGGCCTGGACCAGGGCGGCCGAAAAGGCCGAGGTGTGAGGTGTCGGCAGACGGGGGCTGCGTTTCTCAGCAAAGTCAGGAGACAGGCCTGGACTCAGAAGGCGGGGTTCACTGCCGAGCCCCTCTGTGTCCGGGGTGTTCTGAGTCGGGGGAGGGGCCCTCCAGGTGCTGGGCTCACAGGGAAGGGGCTGGGGCCCACCTGCCGGGAGGGTTCCGGAAAGGTGCCCCGGGTGGGCCCTGTGGACGTGCCCTGGCCTTGCTTCCGCAGGGCCCAGACCACACGTGAGCCGCCGGGGAGCACAGGGGTGGCTTCAGTGACAGGCCGCCCTGGCATCTGGAGCCGCGGTGGGTGGCCGGAAGGCGCAGGGGGCCTCATTCCGTTCCCTCCCCTCTGGGGCAGGGGGCCCGGGTCGGGCGGCTATGGATGTCCCCGGATGGTGAGGAGTCGCCCCAGCTCCAGGCTCACAGAGGTGTGGACTTGGCCAGGCTCAGGCCCAGCCCGGCTCCCTGCACTTTCTCTCCCGCTCCGCCCTGGAAACGAGAGGGGCGGGAAGCGGCTGAGCCTCGTGCGCCGGCTGGAGCACAGGAGGATGCGGGTTCTCCTCTGCCACAGGCCTCTCCCCTGGGGTTTGGGGGCCCGAGGGGCCGGAGGTCCTAGACACCCAGGTCCTAGACACCTAGGGCGGGAACCCGCAGCCCCGTGCCCTTAGCACCCACGCGTGGCAGTGGCAGCCTCCCACCAGCCGGGCGTGGGCGGGTCGGCTCTTCACCTGGCCCAGCGCGGGCCCACTTCCTCAGGCCGTCTCCATCTCTTTCCTCTGTCATTGCTGTCATCTCGCCTCTGCCTTTTGAGAAAGCTTCTCGAGTGCAACTTTCATTGATTTCGCCCTCTTTACAGCTGCACTGCCAACTCGTAAACGTCTGTTTCCTGTGCACACGTGTGAGAGAGATGGCACACACCCACACGTGTAAGCATCAGGGTCAGGCTGACGGTTGTGCCCGCCCCCAGGCGAGGGCTAGGCACTCTGCCCCCCGCAACGACCCGTCTGGGTTCCAGCCCCCTCACCCAGAGGCCTCCTAACATCAGCCGTGCCCACTTCGTGCCTGCACAGCTGTGCCACCTGCAGAGACGGTCCTGAAGGGGAGACGCGGGCCTTGCCCTGGTTTGCGCTCTGTGGCGTGGAGCACACTGTTGGATTCTAAGGGGCTGGCTTTCCTCCCTCAGCGCGCGTTTGGAGGGCGCGGCAGCTGTAATTCACTCCAGGGTGCGCAGTTCCCCCTGTCCCATTTCAAACGTGCTCTGCAGTCCGAGGTTTAGCACTCCATCCAACTTCGTCCATCAGGGCAAGCGAGCTGCGGTGGCATCCTCAAGGAGCCTTCTCCCTTCTGGTCTTTGTTCCTGCGAGGTCCTCACATTCACCTAAACTTCCGCCTCCCCTGGTTGATTGGTCTGTCCTTCCCGTGTTTGCCAAGCTCTGCCTGGCCTGTTCTGGGGCGATGGAAGAGCACAGCCATGTAAAAGTGGTAACATTTTCTGGGGATTCCTGCTTCCACCCGCTGTCCTGACTTTGACCCTGGGAGCCAGGAGTCTGAAGTTGCTGGGACACGTGCAACCCTGGGGGGCATCCGGGCAGGGCGGGCCCACGGTGTGCAGGGAGGGACACCAACAGTGGCCGAGAGCAGAGCCTGGAGGGCCGGCCGCCAGCCCCACGAGGACCGACAACATGACCGCAGGCAGGAGGAGAGCCGCCGACGTCAGGGCAGCCGGGCGCCCTCCACGCCGGCGCCCACTGCCGCTCCTCGTCCTCAGGCAACGCCACCCGCTCACTCAGAGTCTCGGGTCGCACGTGTGCTCAGGCTTAGGTCTTCTTTCCACGTGTGCCGACCGTGCGGATTTCCCCCCACGACACCCGATCAGCTCAGCATCGCAAGCCCACCACACTTTCCACGGCTTCCTCGGCACAGCTGCATCGTTAACTGGACTCATAGCCAGGCTCTCCTCTTTCTGGGCTTCTCAGGTGGCTCAGTGGTGAACCCGCCTGCCGGTGCAGAAGGCGTGGGTTCGATCCCTGGGTCAGGAAGATGCCCTGGAGAAGGGAAAGGCAACCCACCCCAGTATTCTTGCCTGGAGGATCCCATGGACAGAGGAGCCTGGGGGCTACACTCTGTAGGGTCTCGAGAGTTGGACACAACTGAGCGACTGAACAACAGCGTCTCCTCTCCCCATTTGTTTCCAGATTACTGGGGACTTTGTCCCTTTGAAATAACTGTTACCATGTGGACCACTGCTGAGAGGGACTTGCCGTTTGCTGCTGACTCTGCAGTTACACGCTCAGCTCCCGCTCCTGGGCTGGTGCTTCTGTGGGGTCCTGGGTGTCTGAAGGCCCCTCCCAGGCGGGTTCCCTGGGAAGGGGCAGGGGAGATGGGCTGCCCCTTGGGTGATCTTGATACCTGGGTGAAGGCAGTTAGCATCTACGGCCCCACCTGCATTTTCTTTCTTTGAGTACCTCACATCTGCTTTTTGGTTTCCTTCCGGTGCAAAGTTCCAGGATCCTGGCGACAAGCCCGCCTGATCTCAGCTGTGCGCTGACCGCAAGTCCTGGCTTGTGTGCACTGCCCACCCAGCACAGTCTACACAGCACCCCCGCTTCCAACCGGAAGCTGCCCTGATTGGGCGCTAATGACACTGCCACCCCACTCACAAACAGCTTTCCCTTTTCCCCACAAAGGCCCAGCAGATGTTTAAATCCTTGAAGACCAGGGTTGGCTAGAACGTGCTCGGGGTGGGCTGCTCTGATAGACTGGCCCTTTGCACAGACCCCTTTATTTCAGGGAAGCTCCCCCGGGGGAGGGTGGGCGCTGCTGCGTGGCCCCCCGGCCTGGGGCCCCGCCCGCATGCGTCTTGGGCCTTCTTGGCCTCCATTCTGTGGCTGTAACTCTCTGTGGAGCCCTTTCTGCTCATTTCCCCGTTTTCCCTCCTCCTTCTCTCGCTGGCCCGACTGCAGCCTCCGTGCTGTCTGCTCCCCCGTATGCACACACCGGCTGGATTCTCACTGCTGAAATGATGCTGCTTTTTCTTTAAAAAGTTGTTTTCAAACCTTTCCGCCCTTTGTCTCGGCTTCCTGCTCAGCAAGCTCATTCCAGAGCTTTTCTATTTTTCGCTGCTCTGTGCCTTCACAGAGCCATCACTGTCTTAATTTTGCTCGGCTTGTTTGGTGCATTAGGCTCCAGCCTGCACGCACCTAGAGGCCAGTTTCCAGCGGGGAGGAGGGGTCTTTGCCGGTCCCTCCCTCAGCTCACCTTTACCCTTTACCCTTTTACCCTCATGAAGGTGTCTGTGGATTTTTCACAATCCTTCTCTCTCGCTCATTTGAGATGAGCTCAAGGCCCTGTGTTCCAGAAGGTGTCCCAGTATGGGGGGGGGGGTGCAAAGTGGTGACCCCAGCTCCGCACTCCTGTGTTCTTCCCTGGCTTCATGGGGAAGAGCATCTCACCGAGGGAGCGGCTGAGAACGGCGCTGAAGGGTGGGCTCTCGGCCCCCAGCCCAGCCCTCCCCAGCGCTGCAGTCCTCTCCCCATGACCGTGGGCAGGTCCACACATCCTCAAGACTCGGCTTCCCTGGTGTCGAGTTGAGCTGATAGGGGTGCCCTCCCTGAAAGGAGCACGGGGACAGAGGGGCTTGATTCCCAGAGCCAGAGTCTGTCTCAGATGCTAGGCGGCCAGGGGTCAGCACTGATATCCCTCCTGGGGCCCTTCTGCTTCCTGACCTTTAACCTTGGAGCCTCGGGGGACGCAGCGCTCCCACGTCTCAGTGGGTTCTCTCTGCTCGCATCCCTGGATTTCTATGTGAGTCCTTGGGGAACGTTTCCCTCTGCCCACAAACCCGCTTGTGAGCGGGCGTCTCAGTGCAGGTGGAGACCCCGCTCAGATCGGCTGGTAAGGGGATGGCCTCCTTGGGCTGGGTAGGGGGGTGTAGGCCTCTGTGACTCTGTGTGGAGACAGCCCAGCTCCCGTCTGCTCAGGGGGACTCCTGAAGTCTGCGCGTGCTCTGCTCCGGGCTCTGCCCGCCCACACCTACGGGTCTAAGGGAAGCTGCCGGCTTTGCTAGCACCTCCCGGCCATTCCTGCCAGGAGGGAGAGCCGTGCATGGGGTTTGGAAGCAAGGAGACCCGGGCTCAAATCCTGGCCAGGCCACATGGCTGAGNATGCACACACCGGCTGGATTCTCACTGCTGAAATGATGCTGCTTTTTCTTTAAAAAGTTGTTTTCAAACCTTTCCGCCCTTTGTCTCGGCTTCCTGCTCAGCAAGCTCATTCCAGAGCTTTTCTATTTTTCGCTGCTCTGTGCCTTCACAGAGCCATCACTGTCTTAATTTTGCTCGGCTTGTTTGGTGCATTAGGCTCCAGCCTGCACGCACCTAGAGGCCAGTTTCCAGCGGGGAGGAGGGGTCTTTGCCGGTCCCTCCCTCAGCTCACCTTTACCCTTTACCCTTTTACCCTCATGAAGGTGTCTGTGGATTTTTCACAATCCTTCTCTCTCGCTCATTTGAGATGAGCTCAAGGCCCTGTGTTCCAGAAGGTGTCCCAGTATGGGGGGGGGGGTGCAAAGTGGTGACCCCAGCTCCGCACTCCTGTGTTCTTCCCTGGCTTCATGGGGAAGAGCATCTCACCGAGGGAGCGGCTGAGAACGGCGCTGAAGGGTGGGCTCTCGGCCCCCAGCCCAGCCCTCCCCAGCGCTGCAGTCCTCTCCCCATGACCGTGGGCAGGTCCACACATCCTCAAGACTCGGCTTCCCTGGTGTCGAGTTGAGCTGATAGGGGTGCCCTCCCTGAAAGGAGCACAGGGACAGAGGGGCTTGATTCCCAGAGCCAGAGTCTGTCTCAGATGCTAGGCGGCCAGGGGTCAGCACTGATATCCCTCCTGGGGCCCTTCTGCTTCCTGACCTTTAACCTTGGAGCCTCGGGGGACGCAGCGCTCCCACGTCTCAGTGGGTTCTCTCTGCTCGCATCCCTGGATTTCTATGTGAGTCCTTGGGGAACGTTTCCCTCTGCCCACAAACCCGCTTGTGAGCGGGCGTCTCAGTGCAGGTGGAGACCCCGCTCAGATCGGCTGGTAAGGGGATGGCCTCCTTGGGCTGGGTAGGGGGGTGTAGGCCTCTGTGACTCTGCGTGGAGACAGCCCAGCTCCTGTCTGCTCAGGGGGACTCCTGAAGTCTGCGCGTGCTCTGCTCCGGGCTCTGCCCGCCCACACCTACGGGTCTAAGGGAAGCTGCCGGCTTTGCTAGCACCTCCCGGCCATTCCTGCCAGGAGGGAGAGCCGTGCATGGGGTTTGGAAGCAAGGAGACCCGGGCTCAAATCCTGGCCGGGCCACATGGCTGAGAGCCCCATGCCGCTGCTCCTGAATCGTCAGTGTTTCCACCTGTGAAGTGGGCTGGTGCCATCTTTCAGGACCCTCAGGGGTGGGGTGAGGGCAGGGAAGTGCTGTGCCCTGTGGACACCCCTCCTTCTGGGCCGGGACCTCTCCTGAGAGGGACCCGGGGCCCAGGAGGTGGAGCCCCCGCACACCTTGCTCGGGGGGCGGCAGGGGGGGGGCCCTGGGAGGCAGAGGGTTCTGGGTGTGGGAGCTACTCAGGGAACTGTAGGACGGAAGCATCTCTGCGCACAAGGAATGTCCAGCTGGGAGCCGGGACTCCAGACTCTTCCTTTCCACTGTCTGTCCTGCCGGCCTGGGGGTCCCCTCCTAGTGTAGACAGCACCAGCTGGAGAGGCGGGGCAGGCCCGCGAGGGCAGCTCCGAGCTCTGTGTCCGGGCCCCACTGGGAGGACGCCCCCCCAAACCTCCCTCACACCAATAATCTCACGTTGATGGACAAAATTAGTCTCCGAATTCTAATGAGACTGCTCCTGGAGACAGACAGCTCATCTGAAGATTAAATGAGAAAAATTGCCACTTTTGCTGGTTCCTTTAGAAACTCATTTGCATTCTGTCAGCTTCCATTACGAAAGGGCCCTGCGGACTCTGGAGGGGATACAGGAGGGGGGTGAGGCCCTCTGGCCTTGGGGGTGCTGCGCCCCGGGAGTCGAGGGCACCCTGAGGGGTACCTGTCACCTCTGGGCTGGCTCTCCTTCCCCCTCTCAGAGCCCCTCTGCCCTCCGCCCTGCCCCACAAGGCTCTATGCGGAGCGGCTGCAGCCTCCCTGCCCCTCCTTGCTCCCCTGGAGGCCAGGCCCCCCAGGGAAGAGCTCCCCGCCCGCCAGGGCCTCCTGGGGGATGGGGAAATGGGCAGAGCCCCCAGGCTGGTCCGTCACTCTCAGGCTCTTCTGAGGTCAGGAGACAAACGCCCACACACCCTGGCCCCGCACAGGGCAGCTTGCGTTTCCCACACACGCAGCGGGCCATGTCACGCCCTTGCTGGTCAGACCCTGTGGGGCTCACTCACCCCTGGGACGCCTCCTCCCCACAGCCGGGCTGTTCGGGAAAGTCCAGAGGCCCTGCTGTGTGCACGGCCGGGGCCCAGGGGTGGCCGGAGGAGCCCCTGGAGACAGCGTGTGATGACTCACACAACCAGACCTCCCCCGAGGCTCCCCTGCCAGGCGCCCAACGTCCCCTGGCTTAGGATCTGCGCCGTCCTTTCCCAGGGACCCCACCCCTCATGCTGAGTCCCCAAGCAGAGGTTCAACACCAGCAAGTCATGAAGTCAGTCAGCCAAGCTAACCGCTGACACTGGCACTAATTGTAATTAAAAATTAGCATAGAAATGTGCTTTCAGGAGATTAAAATTACTGGTAGGTCCCGACCCATATGCCTCGCCCTGACGATGGGGGACAAGCACAGCTCGCATTGGATAAAGCGCTTCTAAGGGGCTTCTGAGAGAGGAAACATGCCAATGCATTCATCTCCTTTTCCCCTGACTTACAAACACACCTCCTGCATAGACAAGCAGCCGTCGGGACTGTCCCCCACCTCCCCGGGACCGTCTGCTCCCTCAGTCTCCCCAGCGGGCTCCCGCAGCAATTTCCATACAGGTCCACGACCCCGAGTCACAGCTTTGTACTGTAAGCACTTTCAACACTCTGTAAATTGCATTACACATTAGAAATATTATCTCCGAACAGCGAACTATCAGTTAATGATGAGCTGAGCGGGCGGAAGGCATGTCAGGCAGCGGGGAGAGAGGCGCAGAACTATTGCAGCAAGGCGTGGTGCTCGCGTCCCTGACGGCGTGTGTGCTGCGCGGCTTCAGAGCTGTGAGAAGACAGACGTGTCTCTGGGGCTGGGGCACCTGCCTCACCTGGGTCCCCTTGGCCTCCTGGGCCAGGTGTGCAGGTGGCTGAGGCATCCAGAGCCTCGAAGGCCGTGCCTGACTCAGCTTTCCTGGTGTGATTTGAAGAGCGAGGGTGCCTGATGCGGCCCAAGGCATGTAGGGACTCAGTTCACCCACTCTGACCTGTGTGGGCAGCCCCCAGCCACAAAGGCTCCAGGGAGCGGGGGCCAGGGCAGGGCAGACGCATGCACCCTTGCACTCCTGCAGCTCGTAGAGTAGAGAAGGAAGCACGGGGGACCAGCAAGGGACAGACAAGCAAGGACTAGGAGGCCAGGCGCTAGAAAGAAATAGAAATCAGAGAAGGGGTGGGGAGACAGAGGGGCTGGCTTAGAAACTGCAGTCCTGGGGGGCCTCTCTGAGGAGGTGACTTTTGAGGGAAATCCCAAAGGAAAAGCAAGAGCAAGCCTTGTATCAGGGTGGGAGGAAAGGCCCAAGGCCAAGCACACAGGGTGCAGGGTGCTGAGGCGCCGGGGAGTGTCCCACGGGCAAAGGGAAAGCCAGTGTGGCTGGACAGCTGAGGGGCGGGTGGCGACAGGTGCAGGCGGGGCCTGAGCCTGCAGCGAGGACATCCCAGGTCCTTCTCATCCGTGCTTGTCCGTCCCTTGCTGGTCCCCCGTGCTTCCTTCTCTACTCTACGAGCTACAGGAGCGCAAGTGTGCATGCGTCTGCCCAACCTGGCCCCCACTCCCTGGAGCCTTTGTGGGTGGGGGCTGCCCATATAGGTCCGACTGTGGTCTGACTGGCCTCTGCAAAGAATATATGGGGGTTGGCGGCGGGTACTGCAGAAATCAGGTGAGTGATGTGGCAGCTTGAGGTGGGGCTGGATTCAGACGTGCCTGGAGATCATTCAATGGGCAGGATCCAAGCCGGAGACAGGCTGCCAGAGAAAGAAGAAATTGAGCCACGCCAGGACTGGGGTCCAGCAGCGGGTGTTCGTGGGAATTGACGCAAGGCTGACGGGAGCAGTGGGAGGAAAGGCCCAAGGCCAAGCACACAGGGTGCAGGGTGCTGAGGCGCCGGGGAGTGTCCCACGGGCGACAGGAAAGCCAGTGTGGCTGGACAGCTGAGGGCGGGTGGCAACAGGTGCAGGCGGGGCCTGAGCCTGCAGCGAGGACATCCCAGGTCCTCCTCATCCGTGTTTGTCCGTCCCTTGCTGGTCCCCCGTGCTTCCATCTCTACTCTACGAGCTACAGGAGCGCAAGGGTACATGCGTCTGCCCAACCTGGCCCCCACTCCCTGGAGCCTTTGTGGGTGGGGGCTGCCCACATAGGTCCGACTGTGGTCTGACTGGCCTCTGCAAAGAATAGATGGGGGTTGGCAGCGGGTACTGTAGAAATCAGGTGAGTGATGTGGCAGCTTGAGGTGGGGCTGGATTCAGACCTGCCTGGAGATCATTCAATGGGCAGGATCCAAGCCGGAGACAGGCTGCCAGAGAGAGAAGAAACTGAGCCACGCCAGGACTGGGGTCCAGCAGCGGGTGTTCGTGGGAATTGACGCAAGGCTGACGGGAGCAGAGTGTGAGCGAGGAGCTGCTCGGGGTGGGGGCCAGGAGAAAGGGGCAGATGCCCCAGTCTCCAGGCCGGCTGAGCTGGGAACGGGTGAGGGCCAAGGTGAGGACCAGGGCAAGGACTAGGGTGTAGATGGGGGAGACTACAGTGTAGACCAGGGAGTCTAGAGTGTACACCAGGGGAGACCAGAGTGTAGATAGGGGAGACTAGGGTGTAGACCAGGGAGGCTAGGGTGTAGACAGGGGAGGCTAGGGTGTAGACCAGAGAGTCTAGAGTGTACACCAGGGGAGACCAGAGTGTAGATAGGGGAGACTAGGTGTAGACAGAGAGGCTAGGGTGTAGACAGGGGGGACTAGGGTGTAGACAGGGAGACTAGGATGCAGACAGGGGAGGCTAGGGTGTAGACAGGGAGGCTAGGGTGTAGACAGGGGGGACTAGGGTGTAGACAGGGGGGACTAGGGTGTAGACAGGGAGGCTAGGGTGTAGACAGGGGGGACTAGTGTAGACAGGGGGGACTAGGATGTAGACAGGGGGACTGGGGTGTAGACAGGGAGGACTAGGGTGCAGACAGGGGAGGACTAGGGTGTAGATGGGGAGACTAGGGTGTAGACAGGAAGACTAGGGTGTAGACAGGGAGACTAGGGTGTAGACGGGGGCCTAGGGTGTAGACAGGGAGACTAGGGTGTAGACAGGGAGACTAGGGTGTAGACAGGGGGACTAGGGTATAGACGGGGGCCTAGGGTGTAGACAGCGGAGGCTAGGGGATAGACAGGGGAGGACTAGAGTCTGTCCCTGGGCTGCAGCAGGCATGGGGTAGGATGGGCATTGGGTCCTGCTTGCTCACTGCCCGTGCGGTGGTTTCTTCCTCGTCCCCTGGAGAGAACTTTGTGCCCGCCTGGCTGAGCACCATCTGCTCTGAAGCCTCAGCAGCTGCCAGGCCACCCCCAGGCCCTTGAGGAGGACACTCCTCCCTGGGCACCCTGCCTGTCACCCGGTCCCTTGGGTGGTCCTCCTCGGGTCCCCGTCTAGCCCAGCCCCTTCCAGCGTCCTGGCCACGCAGTCAGGCAGCTGTCCTGAAGCTGCTTCCTCTCCCGGCCCCGCCCTCTGCCACCCTGTCCCCCACAGGGACACTTTCTCCAGGACCAGCTGCCCTTGCCGATGCCCGCTCGGTTGTGGGTATCCTGTCTCGTGTCCTGCAGGCTGTTGGCCCTGCCCACTGGGTCCCAGCCCCACACAGCCAGCGTTCAGGAAGATGCTGGGAGCACAGAGGCTAGGTCGGCGCGGGGCTGAGCCTTGAACTCACGGCCAGACACACCACCTGGAGGCGGTGTGCAGACACTGGGATCCCCCAGGAGCCAGCAGGCGAGTTGGGGGGACCCGGGGTTATTTTCACAGAGCTGCAGGAGTGGCCTGGTTTCCACACCGTCTGTAGCACTGGCTTCCCCAGGGAGCACCAGGCCGGCTCCTGGTCCGAATTCTCCAAGACTGACGGAGAAAACCGGCATGTTCACTGGACTGGAGTCCCCACGTCAAAGAACCATGTAGGCCTGGGTCACCTGAGGAGGCTTAGCAGGAGTTTATCAACCCCAGCCCCAGACGGGCTCGCTGGCCCGGACTGTGCTTGGCTGGAGGCCAGGATCTGAGAGAAGAGCAAATTCCCCCAGCCCCCCAGGTTCAGCCCCCGGGATGTTGCGGGTTTCTTCTTGGCCATTTGAAGAACATCCACTGTTGTTTTTGGTATCGGAGTGAGTTATTTAATGGGGATGAAATCCTGCCCCCTGACTGCCTTTAAGAACACAGCGGGATTGGAGGGTATATTTGTTTTTCTTAATGTCTGTCTCTGCTTTTTCTGNAGACACTGGGATCCCCCAGGAGCCAGCAGGCGAGTTGGGGGGACCCGGGGTTATTTTCACAGAGCTGCAGAAGTGGCCTGGTTTCCACACCGTCTGTAGCACTGGCTTCCCCCAGGGAGCACCAGGCCAGCTCCTGGTCCGAATTCTCCAAGACTGACAGAGAAAACTGGCATGTTCACTGGACTGGAGTCCCCACGTCAAAGAACCATGTAGGCCTGGGTCACCCGAGGAGGCTTAGCAGGAGTTTATCAACCCGAGCCCCAGACGGGCTCGCTGGCCCGGACTGTGCTTGGCTGGAGGCCAGGATCCGAGAGAAGAGCAAATTCCCCCAGCCCCCCAGGTTCAGCCCCCGGGATGTTGCGAGTTTCTTCTTGGCCATTTGAAGAACATCCACTGTTGTTTTGGTATCGGAGTGAGTTATTTAATGGGGATGAAATCCTGCCCCCTGAGTGCCTTTAAGAACACAGCGGGATTGGAGGGTATATTTGTTTTTCTTAATGTCTGTCTCTGCTTTTTCTGGAGGAGTCCGGAGAGAGCTAGCTCTCTGCTCCAGGGCCGCCCCGTCCGCTCCTCCCCAGCCGGCCCCCTTGTCTGTCTCACGGCCCCTGCTGCAGCCCCAGCCCTGCCTGCCCTCAGACGGCCTAGTCCTCATTCCGGCCTGACAGCCACGCCTCCAGGGCCCTCCCTGCCCTGGACTTCCCTGCAGAGCTCAGGGCAGGGGGGAGGACCCAGGAGGGGACCCGGCCGTCCCCCACCTGCCTCTCCCTGCCCTGCCCCAGCCATGGCTACAACCCAACACGCCTGGCACCTCGTCCAGGTGAGACGCAGGCAACCCCTCAAGCTCGAGCTGTTCTGTCAAAGGGGCACCTGGTTAGAGTCAGGGTGAAGGGTCAGGTCCCACAGTCCCAGTGCGCTTCTCGGGAGTAAGTCCTGGGGTGCTCAGGGGTGCAGGCATCCTGGCATTGCCCCCTAGCGCCCAGAGGTCAAAGGATGTGAACCCAGCTAGAGACACAGAACCCCAGGCCAGTGCCTGCCTGATGGTGATGGTACCAGTGCAGATGAATGTCGCTGGGACAAGTTACCCCCAGCGGAGCCAGCGTGTAGCCCACACCTGCTTCCACGTGTCAGGTACCAGTCCTTCTGAGCCTCCGGAGATGCCGGCGCTGCCACTGGAGGATGGAGAGGGGCCAGAGTGCCTCACGCAGAGACCCCCACGGTCAGCCAGGCCTGGGGAGCGGCCGTGGGAGGCCGCCCTTCCTGCTCTGCCTCCCCGGGAGCCCCAGCCCCCAGGGATGAGCTGAGCTCAGGCAGCGCCTGACCTGCTCCCCCTCGCCTAAGCCCTGCCCAGGGCGTGGTGATGGGGAGGCTGCCTCCTCGCCCCAGGACGGAAGCTGCACGCATGCACACAGTGGCTGTCAGCTGGCCAGGACACCGGGGCTGGAGGCTCGCTAGCCCTGAGACCTCCCTGATCGCACCCGCCGCCTTCCTGGCTGAGCTAGGGGCTCCTCCGCCAGGTGGGCCCAGGCCCGCTTCATGTGCAGCAGGCCAGGCGTGTGTGTGACGCTGCTCAGTCATGCCCGACTCTCCGTGGCCCCGTGGACTGCGCCCTGCCAGGCCTCCCTGTCCATCAGCGACTCCCAGAGTTTAACCAAACTCGTGTCCATTGAGTCGGTGACGCCATCCAACCCTCTCATCCTCTATCGTCCCCTTTCCCTCCCACCTTCAATCTTTCCCAGCATCAGAGTCTTTTCAAATGAGTCAGTTCTTCCCATCAGGTGGCCAAAGTATTGGAGNGGCTCACGGCCCAGCATCCACCTCCCCTGTTCTTACTCTGTGTACTTACCACCATTTCCCGAACCAGGATCGGGGCTGGCGCCTTCCGGGTCATCGGGCACGCTGAGAGCAAGGCCACTAGGAGAGAACACGCGTGACAGGAGAGGAGTCACCAGCTGAAGAGCAGAGACGCCGGAGCCCCTGCGCCGCACCCGACCGCCAGCGGGGCCGCCCCAGGGCAGGCCGTGCGCAAGAGAGGGACCCAGGCTCGGGGGCTGAGCTGCGGCCCTGAGACTCCCGGGCTGAGTGAGGGGGTGCGGCCGTGGATCCTTTCACACAGCAAGCGTCCCGTGTACCACCGAGGGGCTGGGCGCGGAGGCACCGGGCCAAATATAAGCTACTGCTGCTCTTGAGTCATACGTTCTTATTAATTCGGTACACGGGGCACCATCCCTCAACCTGTAAAGACTAAATAAACTAGTGCATAGAAACACTTAGCACACAGTAAGTGATCAGCAGGAGGCATCGACCGTTGTTTTTGTCAATGCTACTATTATCATTATCAATATGCCTATAAGCTTAAAAGTATCAGGTACTAATTCGGATGCTTTAAGAACATCACACAAAAATGCAAAATTCACTGGTTCCAGAAGTTTTGCTGGCTAAATTATACAAGCAGGTTCAGTGAGGTCTGGAGACACTGACAGAAATGAACCGGGACAGGAGGTGTGGCTCCACGTGAAACGCAGTTCCCTGAATCCTGCTCTAAGCCGCTCCACGCACCTCTCCCAGACCCACTTCCTTCATCTGTAAAAGAACAGCAGCTACTTCACAGAGTAATTGGTGATTAAACAAGACACCTAGTGTCTAGCAAGTGCCCTGCATCCTGTGAGTATTCCATAAATGGGAGCAAAGTACCCTTGTCACCGTGAAACAGACAGTGCTCTATAACTTGTAAATAAATGATCTACCTTCACGAGAACTGGCCAATTCTCTGAGGGTCTATGCATTTCAGAAAGGAAGGCTCTAAAGCCCAGATAATTTCAGTGGCCTAGCCAGTCTAAGGGCAGTTAGTCAGAGAACCAAGTCCAGAGTCCAAGTCTTCATGTCTAAGACCCAACGATGCCTCCCTGTCCCAAGCTGTAAACTAGGACCTCACGGAACTTTCCAGGCCTCCAAATGCAGGTCCACCCTGTTCCTAGGACGATGCTGTCTGACCATCAAGCTCTGGAGTTGGAACGAAACTTCAACATCAGAACCAAGCAAAAAAATTAGATGTCATAAAATTTCAGCATCAGGAAAACGATTACACAAAATATGTCTGCTATGAGGATAACTGAAGGAAAAAAAAAAAGCAAACTTAAGTAGGATATGCCTTCAATTACTGGAAGACAAAAAAAAAATACATGTACACTAAAATCACCTCAAATCCTTCCTGCAAACTAGGGAGTTGTAAGTACACATAACAAGTGAAATATTAAAAAGCATTATTTGTAGGAAAAGGAGAGATATTCAATATTTTCCTTTTTAATTTTTTATAATTCTCAACTCCCTCAAGTAAGTTTCACTAGGACAAACTCCATTTTCTAAACAAATTGTAAAAGTTAGCCACCAGTCTTTGCAGTTGGTGGCTCAGTGGCCCCAAAGCTACACACACAGCTTACTGGGACGCTCAGCCAACTCTGGTCTCCCCAAGTCTGGGCTTCTCTCCATCACAGCCATTAATTTACTACCATTGGAGGAAATGGCCCATCAGTGACTCAAGCCAACACCAATCATGGCTGAAAGCCACGTGGCAGGCAAAGCCAAAGAATCTGGTCTTAGACAAGTTTCCAAGAGGCGAAGTATGAAAGACGACATTCGACACTGCAACTCTTAGAAGAAAGCACTCTTTAACGCAGAAATTCCGGCCTGGCTCCCGTCATGGGGAGCCACGTGGGCTTTACCTGCACCCCCTTTGAAATGTCAGGACCCCGGGGCATCAGGGCTCTCTGTCAGTTCCAGCCACACCTCCAGCTTCCAGCCTTCAGCTTTAGGTATCCATTCCGATCCCTCACTCTGGGCCTAGGTTGGGGCTTTTTGGGCCCCCATCCGAAATAAAATCCTGGGGATTTCAAACTACTATGAGACCCTTATGGCACGGCCCATATTATGGAGGAATTCTAGTCATTAACCAAACAATAGAACCCACCCAGACCCAGAGTGATTTAGTCTGTAGTTTTCTTATAATATTTTTGTCTGGTTTTATGAGGGTAATACTGCCCTCCTAAAATGAAGTGGGAAAGTTCCCTCATTTTCTGTTTTCTGGAAGAGATTGTATAAAATTGGTAGAGATTTAAATATTTGGTATAAATTGCTACTGAAATCATCCTGGGATTTTCTTTCTTGGAAGGTTTTAATTACAAATTTAAGTTTTTAAATAGCTATAGGAGTGTTCAGTTTCTCTTAATTTCTTCTTTGGTGAATTTTGATAATTTGTGGCTTTGAAGGAATTGTGTGATTTCATCTAAGCTCTCCAGTTTACATGTATAGATTTGTATCTATTATTCGCCTATTATCTTTTTAATAACGATGGGATCTGTAATAATTCCTCTTTCATTCTTGATATGGTTAACCCATCGCTCTCTTTTATTTATTATTTTACCAGTTTGGCTAGAGGTATAATTAGTTTCATTAATCGGTTGAAAGAGCCGTCTTTTAAAAGTGATTTTTCCCTGTTGTTTCCTCTTTTCCTTTTCACTGATTTCTGCTCTTACGTTTATTGTCTTCTTCATTCTTTTTGCTTTGGGTCTATTTTGCTCTTTTCATGGTTTCCTAAAATAGAAGCTAGCTTATCGATTTGAAATGCTCTTTTTGAAAAACAGTTATTTTTATTGGAGTGTGGTTGATTCACAGAGTCGTGTTGGTTTCTGCTATACAGAAAGGTGAACCACGTACGTATCCGTGTAGGACACACGTAGTGACTCTGTGTGGGGGAGAAGCACTGAGATTCATTGCAGAGTGCTGAGCGGAGTTCCCTGTGCTGTGCGGCAGCTCATTGCGAGAGAAGGTCGCTCGGTCGCTCGGTCGCTCGGTCGCTCGGTCGTGTCTGACTCTTGGCGACCCCATGGGCTATACGCTCCATGGAATTCTCCAGACCGCAACACTGGAGTGGGCAGCCTGTCCCTTTTCCAGGGGATCTTCCCAATCCTTTACTGACCCAGGGTCTCCTGCAGTGCAGGTGGATTTTTTATCAACTGAGCTATCATATATGAAGTGTATATGTATATTTTTTCTTTTCTAAAGCATTTAATAGTATAAGTTTCCCTCTAAATATTACTCTAACTGCATCCAACAAATTTTGATTTATTTTCATTTTCATTTATTCAAAATGTCTTTTGATTTCCTCTTGTACCTGTAGATTGTTTAGAGATGTGCTATTTCATTTCTAAGTACTTGGAAATTTCCCAGCTTTCTTTCTGTTATCGATTTCTAAGTTTATGTCCGTTATGGTCAGGGAATATAGTTTGATTTCAGTTCTTTTAAATTGGTTACATCTACTTTATCTCTTTTCCTCTCCCTCCCCCCTCATTAGGGTGCTAATTGCAGATATCACGACAGCACCCTTGAGAACTTCAGCATGAATCTCTTGCTTAGGACATTCTCTTACAAACTCATAATACTCTTGCCTGGTGGAAAGTTGTTATTGACAGTCCCCCAGCTGTCTCGTTACAGCGTAACAAGGTTTCAGGAGTCACTGTATGAGTTTATTGTACTTTGTCGTCAGGCCTCTGTTGCTTCCGTTCATTTAGGAGAGTCCCCCAGCACCCCCCCTTTTTTTTAACTTTTATTTTTACTTATTGTACTTTGCAGTACTGTAGCTTTTGGCATACATCGACAGCCCTTTTTGTCCTGAGATCGCCATGGTTTCTGGAGAGTCCGGGTCTGCTCTTTGCAGAGCGCCCTTCAATTTGGATTTGTTTGATCGACTCCTCTTGATTAAGCGTTTTAAGAAAAGCTGTCTTCACTTGCGGTTCTTCCTGGCCGCCCTGGGTCTTCCTTGCCGCGCGCAGGCTTTTCCCCGGTTGGCGGCGAGCGGGGGCTGCTCTTTGTGGAGGCGCGAGGGCTCCTCGCCGCCCGGCACCTGCCCTGGGTTCAGGGGCTCCAGCTGCCACCCCCCTCAGGCCCAGCAGGCGCGGCCTGGTCGCTCCATGGCGGGGGGAAGCTTGCTGCACCAGGACTGAGCCCGAGTCCCCTGCACTGGCAGGCGGGTTTTTATCTCCTACG
The DNA here is from genome assembly GCA_006410675.1 of Oreotragus oreotragus. Classification (NCBI taxonomy): domain Eukaryota; kingdom Metazoa; phylum Chordata; class Mammalia; order Artiodactyla; family Bovidae; genus Oreotragus; species Oreotragus oreotragus. The sequence continues at coordinate 43,903 of SJYX01004155.1, read as the reverse complement.
CCCCCAGAGAAGTCCGACAACTCTTGATTAGTTGTAGGTGAAAGGTTATAGGTATTTTGGGAATTCGTTGGCAGTCCAGTGGTTAGGACTCGGTGCTTTAACTGCCAGGGTCCAGGTTCAGTTCCCTGGTTGGGGAAATAAGATCTCACAAGCCGTTAAGTTGCCAAAAAAAAAAAAAAAAAAGAGAGAGAGATTATTTTAGCATTTTTAAATGAAGCTGCTTACTTTCAGTGACTTAGTTCAGGAGGCACAGCATGTCAGTCTGTCGCACCAGGGGTAGCAGTAATAGATTCTGTGATTAGGGTGATGTCTGCTAGGCTTCTAAATCGTGACGATATGTTTTCCCAAATGAGAAGCATCTGTGGGGTGACCGTCTTGAGAGGGTGGGGATACCGTGCCCCCCAGCGCTCTTTCACCCAGTGCGTTTGTGTGTTGATCTCGGCCCGAGTCTTTATTCCTACGTGGGCGTGTGTGTTAGTCGACTGTAGCAGCTGTGTGATGGTGCTCTTCTCGTCCTGCTCCTCTCTGCCTTTACTGACTTGATTTCTCTTGTAAAGAAGAGCTTCCCTTCTCCCTTCCCTTCCTCTCCTGACTTGCTTTCAGTGTGGCGGCAGGAACTCTCTCTGCATCAGTCGCCATTCATTTCCGTGCTCAGACTGTCCTGCGTCTGGCTCGTAATCCTGGGCTTGTGCGGTTGTAGCAAAGCTGAGCTCTTACTCCCTTTGTGGCCCTGGAAGCTACAGGCGTCATGCAGCTCTTGTCCCTCCGACCTTACTTTCCATAACCCCTGTGTGCTTATTTTCTAGCAAATCACTGAACTGAAGAAAGAAAACTTTAACCTAAAGCTCCGCATCTATTTCCTCGAGGAGAGCCTGCAGCGGGAGCGTGGCGGCCGCTCGGAGCGCGCCTGCAAAACCGTGAGTGTCCCCGCTCGGCGCTGCCGCGCCCGGCGTCCTTCCTCGTGGCCATTCGAAGCAGCAGCTCGATTAATGTTTGTTCCCAAACTTGGCACGAATAGATAGCGCTGCTTTCCTTTCATTTGGATTGATTACAGGGAGTGTAAAGATAATAGAATGACCTTAATACTAAGCAAAGCGATACAAGATTAATTTTAATGGAGTCTTTCTCTCTTCTTAAAATGGAATTCTGACTTACCATGTCTCAATTGCTGTTTTCCCATTATTTATAATTGAGACAAAGAGTGAAACGGTGGCATGTCTTTGGAATTGAATCCTCTTGTTACTCGCCAGCTTGTGTAACTGTGGGCAAGTCCCTTCAGCTGTCTGGGCTTGCTTCCAGACTTAAGTGATAACCCCTCTGTCCTGGGGTTGTTTGTATGGATTAAAATGAGTTGGTAAATGAAAAGCCTCAGCGCACAGTCAGCCCTTGACAGGGACCATCGTTGTCTTACTGGGGCTTGTCATCATTGTCATCATTGTCATCCCCCTTTGTGATGAAAGCTCTTTTTTTTCCTTTTAATGTTTATTTATTTGTCTGCGTCTTGTCATCATTGTCTTACTGAGGCTTCCATCGGCAGCCCGAAGTTAGGGTTGTCATTTTTTTCTGTGACACGACTCTTCTGTATTCCTTGCGTGCTTGCTTAAAAGTTTATTCCTATCTCAAGTCTTGACCTAGAGGCCTCTGCCTGAAAACAAACCGTGGTTCTGGGAGTTGAAAAAAGAACTTGGCTGTCTTGAAAAGGCAGGAGTACAAACAATGTTTCAGTGCCCCTTTCTTGACTTTCTCTAGGAGATTGGCCCTCGGCCTGAGACTTATTCCATTTTTTTTTTCATCTTCTGAAGTTTGCACCAGTGGAAACTTTTGAAGGAGGAAAACGAACACTCCTTGAGTTTTAGTGGGTGGACTTAAATGGACTTGTCTTGAAGACGGATTGTATTGTACTTCTGAGCCTTTTCAAGAATTAAAAAGCTCCCTTGTCCCTCCAGACCCAATTTTTTTTTTCTCCTTTATTGTGGGAGAGAAAGATAATGAGGATCTCCCCCTTTTGGGAAAGAAGTGGTGATGCGGTCAACATTTTAAAGGAAAGCCCGTCACCTTAAATGTCCTGCTTATGTATGATTGCCATGTGCCTCAGCACAAACATGGGTGTTAGGAAATCTAAAAGAAGGAAACTGCTTCCTCTTGGCCAGGCACCTGTCCTGGGTGTTTCTACCTTCATCATCTTTTTTAAATTCTCAAGACTGTCTTGTCCCGTGGAAATGATCTTTATCTTGCAGGAGAGGAAACTGAAGCTCAGGAAAGATCAGGAACGTGCTTGCTGTCATGTCGCTGCGCCGGGAGGTGGGTTTTGAACCTGGGTCTGCCTGCCTCACTGTGCTGTGTGGTTTCAGCTCCTCTTTTTCCACCGCTTGGCTAGATGGCTTGATTTGATTATACTTTTATTTAAATTTTATTTTTTTGGATAGATGTACATGGTTCAGAATCAAAATGTATAGAAGGTATACACTGAAAGACTGTCTTCCACCCTTGTCTCCTGGTTCCCTAGATCTAACCAGTATGATTAATTCTTCAGGCAGAGAAATTTTATGTGTCTGCAAGCAGCCTTTGCGTGTGTGTATATTACGTAGCAACGCCCTCGTCACATAAATGTGAGCATGTTCTGCTTTGATATTAACAATATCTTGTATATGTTTCCTTAACAGTGGTTTAAGAGCTTCTTCATTCTTTTTTATAATGATATTCAGTTTGATACTTATATGGTGTCTTGATTTTTGGTTTAGAAAATTCGATCACCATGTTTATAAGTTTNAGAGGACGACCGAGGATGAGATGGCTGGATGGCATCACGGACTCGATGGATGTGAGTCTGAGTGAACTCCGGGAGATGGTGATGGATAGGGAGGCCTGGCGTGCTGCGATTCATGGGGTCGCAGAGAGTCGGACAGGACTGAGCGATTGAACTGAACTGAGATGAGTGCAATTGTGCGGTAGTTTGAGCATTCTTTGGCATTGCCTTTCTTTGGGATTGGAATGAAAACTGACCTTTCCAGTCCTGTGACCACTGCTGAGTTTTCCAAATTTGCTGGCATGTTGAGTGCAGCACTTTCACAGCATCATCTTTTAGGATTTGAAATAGCTCAGCTGGAACTCAATCACCTCCACTAGCTTTGTTTTCAGTGATGCTTTCTAAGGCCCACTTGAGTTTGCATTCCAGGATGTCTGGCTCCAGGTGAGTGACCACACCATCGTGATTATCTTGGTCATGAAGATCTTTTTTGTACAGTTCTTCCGTGTATTCTTGCCAGCTCTTCTGAATACCTTCTGCTTCTGTGAGGTCCATACCATTTCTGTCCTTTATCGAGCCCATCTTTGCATGAAACAATCCTTTGGTATCTTTAATTTTCTTGAAGAGATCTCTAGTCTTTCCCATTCTATTGTTTTCCTCTGTTTCTTTGCGCCGATCTCTGAGAAAGGTTTTCTTATCTCTCCTTGTTCTTCTTTGTTCCTCTGCATTCAAAGGGGTATATCTTCCCTTTTCTCCTTTGCCTTTCACTTCTCTTCTTTTCTCAGCTGTCTGTAAGGCCTCCTCAGACAGCCATGTAACCTTTTTGCCTTTTTTGGGGGGGATGGCCTTGATCCCTGCCTCCTGTACAATGTTATGTACCTCCATCCCTGGCTATGGGGCAAGGCGTAGCCTGAGGGCACAGGGGAGGCACCGGGCTCTGTCCTCAGCTGGATCTGCACTCGCCCACCTGCACTGTTTGCAAACCTGACATGGTGAGAAAAGAGGCCAGGTGCTTCTCCCAGCTGGGCAGATTCCCAGGTAAAGCTGAGCAGCTCACATCCCAAAGCATAGAACCCTGAGGGAGGCAGCTCCGTGAATGGAATGGGGCAGGCGACGCGGACCCCAGCTCCCAGGGCGACTCGGGGGGACATGCTGACCCCAGAGCAAGTTTGGGTTTGTTTTGAATTTTGTCTGTTGGTTGGCTGTTGGCTGTGCTGGGTCTCCATTGCCACTTGGGCCTTCTCTCGTCGCGGCGAGTGGTGCCTGCTCTCTCGTCGCGGGGCCTGGGCTCCTGTCCTTCTGGCACACAGGCTTAGTTGCTCCACAGCCTGTGGGATCTTCCCGGACCAGAGATCGAAACCCATGTTTCTCGCCCGGGCGGGGGAACTCTACCACTGAGCCACCACGGAAGCCCCCTTCACCGTTTGGCTTCGTATGTTTAACCGATAAAGGGATCAGAAACCTCAGCATAGACCAGAAACCACTAAAAGGACCAAGAACTTACTCTTGGTTACTTGTTTTCCAGAGAAAAGGCAGACTGCAGACTTGGAGGACCAGGACGATACAGGGTCCTGTTCCATTTCAGCCTGAAGCCTCCGCACACTCCTCGACACCTGTCGTTTTCTGGATTTGGGGTGTCAGTCATCCTCGTGGTCGGAGACAGTATGTATCCCCTGTGTGTCCCAGCCTCAGAGTCCCAGAGTCCCAGAGTCCCAGGCTGGCAGCTTTTGCCGGGAAGGGAGCATGGACCCCTTGTCGACATCACACAGTGGGTGCGCGTCCTGGTGGGGGATGTGTAGGTACCACATACACCGTGCTCACTGGCACAGAGCTCAATGTCCAGCTTCAACCAAATGATGTTCATTGAATGAAAAATTTCCCTTCATCCTCATCTTATTTATATAAGCATGTTCTCAGTGCTTTAGATTAAATTTTAAAAATTAAAAATAGGGGGGAAAAAGTGAATGCTGCTTCATTCCAGCAGTTAGTCATCTAAGAGGGTGTGATTTAAATGGGGGGATGAGATGCATTTAAAAAACCTTTTCATGTTTGCTAATTGTTTGTCAAAACGTATACTGCTTTCATGCGCTTTTAATCTAGTGTTGTGGAAATAATTGTAATAATAACTCAACCTAGAAGAAAATTTAGCATTTAGAGCCCAATGACATCTGGATATTTAAAATATCAATTTATATACATATTTATTCATGTTATGATACAGAATTATGATCGGGTGACCGAAAACCCTGGATGCATAAAATATATTAGTTTACGATTTAATGGAGGACTAGAATAGAAATATGAGAGGAAGGTAAAAATTAAGTGCTTCCATTTCAACTGAAAACCAGCATTTACTGAAGTCTTTAAACAATAGATGCCTAGTGTCCATTGCTATATGTTTAGATTCTGGTGCAAAAACCAGAAGTGTTGATGTTAGTAGTTTTGTTTCAATATCTGAACTATCATGAAAATCACATTTTTGCAGCTATTTACAGTTCTGTTGACAAACTTTAGTGATCATCACTTGTAAACCTTCTGACACTGCACTGGACCTGTTCCTGCTCTGAGACCCTCCAGGCCTGCTCACCAACTCCACCCTCGTCCTGAAAGTATCCACACTCCTGACTCGCTTAACCCTGAGCCATTTAGTCCCACAGCATCGCCCCGAACGCTGGTGCACAGGACACACTAGGATGCAGCGGAGAAGTCTGGCCAGCTTGCTCCTTTTCAAGACTGTATTATCTATTTTTGACTCTGAATTTTTGTATACATGTTAGAATAATCTTTCAGCTGCTACAAAACCAAACCTGTTTTCTATCTGCTGCCTTAGCTGTTAGCTCAGATGATAAAGCATCTGCCTACAGTGCGGGAGACCTGGTTCAATCCCTGGGCCGGGAAGATCCCCTGGAGAAGGAAATGGCAACCCACTCCAGTATTCATGCCTGGAAAATCCCATGGACGGNCTGCCTTAGCTGTTAGCTCAGATGATAAAGCATCTGCCTACAGTGCGGGAGACCTGGTTCAATCCCTGGGCCGGGAAGATCCCCTGGAGAAGGAAATGGCAACCCACTCCAGTATTCATGCCTGGAAAATCCCATGGACGGAGAAGCCTGGCAGGCTACAGCCCATGGGGTCGCAAAGAGTCGGACACAGCTGAACGACTCCACTTTCACTTTCCTATCTTTATCTTCCACTCTTTAATGTGCCTTTTGTGGTGTTAATGAGCTTTTTTATATGATTTCCTTCCTTAGCATATCACTTGTATTTCTTTTGTATCTTTTTTTTAACTGATTGCCTAGAGTTTACAGCACACATTTACAACAGATCCAAGAACATGTTCAGTATATACTATACCACCAAAGGGTGGTTCAAGTGCCGAATAAGAGTCACATACTTCTGACTCCTCCCTCTTGCCGCCTGTGTTACTCCGGCATTCATTCTTTTATGTAAACACAGATACATGTACATATGTGTGTGCCAGTTGCTCTGTTGTGTCGGAGTCTTTGCAACCCCAGTCTGTCCATGGAACTCTCCAGGCAAGAATACTGGAATAGGTAAACATGCCCTTCTCCAAGGAGAGGCACATAAGACATATGCCTAAGAATTTATGATCAAATATGCTGTCAGCATTATTTGTTGAAGAATCTAAGCTACTCCATTTTGTTCACAGAAAGACTCCATTTTCTAAGGTTCCGGGAAAAGAGCCTTTGGAAATCCTGATCTCACCCCACCGCCCACCAGCCAATCGGACCCCAGACCAGACTCTCCTGACTTAATGTTCAGGAACTTGTGGTCTACCTAGGAAACAGGGACCAATCAAAAACCTACACACAACCCTTCAAAAGAAAGTGACCAGTCAGACGTCCCCCTCCCTAGAAATTCTTTTTTTCATGAATACTCCCTATATAAGCAATGTAATCCAAAACCCGGGGCTCCTCCCTGTAGCCGCTGCGTCGGTGTTGGTGGGAGCCCCAGCTCGAGCTTGGTAATAAAAACTCTCTTGCTTTTGCATCGGATATCAGCTCCCTNTTCTTTTTTTCATGAATACTCCCTATATAAGCAATGTAATCCAAAACCCGGGGCTCCTCCCTGTAGCCGCTGCGTCGGTGTTGGTGGGAGCCCCAGCTCGAGCTTGGTAATAAAAACTCTCTTGCTTTTGCATCGGATATCAGCTCCCTGGTGGTCATTGGGAGATTTCGCGACTTGGGATAACATTTGTAACAAACTGCAATCAGTTCAGTTAAGAATAAGAAAATAAACTTTCATTTTCCCGTCAGTTAGTCCTTTGCTACTGTCCCTTTCTTTAAGTAGGTCTGAGTCTCTGAACTGCAGCATTTTCTTTCTTTCTCTCTAAAGATCTCCCTAACACTTCTCACAAGGCATGTGTGCTGACACAATCGCCTTCAGACTTCACTCATCTGAGAAAGGCGCTGTGTTTCCTCACTTTTGAAGAAGGGACAGTTACTCAGGTTTTGGGATTTTAGGTAGCTGCCTTTTCTCTCAACACTTTGAATGTTTCACCCCATTCCTCTCTCGCCTGCATGTTTTCCAAGGAGAAAGCAGATATAATTCCTGGTTAAACTGGGAACCAGTGTGTGGCCTGGGCACCCCCAGCCCCCAGCAGGCTCTGATGAGCTACAGGACTCTGGACAAGCCCACCCCTCCTACTCATCTTAAGGATACAGGAGGTAAAAGCATTAGTCAAAGTATTAATCCAAGGTCACAGGCAGGAAGCCCTTCATCTGTGCCTGGGTTGGTCTGACCCCCATAGCATGGCCTCCGGGAATTCCAGCATGCCCAGGAGGGGGGCCAGCGTGCGGCACAGTTTGTAGACGTGGGCACCAAGCTCAGNAGAAAGCAACGCCACCTGTCTCCTCGCCGTGTCTCGCTTGTTAGCTCACCCAGTCCTCGAGTCCACCAGGGCAGCTGGGCCTCGCGTTTGCCATGGAGCCCCTGAGGGATCTGGGAGGGCAGTGAGGACTGGTTCCTCCTTTTCTTTTTTCTTTTTTTTTTTACTTTATTTTACTTGATTCCTTTTCTTTTCTAAGATTTTTTTCCCCCTTTGTGATGAGAGCTCTTTTTTTTCTTTTAATGTTTGTTTATTTGTCTGCGTCTTGCGGCACATGGGGTCTCTGCTGCGTGTGGGGTCTTTTCAGCTGCAGCTTGCAGGCTCTAGTTCCCTGCCTGGGGATTGAACCTGGGCCCCCTGCGTTGGGAGTGAGGACTCTTAGCCACTGGACCGTCAGGGAAGTCCCTTGGGCTTGTGTTTCTAAGGTCAGTTACAGGCTCCCACTTCTGCTTCAGTGCTGGATATGAGCAGGAAGGCAGGGGCTGTGTCTGCCTTGCCCACTGCGGTGGCCTCGAGGCTTAGCCGTACTCGGCCTCTCACAGGGTTGGTGTCTTTCTGTCACGTGAAGGAGCGAGAGGACGAGCATCCGCTGACTCAGCGCAGTTTCTGCCCAGTAACGAGTGGAGACAGACTCTGAAGCCAGGTCTGGCATCATTGACTCAATGGGCATGAGTTTGAGCAAACTCTGGGACATAGTAAAGGACAGGGAGGCCTGGCGTGCTGCTGTTCCTGGGGTTGTAGAAAGTGAGACGTGACCATCGTCAAGTCCCAGGGCCGTGGCCTTCCCATTCTGGCAGACTTCTCCGTCAGGGGTGCTCTACCCTTTGGGGCTGTTTGGCTGAAAGGAGGAAGGCCTGTCCTCTGAGATTGTAAATCATACTGGAAATGTTATTTTTATTTACAATGATACACATGTATTAGGGAATAGAATGTCAGGTTGGTGTACATTATTAGAATAAATCAGGTGCATGGGTAGAGAAATCTTGGATTTACAGCAGCCCTCCGCAGACCACACACTTGGACCCGCCTGGGTGCTGGGTGAATTCATCTAACCCATCTGAGGACATTGGTGAACAGGTTCTCAAAGCCCGTTTCCGCGCCACAGCCTCATGATGTGATCCATGTGCCAAAGGTCCTGCCTTTGGGCTGTCACTGGAGTTGCAAGCCCAAGGCCCTGCGAGTCTCCCTTTGTTTCGGTCAGTTGAGGAAGCTGGCTGGAGAGCCCTGTGGCGCCCCCTCCAGGCAGCGGGCCCCATGTGGTCACGGCTCTTTGGGAAGGGGGTCCCCTGAAATCTCACACTGAGATGAGACAGGCAGTGAGGTGGCTTCCCATCTGCATGTTTTTTTGAAGCTGCAACACGTTCCCACTGCTCCAACCACCACATGCATGATTGTAAACAACCAGAAGTAATTGCCTTGGAATGGGAAAAACAAACTGCAGAATTGCTTGTAAATTTGCTTGGCGGAGGGCAAACAATTTTTAAATCAGCCTCACTTGTATGACATTTATGCCTCAGTGTTTGAGTGCTCTGGCTGTTAGATGCTTGGAAAATTTACATAATTGTTCCAAGCCTTGAGAAATCCAGGGCTTTCTTTGGAGCCCACCAGTGTTTAATAACCCCCTTTTTCCTGTGCCCCGGGCTAATGAGCGTTTGAATCTAACATCTGCCCATTAAGAGCATCATATCCGTTTAAGAGTGTTGGAGCCAGTTCACGCTGAAGGCGGATTCCCCACTAAAGGCATTCAGATGGCCTGTGTCTCACATGTTCCTTTTCTCTCCTGATCTTGTCCTGAAGAACATCGAGCTCAAGGTGGAAGTAGAGAGCCTGAAGCGGGAGCTGCAGGAGAGAGAGCGGCTGCTCATCCAAGCCTCGTGAGTACCTGTCCTCATCGCCTGGGCTTGGTGGTGGCGGTGGCTGGTCGTGCTAGGAGGAGAGAGCCTTGTGTTTCTAAGCCAGTTGCTCTCAGGACCCTGAGGAGTTTTCATTTTTATTTACTTTTCAACAAACTTGTAAAATATCATGTTGTTGAGTCTGCCAAGTCCTGTCCGACTCCTTGCGGCCCCATGGACTGCAGCACAGCAGGCTTCCCTGTCCTTCACCATCTCCCAGGGTTTGCGCGCACTCATGTCCTTCGAGCCGGTGATGCTCTCTAAGTATCTCATCTATCTAACCATTTCCTATAAGTATGTTACAAAAATATGACACATAAGTATGTTACAAAAATATGAAAATGCGCCGATGGTAAGTGTATAGCGTGATGCTTTTCATGGAGCGAGCACGGGTATGGGGCCACCATCCAGACCACAGAAGGTCGTCAGGCCCCTGGACGTTTCCTTTGTGCTCCCGGAACTTACGCTCCTTCACGGAGCTCACCCCTGCGCTCACCGCGGACACCCGCATTGCTCAGTCCTGCCTGTTTTTGAACTTAGAGAACAGGAGGCGTCTGCTGCGCTCCCGCTTTTGTGCCTGGCCTCTTTCCTTAGCGATGTGTCTGTGCGATACAGCTATATTGTCAGTTTCCTCCACAGCGCGTTCGTTTTCATCGCCGTGAAAGGCTGAGGGCCTTGGAGCCTTAGAGGGAGCCCCGAGGTGGGTGACGCTCGGGGGCAGAGTGGGGGGCTTCAGCCAGAATAGCTAATTTTTGTGTGTGTTTTCTATACTAGGGTCCCTTGTAGTATTTCATTAAAGGAAGGGCTCTACTGCATTAAATAAATTGAAAACTATTATTTTAATCAATTAATTAGTTAAATATTTATTGAACAGAGGTCACAGTTCAGAGAAGAGTCTGTGTCTCAATTGGTTATTCATTCATTCATAAACATTTCTTAGGTAAATGTGCTGAGGATTCGAAAAGAGACTTTCCTTGCTCAGAGGGAAGTGAGTAACTGGGCAGTGGTGGGCATGTAAACGGGGTGTGATGGGGGCGCAGCGACAGAGGGCATCTGTGAGCACGGGGGCGACACGAGAGTGCGCCAAGTTTCACTTGCGAGATGATGAAGACTCCCTGGAGCTGACCCACCGAGGGCCCGGCCGGAAGCTCGCGTGGCTGCGCTTTGGCGGTCTTGGCGGCGGAGCTCCACGGTGGCCTGGGGCATAGCTGCTCTGCGAGGGCTTCCCCAGGGGTCAGTGGTAAAGAGTCTGCCTGCAAGGCAGGAGATGCAGGTTCAATCCCCACGTTGGAAAGATCCTCTGGAAAAGGAAATGGCAATCCACTGCAGTCTGGGAAATCCCGTGGACAGAGGGTCCTGCTGTCCACGGGGTCACGAAGAGTTGGACATGAACGAGCGGCTGAAACACCCCCCAGCTGTGCCGCGCTGGGTCAGGGTCCACGGTTGCTGTTGCCGGCTCCCAGCCAGCAGCCAGCGTGGACAGCTGTGGGATCGGGGGGACTCGAGGGCCCTGGGCCAGGCCCCTCGGGGCTGTGCCGGCCTTGCACACGTGGTGTCTTCTCAGTGGTTGAGCGACGGATGAATGAATGAACCACGCTGCCCGTTGGTGGCGGGGTTTGTTTTTCCCTTTTCTCTGCCAGGTGGCTTGTGGGCTCGGGGCCCACGGCACTGAAAGCACCGAGCCCTAAGCACTGCGCTGCCAGGGCCTCCCTTAATACGCTGTTTTCGTTGGTTGCTTTTGTCGTTGTTTGGAAGCAACACCGTTTTCTGGGCAGGGAGTCAAATCGACTTTACGAAGCCGGGAAACCAGTAGTAGAATTCGGTCTGTTGCCTACTCAACGTCCTGCCTGCTGCAGATCTTGGCCAGGACTTGTTTCTAGCCAGGCGTGTGTACATGGAGACCCAGACTCAGAAAGGCCACGCGCACACGTGGATACCAGCATACCGGGCTGAACATTCCATGGCGGGTGCCCACGTTCGTATGCATCGATTCCCCAAGTGCCTAGACTGGAGTTTGGGGCCCTTTCTTGATCTGATCAGCTTAATTAATTTATTCAGAAAATATTTCTCAAGCAGTTGTTATGTGTGGTACTGGCCTAGCTTCCTGAGAATAGAGCGGTGATTCAGACAGACAGGTGGGGCTTACATTCTGGAAGCAGTGATGGGGATCAAGTACTTGGGAATATAGATCTGTAAATACAAATTGGGAAAAGAGGTCAGAGAAGAAAGGGCGCCGTGAGAGCAAGCGCAGCGGCCGTGGGAGCGTAACTAGAGGTCTGTGGCCGGGAAGGCAGCGTTTGCGATGAGACCTGGGGGCAAGTAGGCCTTACCCAGGGGGAGGGGGGGAGTCTTGAAGGAGAAGGGCGTGTGCACGTCTCAGGTGACCCGGCATCCTCGGGGCTCGGCTCGCCTTGCAGGGTCTTGAGGCCACGCTAGAGATTTTGGTCTTTATCCTGAGATCCCACGGAAAACAGTCGTGAGTTTTAAGCCACTGACACAATCAGGGCTTTTTTTTTTTTTTTAAGGGTCACTCTGGAGGCTGAGTGGGGAATGTTCTGTGGGGGCAGGCGGGGTGGATGCAGGGAGGCAAATTAGGAGGCGAGTTCAGTACTTGAGCTGAGAGAGTCATGATGAGCGGTTGGCGGGGATTGGGTGGACATTTGGGAAGCAGAGTCCACAGGGCTGGGTAAGGGGTGGGCAGGGTGATGTCAAGGAAGCCTCCCAGGGCAGAGTTTCTACATAAGGATATTCAGTGACGCCGCCGCTGCAGCTTGCTCTCCACCAGCGCCTCATCCCTCGTGGCACAGACACTGAGCATGCCCGGCCCCTGTCGCTCTGGCTTTGCCCTGGCAGGACTCCTCTGCTTCCCGTTCCCTGCCGCCCCGGTGACTCTGCTGTCGCCTCCCCGCCACAGAGGCCCAGGTTGAGTCCCGTGGCTGCCTGCGCGCCACGCCTCAGCCTCTCCGCGGACTCCACTGACCACAGTGACGAGCCCACGTGCATGTCACACTTCACCGTTGATAAGATGCTTTCAGGTTCATTCGCCTTCCAACGTTATCCTGGGAGCTAGGCAGCTTTCTCGGAAAAACCTCCTATTCGTCAAGGAGGAGAATTCAGGTCTGGAGAAGGGAAAGAGCGCAGCAAAACCGTTTATAAAGACCAGAGCTGGAATTAGGACTCGAGTCCCTGACTTGTAGCCCAGCGCTAGGTTTTGCGTACTTGATTTTCCTGCGTGTGATTCTTGCTTCTCCAGCATGACTGTACACCTCGTGAGGCCCCGAGTCTGGTCCCCTTCCTGAGTGGAGGCGGGGCCCTGGAAAGGCAGGGGCCCTGGCCAGCAGCTGGGTCTTTGGCCTCCGATTCTCGGCTTCTCTGCTGTTCCTGTTTCCTGGGGCCTTTGTGCGGATGACCCGCTGTGGCTCTGTGGTGCCTCCCCCAAGCACCTGCTGAAGGTACTTGTCCTGGCCCCGAACTGCCCAGCATCTGTTCCAGGAAAAGCCCTTGCTTTTCCTGAAGAACCATAACTAGGATAGAAAGAATCAAGAGGAAATGTTGAGGGTTAAAAAGAATAGCGAGGGTGGTGTTTCCAGAGAAGCTCTTTCTTGTGTTTTGGGTGGAAGCTGGGTTAGAGCCGCTTCTCTAAACCCTTTCTCATCTCTTGTGCCAGATTCTGTAAAGAGAAGTTTCTATAAAGAAGGAGAGAGCTAACGTGTTTTTAAAGTGTATTTTTAATTGGAAGGTGATTGCTTTGCAGTGTTGCTTTCTGCTGCACAGCAGTGGGACTCAGCTGCAAGTTTGCATGTGACCCCTCCTTCTTGACCTTCCCTCCTGCCTTCCAAGAACTAACATTTATTGAGGTCCTACTTTGGCCCAGATCCTAGGCCTGGCATTTGACATGCTTTATCGCATCTGATTTTATAACAGCTATTTGAGGCAGCCAGTATTCCCATTTGAGTGAAGAGAAAACTGAGGCTCAGCGGATGGGAGGACTTGCCCAGTTCTTCTGGCAACAACTGGGGCTGATCCTGGAGCTCGCTCCACCTCGCCGTGCAGTAAACACATGTTTTCTGCCTTTTCTGTTATTGTATTTCTCAGTTACGATAAGGGGGCATTAACAGCAAAAGCAGACACATTGTCAGGAGTAAATTTTATCTCTGTGGTTTTAAAACACAAACAAAAATAATAATTCCATTAGTAGGGGAAAATGGCACCATACTGCCGAGTATAAATTTTATTGCTACAGTAACTGTAAAATACAAAGATGATAAATGAAAAGTTGGAACATTTATTATTGGGAATACATTTTAGTGGCATAACTAAAATGCAACTGAATTGAATAATGCCAGTACTTGTTAAAAATTGTAGTCAGCCTCTTGACCATGTGTATGATTCAGACTGCAAAACACAGACGTTTGATCGGGGCTGGTATTTGCACTTGCAGATGTGTATAAGAGACAGCTCGGGGCTCGGCTCGCCTTGCAGGGTCTTGAGGCCACGCTAGAGATTTTGGTCTTTATCCTGAGATCCCACGGAAAACAGTCGTGAGTTTTAAGCCACTGACACAATCAGGGCTTTTTTTTTTTTTTTAAGGTCACTCTGGAGGCTGAGTGGGGAATGTTCTGTGGGGGGAGGCGGGGTGGATGCAGGGAGGCAAATTAGGAGGCGAGTTCAGTACTTGAGCTGAGAGAGTCATGATGAGCGGTTGGCGGGGATTGGGTGGACATTTGGGAAGCAGAGTCCACAGGGCTGGGTAAGGGGTGGGCAGGGTGATGTCAAGGAAGCCTCCCAGGGCAGAGTTTCTACATAAGGATATTCAGTGACGCCGCCGCTGCAGCTTGCTCTCCACCAGCGCCTCATCCCTCGTGGCACAGACACTGAGCATGCCCGGCCCCTGTCGCTCTGGCTTTGCCCTGGCAGGACTCCTCTGCTTCCCGTTCCCTGCCGCCCCGGTGACTCTGCTGTCGCCTCCCCGCCACAGAGGCCCAGGTTGAGTCCCGTGGCTGCCTGCGCGCCACGCCTCAGCCTCTCCGTGGACTCCACTGACCACAGTGACGAGCCCACGTGCATGTCACACTTCACCGTTGATAAGATGCTTTCAGGTTCATTCGCCTTCCAACGTTATCCTGGGAGCTAGGCAGCTTTCTCGGAAAAACCTCCTATTCGTCAAGGAGGAGAATTCAGGTCTGGAGAAGGGAAAGAGCGCAGCAAAACCGTTTATAAAGACCAGAGCTGGAATTAGGACTCGAGTCCCTGACTTGTAGCCCAGCGCTAGGTTTTGCGTACTTGATTTTCCTGCGTGTGATTCTTGCTTCTCCAGCATGACTGTACACCTCGTGAGGCCCCGAGTCTGGTCCCCTTCCTGAGTGGAGGCGGGGCCCTGGAAAGGCAGGGGCCCTGGCCAGCAGCTGGGTCTTTGGCCTCCGATTCTCGGCTTCTCTGCTGTTCCTGTTTCCTGGGGCCTTTGTGCGGATGACCCGCTGTGGCTCTGTGGTGCCTCCCCCAAGCACCTGCTGAAGGTACTTGTCCTGGCCCCGAACTGCCCAGCATCTGTTCCAGGAAAAGCCCTTGCTTTTCCTGAAGAACCATAACTAGGATAGAAAGAATCAAGAGGAAATGTTGAGGGTTAAAAAGAATAGCGAGGGTGGTGTTTCCAGAGAAGCTCTTTCTTGTGTTTTGGGTGGAAGCTGGGTTAGAGCCGCTTCTCTAAACCCTTTCTCATCTCTTGTGCCAGATTCTGTAAAGAGAAGTTTCTATAAAGAAGGAGAGAGCTAACGTGTTTTTAAAGTGTATTTTTAATTGGAAGGTGATTGCTTTGCAGTGTTGCTTTCTGCTGCACAGCAGTGGGACTCAGCTGCAAGTTTGCATGTGACCCCTCCTTCTTGACCTTCCCTCCTGCCTTCCAAGAACTAACATTTATTGAGGTCCTACTTTGGCCCAGATCCTAGGCCTGGCATTTGACATGCTTTATCGCATCTGATTTTATAACAGCTATTTGAGGCAGCCAGTATTCCCATTTGAGTGAAGAGAAAACTGAGGCTCAGCGGATGGGAGGACTTGCCCAGTTCTTCTGGCAACAACTGGGGCTGATCCTGGAGCTCGCTCCACCTCGCCGTGCAGTAAACACATGTTTTCTGCCTTTTCTGTTATTGTATTTCTCAGTTACGATAAGGGGGCATTAACAGCAAAAGCAGACACATTGTCAGGAGTAAATTTTATCTCTGTGGTTTTAAAACACAAACAAAAATAATAATTCCATTAGTAGGGGAAAATGGCACCATACTGCCGAGTATAAATTTTATTGCTACAGTAACTGTAAAATACAAAGATGATAAATGAAAAGTTGGAACATTTATTATTGGGAATACATTTTAGTGGCATAACTAAAATGCAACTGAATTGAATAATGCCAGTACTTGTTAAAAATTGTAGTCAGCCTCTTGACCATGTGTATGATTCAGACTGCAAAACACAGACGTTTGATCGGGGCTGGTATTTGCACTTGCNTCCTGAAGTCTGAGGAGAACGGAAAACTGGGAAACATCGATCTTTTATTTTTCACTTGAAAATTACATTACTTTTGCTTACCCCAGGCTTCTGCACACCAATTTCTGGTTGTTTTTAAAACACTGCTGACATGTCAAATGTCCTAACCAGTTGGTTTTTCGGAGCCCCTTTAAATTTCGCACCCGAGGCCAGAGCCTCGCTCGCCTCCAGGCCGGGCAGGAGCCTTCTGCCTAGACGCTCCGCTACGCTCGTAAACGCCTTCCCGAGGCCGAGGCCGCAGCCCCCAGCGGTCCCAGGGTCCGTCTGCGCTCCGACCCCAGCCCTGGGGAACGACGCGGCCCTCGCGCACCTGGATCGGAAGGTCGCAGAGCAGTGGGTCCCGCACGACCATGGCCAGGCCCTCCTGGAACACGTCCACTGCCTCGAAGTGCGGCAGCGCCTCCTCCTCGTCCTCCTCGTCGTCCTGCGGCCGGCCGCGCCGAGACCCGCGGCTCCTCCAGAGCGCCCGGCTTCCCGCCAGCCCCGTCTGCACAGCCGGTCCGTGCGACAGAGGTTGTCGCGCACGCGCCGGGGGCGGGGACGCGGCGTGATTATTGGTGGGCTGGCAGGGGGTCTCGTCCTCCTCGTCGTCCTGCGGCCGGCCGCGCCGAGACCCGCGGCTCCTCCAGAGCGCCCGGCTTCCCGCCAGCCCCGTCTGCACAGCCGGTCCGTGCGACAGAGGTTGTCGCGCACGCGCCGGGGGCGGGGACGCGGCGTGATTATTGGTGGGCTGGCAGGGGGCGGGGCGGGGACCAACGGGCGCTCCGAACGCCGGCGCAGTGCTGCCGGGAGCGCCGGGCCTGTGGCGGCAATGCTGCTCTTCTGCCCGGGCTGCGGGAACGGGCTGATCGTCGAGGAGGGCCCGCGCTGCCACCGCTTCGCATGCAACACCTGCCCCTACGTGAACAACGTCACGCGCAAGGTGGGCGCGCGCGGCGCGGAGGCCGACGGTTTCGCGAGGCGCTCGGCGACCCAGGCCTTCCCCGCCTGGATCGGCGTCCTGCGGGCCGTACCGGCCGCCCCGAGGCTCTCCGCCCGCCACGCGCTGCTCCCGGGGCCTGTGTAGGGCTTTGCTCTCGGGTCGCTCTTCCCCTCTGTACCCATGTCACCCGTCGCTCGTGCTTTTACTCGAAGGATTATTTAAAATTGCAGCCTCTTTCTCCACCTCGCCCTTCTTCTCCTAATCTTATTTTTTTTAATAGGACTCGTTTGCCCTCCTTTGCGGTTTATAATTTACTTGTGCGCCTTGTTTGATAACACTAAGGTATAGACTGTAGGAGGGCATGCATTTTTCAGTTTTTATTCCCTCTTATGTTCTAGTCTGAACACCTGGAATATATTGGATATTCATTACGGAATGATACATACTGTGTTATAACTCGTTACTTTCCATGATAATGCGTCTTTCCTTTTTAGAAGTAGAGCACGCTGGTGTTCCTGCTGCTAAGTTACTTCAGTCGTGTCCGACTCTGTGCGACCCCATAGACAGCAGCCCACCAGGCTCCCCCGTCCCTGGGATTCTCCAGGTAAGAACACTGGAGTGGGTTGCCATTTCCTTCTCCAATGCATAAAAGTGAAAGTGAAGTCGCTCAGTCGTGTCCGACTCTTCCCGACCCCATGGACTGCAGCCTACCAGGCTCCTCTGTCCATGGGATTTTCCAGGCAAGAGTACTGGAGTGGGGTGCCATCACCTTTTCTGGTGTTACCTCATTCTTAATGTTTATATACTGCTCCCCCATGTAGCTGTGCTGTGGGAGTTTAGAGTCTGAAATTGTGAAGGGTTACATTTCAAGGACGGCTGGTAAAACTTGGAAAATAGTTAGAAAAACCTCTGTCTGGGAAGAGTGGCTGGGCCACCCTCCCAAGTGCTCCACTTTGGCCTTAGTCGTCTTTGGATGTCTTATTTCAGTGACCAAGTATTGTAGAGGTGGGAGAACAAGAGGGTCACACCAGAGCCATTTTTCCTTTCCTGCTCTGTTGCTTCATCCAATCCTCACAGAATCTTTTTATAGGGACATCCCAATTGTGGGTCCTCCTGATTCTCATGGAGATTCCTGCTTTGTGACAGCAGGAATTATGCTTTCCTTTAGTATTCCTCCTTTCATGTTGAAGGCAGGAAGCAGAGTCTGGGGTGATACTTGAAGACATGGTTTGGTGACCTGGCTTTGTACTGTTCACTTACTGGGAGAGTCTGAATACCTGCTGTTTGTTTGTTAGGTAACAAATCGGAAGTATCCAAAGCTGAAAGAAGTGGATGATGTGCTTGGTGGAGCAGCTGCCTGGGAGAATGTTGACTCTACTGCAGGTGAGAGGGAAAACCTTTTCTGTTTCAGAGCTATGGGTAGGGATGAAGCCAGGAGCTGTAGGTAAGGATGAGGCTGCTGGCTGTGCCACTGCATAACAGAGTCTGTGATGTATCAAGTGGGCTTCTGAGACTAGAAACTGTTTTTTTCTCTAATGTATCCGTTACGCAAACAGTATTGGCACAAGCTTTGGAGTAATTCAGACCTCAGTTAGAGTCTCAGGGTGACCTCATATTGATGCTGATTGGAGTAATTTAAAAATCAATCTAAGGATTTTGTTCTAATATAGTTTTTTTTTTTTTAAGTCAAAGGTAAAGAGTATTAAACTGCCCTAAATATTCTGTGAAGTAAGTATTTGAGTCTTGATTCATTTCTGATAGTGACAGATGTGACCAAGGAAGGAAAGAGAGCCCTAGACACGACCAGTCCAGAGAGGAGGAGGAGCTTAGTGTGATTAGTACTGTCTTTTTACTCCAGAGAGGACCGTCCAGATCTGCTCTGTTAAAAATCTCTCATGGGCAGAATTTGTCACTGGGAGGTGAATTACACACCAAATAGTGTCTGAATGTTTGAAGGAGTTTTCATCAAGAGCTAGGTTCTTGAATTGAAATCTCGATGAAAGTAAAATTAAAAAAGAAAAAAGTACATCAAGATGACAGATCCCCTTCCCTCAGTTGTGAGAGTACAGTGGGAATGACACTCCCTTGCAGGAAAACCTTGCAGGGCACCCCAGGCAAGGGATGCTAGTCGAGCTGGGGAGTGTCTGCTGCTGTGTTTCATGAAATGTCCACTTCTAACAAGCATGTTGATCATGAGGATCGTTTATTTTTTTTATTTATTTTTTTTAATGTTTATTTATTTTTTTACACGAACTCCCAAACATGAACCCCCCTCCCACCTCCCACCCGACATCATCCCTCCAGATCATCCCCATACACCAGCCCCAAGCATCCTGCATCCTGCATTGAACATAGACTGGCAATTCATTTCTTACATGATAGTATACATATTTCANCCCCCCCCCCCCCCCCCCCGCCCCCAGGGCAGCACTTGCAGTTCCGGGGTCTCTACTGGTCTCTCCTGTCCCGCCAGTCATGGGCCGTGCCTGTCCCACCCAGCTCTGTCCATCTCTTCCTGCGATTCCCACTCTGCTCCTCATCTGTTTATCTGTCTGTCTGTCCCCTTACTCCAGGGCCGCACTGATCAAAGTGGAGGCTTCAGGGGCGCTTTGACATTGCCAGAGCTAGCCACATCTTTCTCGGTTGTTTCTGCTTATATTTTCCCCATATGACATTTAAATATTCCCCAGCTAATCCCAGAGGAAGCAACCCATTAGTATTTTGTGTGTGTGATTGTGCTAAATTTATAAATGAACAGAATCAGCATCTTTGTGAGGCTAAGTTTATTTGCATTTGAGTAAATTTACTTTTTTTTTTATTCACGAATGTCTTAAAGTTGCTCTCACATCGGCCTGGCGCATTTCCTGTTACATTTAATCATCGACTTCTCATCTCCTTTGCCTCCTTGTAAATGAATATTCATTGGAAGGACTGATGCTGAAGCTGAAGCTCCAGTCCTTTGGCCACCTGATGCGAAGAGCCGACTCATTGGAAAAGACCCTGATGCTGGGAGGGATCGGGGGCAGGAGGAGAAGGGGACGACAGAGGATGAGATGGCTGGGTTGCCTCACTGACTCAAGCTCTGGGAGTTGCTGGTGGACAGGGAGGCCTGGCGTGCTGCAGTCCGTGGGGCCGTGGAGTTGGACATGACTGAGAGAGTGAACCGTAACAGAAAGAGCTCCAGGCACCCATCCCCTCAGCGGGCAGGTGGGTGTTGTCACTCACTCAGGCCACCTCATGGCTTCGAGACCAGAGTTCACCACCTGCTCTCATATCCTCCTGCAGTCCGGGGTCCTGGTGTCGAGCTGCAGTCTGGCCATTCCCGGGGTGGGGGGGGTTGCTCCTGGACATGGTCCAGGACTCAGGCCCAGCAGGCTTGCCCCGCCCGGGTCCCGACTTCATGCTCTGTGAGCTGAGGTCTGGTCCCTACGTGGGGCTCAGGGGGCGTCAGGCTGGAGGCAGGGCCTGGGGCCCAGCGCGGGGGGCCGGCCCAGAGGCACAGTTGCCATGGTGCGGCAGGAGGCTGGCTCCAGTGGGCAGCGTTGGTGCCAGTATCACCCACCACCAGAAGGGGAGGCAGCTGGGGGCTGGTGCCCCGAGGGAGCGGTGGGGGTCCTCGCTGTGATGTCTTGGGGTCCCCGACCCATGGAAACTTCTCCAGCAAACTTGCATCTCCAGATGGAGGGTGGGGGGGGGCCTCTGTCTTCACCCTCAGATGACAAAGGTCACAGGAGGGGTTACAGAGCCACGGCCTCTGCCCCTGACTCCCCTGTCCACACCCCGCCCTGGCCTGGTCCCCCAGTGGCCCCTGATTCCTGCCTGGTTTTCCCAGGGAGGTGAGCAGTCGCCAGCACCTCAAAATCAGCTGCTTCATATAAAATTATACAAAGGTCTTAGGGGTTTTACATCATCTTATGGCCATGAGGCCTGCTGACATTTTATGGCCCTTTCTGATAACGGTCAGTCAACCAGAAAACATTTTTTCCAGAGGTGACTTTTTTTTCTTAAACCAGGCGCCACCCTCCAAATAAAGTTGCATTCCTATAGGGTGAGTGTGTAGTGGGTTACAATCAAGAAAGGAATTTACTCAGCCTAAGGTTTAACATGATTAATCTTAAAGGTTAATACTTATTTTTCCTATATGCTAGTTATATTCATTATAAGGGCAGGGAATATGGAGATTTAGCAGCAAATATTGGCTCAACAAATGAAAAACCCTTCACCAATATAGTTTCTAATCAACCCACTAATACTATACTACTAATATTGTAACTTCTCAAAAGAATCTGTATATAGAAAGTTTAAAGCATCTCATGCCTCTCAAGGTTGGAATGCTGTAAACAATCACATGCGGCCGGACGAACCTGCTCAGGCAGGCTAGAGAACCTTCAGAGGAGTTTGTAAGTTGAAACACTCTTGTCATGCCCAGGAATTTTTATTGACTGGAGCCGCAAGTTAACTCCTTCTCCGAGAGAGGTGGTGGGGGGTCAGCCCTCCGTAAAGTCAGAGGTGTAGGTGAGAGCATAAAACAGTAAAGTAGGCAGACTCTGGTTTTAGGGGTAGATGCTCGGGAACAGGGGGTCTCCTGAGGCTCGATGCCACCTTTGCGTATGCCGAAGCCTCCTTCCTCATGACCTTTGCCATGGGTGGAGTTCCTCACACTGGCTCCCGGCACTCCCTGGAGGCTGAGAGGGTGTGGCCCTCGCAGGGAGCTTTCCTGCAGAGCCACCGTCACCGACAAGGCACACAGACTCACCTCTGGGGTCTGGTGGCACTGAGCCAGGTCTCGCCCCGCAGGACTAGACAGGAGCGGTTTGGCGTTTGGAGAGTCCTTTGCTCTCCCGTGAGCCACACGCCCTCTGGGCACTTAGCCCTGCAGGTGACGCCTGCCTGCGGACATTGTTCCCAGCCATCAGGCCTTTCTTTTCCTGAATGGAGCCCAGGATCCCTGCCAGCTTCAGCACACCAGTGGATTTTGCAAAATTAAGGGGTTTTTTTTTTCTCCCTTAAATAAAAGTAGATAATCTCTGAACCCATTTGCTCTCCACTTTCTGCATCCTGCCTGTGCAGAAAAGGCTATAAAAGAAAGCATCCTGATCACTGCCCCAGCTTTCTCCGTGTCTCCAGGGAAGGCGGCCCCTCCCCTCCGCAGAGCGTTCCCGGGGCCCCCGCAGAGCCCCCCAGCATAGCTCCACTGGCCACAGTGACGCTCCGAGCGGCGTGCCTGTGCCCACAGTGGGGCTTCCACGGCAGCCCCCACCCAGGTGGAAGGAGCTGGGAGCTGATGGAGCATGAAAGCTGCTTTGCAGGCATGAAGGCTGCGAGACCACGATGAGACCTGCATGAGGGCCGTGAGGTGCTCGACGGTCTGACCCTGATCCGCCCTGTGTCCCCCAAGCCCCGAGAGCCCCTCGAGCTGGATGCTGGGGTGGTCCTGGTCTCAGCACTTAACACGGGGGGTGAGGGGCTCACTGCCTGGCCCCCTCACCGCTCACTGCATACCCCATGTCACGGCAGCAGCCACGGCCTCCACCCACTGGGCCAGCCTGCTGGACGCCGACTCGGGGGGGACTCCCAGAGGCCCCGGGAGACTGGCCGCTGCCCGGGGGAGGTCTGGGACCCAGGGCTGATGGAACATGGCCTCTGTCTTCTCCTCCTAAACCCGAGGTCCCCACAGAATGGCGGGGCCCCTGGGCCTGAGGAGGCGGGGCTGGGACAGGGCAGCAGGACCATCCAGCCACACCAGCCTCGTGGGGCTGACCCTCTGGTCCCGCACGCCTACTGAAGTGGGGAGACGCCCTCAGGGTCGGGGCCACCACCTGCTGTCAGCCACTCCCCTGCACCCCTTCTAGGTGGGGCAAGCCTCTTCCTGTTGGTGCTGGGACCTCACGGAGCCTGAGATGGGGGCATCCCCCCACCCCCCGATAACTGACTTTGACATCACATCTCTCCTCCTTCAAGCCTGGATTTGCTCTCATCTGACACACTGTCTCCACCCGCACCGGGGAACAGCAGGGCCTGAGGGAGCAGTGGGTGGGGTGGGGTGCCGTGGGGGGAGCTCCCACCCCAGGGGTGGGGGCCAGGAGGGAGGAGGAAGTCCCGAGGACCTCGTGAACAGCCAGGCGACCTCACAGAGTTCCGGCCTGTGGGTGGTCTGCACATTTGTTATTGTTTTATCAAACTTTACAGCGAGAGGGCTGGTGACCACAGCCGTGACAGCTCACACGCAGGACGGTGCTGGGGCCCCTGCGCGTGGTCATGAAAGGACCCCGGGGGCCACGCTCCCCCTTCTCCCGTGGCTGCTCTCAGGCAGGGATTCGCCTGAGCCAGGGACCCACCAGGGGCCTCTCCCGAGTGTGAGACCTGCCCCTCCCTGTCTGTGATCAGGACTGTCGCCTGCGGTCCTGAGGCCACCCTGGGCCTGGACCTTGCTTATGCCCAGGAGCTGGGCCCCCTGCCCCTGCTGGCCATGGCTCCTCTCTGCCCCTCTGGGTCAGCAGGTGGCTTTTGCTCTGTGCAACCAGGACGCGGGTGACAAGGTGGGAGCTGGGCCGGGGGCCCTGGCCCCCCACTGGATACTGGCCTTTCTGGGCGTGCTGCCTGCCCCCGTCTTGTGGACACAGACTCCCACAGCTTGAGCCCCTGTGCCCCTGGCCTCACCCCCGGTCTGAGTCACTGGGGGGGGGGCAGAACCAGGACACACGTGTCAGCAGGTTTGAGTAAGAATGGCATCCTAAGGAGGGGGGTTTAACCAAGTATCCCTTTACTGAAAAGCAGCAGCTGATAAATATTGAATTGCAGTTTTGTGGCAAATACACCAATTATCTCCCGGAAAACAGGAAGCGGGGTGGCAGAGCCGCGTGTGACAAAGTGTCACTCCGCTAATTGAGTTTCCTGACTGACTCAAATACTCCCAGCTCTGGAATTCAGACGATGGAGCGGTTTCCATGGCCACAGCTCTTCCCCCGAGGTGGGAGGAGCTGGTCCTGGGAGACCCCGGGGGCTCCGCTGTGTCTCCCTGTGGGTGGGCCAGGCAGGGCCACTACTGTGTCTGAGTCCACCCCTCCGTGGGTGGCCTCTCCCCACCGCTCTCCAGCCCCTCTGCCCATCCTGGAGAAGAAGGCTGTCTTGGTGACCCCAGGCCGGGGGTCCTGCAGCCTCGGAGCCCTGACCCTCCCCGTCGTCTGTAGCCCCCTCGTCTCTCATGCGGAGTGGGTCTCATCCCCGGGCAGGTGACCACACACCGCTGAAGCAGAAGGCCAGGGCACTCTGAACAGAGCTCAGCTTCCCGAGGGTCTCCCTGCTGCCTCCGTTCCGCGTCCCTCCCCTCCTCTCTCCCCTCTGACCCCCTCCGCTCCCCTGCCTCTCCCTGGTATCTGCGGGCCCTGCTTCCCCAGGTCTGTGGGCCCCCTGCCTGGTGCCCCCCATCACGGCTGGACCACCTACTTTCTGGGCCTCAGGCCCCAACCCCTATAGGAAGCAGGGGATCAGAGTTCCTGCCCGGGGGCTGCGCTCCGGGGAGGGAGGAGTCTGGGGTTCCAGGCTCTACACCGGGCCTTGTCCTGCCTCCCTGGGGTCATCTCAGCCTCCTCCCCTACGTCAAACAGCGCTTGCGGCACTGCTGAGCAGACAAGTGTCTCTTCCACCTGCGGAGGCTGGAACCGACACACACACCCCCCTAGATGTAAAGCAGGCAACTAATAAGGGCCTGCTGCACCGCACAGGGCACGCGCCTCAGACTCTGCAATGACCTGTATGGGGAAAGAAGCTGGGAAAGAGTGGGCATACGTATAACCAAGTCTCTGCTGGAAACCGGAAACTAACACACTCTGTGAACCAACTATATGCCAAAAAAACTTTATTAGAAAGAACGCTGAAGCCAGCAGAGGCGCCCCTGGCCCTGTGTGTGTCCGGCCCACACCCCAGCTGCCCCCTGTTTCCTCAGGGCCGCGCCCCTCCCTGCCCAGTCCCCGCCCCGCTCCCGCCCAGCCCAGGCGCCCTGGACCTGCGGGGCCACCACCTCCTGGGAGAGTCAAGTCCAAGGCAGGTTGGTAAGAAGTCTGGGGTCCCCAAGGAGGAGAGAGGGGTCTGGGGCTCTCAAGGAGGAGGAAAGGACAAACGTCTTTTTCTACATTCCTTAGTAAGGATAATATAACAACAACGTATCCCACTTGAGGACATGTTTCTCCTTCCTGAAAACTTTCTGACTAATCCTGTTATCTTAAAATGTGTACTGCGGGAGTGGGTCTAGTAAGATCTTTACAACCTTGAGACATCCTTTTGATTTGTGGCAATAACCAATTTAAAAGTGTAAAGCTCCCTTGCTAAGATGAGGGACCGGACACTCTCACCCCCTTCTGATGTTTGTGTCAGAGACTTCCTCTGTTCCTTGTCTTACTTTAATAAAACTCTGCTGCGCAAAGGCTCTTGGGTGATCAAGCCTGGTCTGTGGTCCCGAAACTAAACCTGGACCCCAGTGCACCTGTCTAAGACCCCAGGACGCGGCAGTGTTCAGAACTGACCTCTGCTCCATCCAGCCAAGCACTGTCTGTCTACAGGGGTGACGGAGGACCACAGGGGTGCAGTGGGGCGCCCTGCCCCGGGACAGTCTGAGACGAGAGGAAGAGGTGGAGGCCCTGGGGGTGGTCTTTCCAGCTGAAGCCCCACGTCCACTTTCCAGGAGGGAGCTGGCCTAAAGGGAGGCACGTGGGAAGGGTTACCCTCAGACCAGGCTGTGCTCTGGGGCTGGGCCACCTGGTCCTGTCGTCCATCAACCTGCTCTGCTTGTGGGCAGTGAGTGTGGGGCAGCAGGCAGGCCATCTGCTCACAGAGGGGCTTCTTTGAGTTGGAGAGGAAGCATCGGCCGGGCCCAGAGCTGCTGTGTGCTCGGCCTTGGACTGACTGCCGGTCCCTGGGCCCACGAAGCCTGGGTCCTGAACTCCTGCATCCTGGGCTCCCACTTCCTGGGCCCCCGCGATCTGAGCCCCTGTGTGCTGGGCCCCGTGTCCTGGACCCCTGCGACCTGGGCCCCGCGTCCTGGACCCCCATGACCTGGGCTCCCGGGCCCCCGCGACCTGGGCCCCTGTGTGCTGGGCCCCGCGTCCTGGACCCCTGCGACCTAGGCCCCGCGTCCTGGACCCCCATGACCTGGGCCCCCGGGCCCCCACGACCTGGGCCCCTGTGTGCTGGGCCCCGCATCCTGGACCCCCATGACCTGGGCCCCGCGTCCTGGACCCCCATGACCTGGGTCCCCGGGCCCCCAGGCCCCCGAGGCCAGGGCTTTTTTGCTGGCTCACTGGCCTCACTGCTTTGCTGGCTGGATTAACCTTGAGCGTGGACAGTGGGGGCCAGGCCACTGAGTGACGCCGGAAGGAGTGGACCCTGACCCCACCTCAGGCGACGGGTTGCTTTGCCCACCCCTCCGGGAGGCCCCCGACCTTGCTTCCCCCTGGATCGATGCAAACCTCTCTGTCGATAGATCTCAGCGTTGTTCTCTCAGCTGAGATCGATGCCTGTGTCCTGGTAACAGCGCCCGGACGCCTGGAGGGAGGGGGCGTGGGCGGCCTGTGTGGTGGGCATCACAGGCCCCCGACAGAGATGCCCAAAAAGATGCCCAGAGACCCTTCACCACGGACCCTCATGGCCCCCCAGGCCTGCTCCTCCCTCCTCCCGGGGGACAGCACCAGGAGAGACCCCACCCCGGGTCAGCCACCCCGGGTCACCCACCCTGGGTCAGCCACCCCATATCAGCCACCCTATCACCCACCCCATTACCCACCCCAGGTCACCCACCCTGGGCAGCGCCCTCCTGCCGGCTGGGCAAGTGTCCTGTGGCTTCTCTGAAACGCAGAGGAGAGAAGCCTGGGCAGGAAGTCGCCCCCGGGACGTGTACCCACTGGGCCTGCAGAGCCCGGCTCCACGTGCCCCACAGCAGGTCCTGACCACAGGGGTGCACCTCAGACCATGTGGGACCGCTGCTCATGACCTCCTGGCGAGCCATGGAGCCCGCCGCCTTCGTGGGCCCAGGGGCCTGGGGAAGGCAGCGGGGAGGAGGGGGATTTGGTGGAGCTGGTCCCTGCTGTGGGTGGAGGGCACGCTGACCCCAGGCCCGCACAGTGAAAGGCCCTGTCTGGCTGGGTGCCTGGGCTCCTGCCCCAAAGCACCCTGACACTCGAGATCACCTCCCTTCCTGCTCCCGCCCCAGACGGGGTCCAGAAGGTGTGACCCGGCAGCTTCCTGTTAGGTGTTCAGTGCAGCAGCAGCCCTCTCCCAGGGCTGCCCCTGAAGCCTGAGGGCATCCGTGTGGCACCAAAGGTTTGTCCAGCAGGAACTGGAGCCTGTGGGGCAGGTGGGGCCGTGGAGGTCTCACCAAGTGCCCGTCTTCCCATCACAGCTGTGGAATGGGGAGCTCTGAGCACCCAGTGGAGCCCGGGCCCTTGGACCAGGACTTGGGTCAGCCCAGAGAGAACCATTACCAGGTTCCTCGGAGGACCTGCTCTTTAAGGCCAGAAATGGTGTTCAGCGCTCAGCAGTTGCCTGTTTTTGCCGATGGCCCAGTGGTCATCCCCAAGGGCACATGGCCCCTCGGGGCATCAGGGAGACGGGGAGGCCGTAACCACAGACGGCGTGCGTGGGAGGGAGGTTCCCGGTGACCCTGGGGAGGGAGGTAGGCAAGGTGGCCTCTCAAGCCACAGCTCAGCCTGGAGGCACCAGGTCCTTCCCTGCTTTCTCCCTCAGGGGGCCTGTGTCGATCCCCAGGGACAGGCCTGGTTTGTGCCAAGACCCTCACAGCATCGGGTGGGACTTCAGCAGCTCCTGGGAGATGCAACTCCACGTGGGCACAGCCGGACCCAACAGCCTGGTCCTGAGACCCCCGGGGGCCCACGGAGCTCCCCTCGCTGCCCTGCAGCCCCCATCTCTGCCCCCTCCCTATCTGCATGTCCCTTGCTCCTGGCTGGACCCCCTCAGCAGGAGGAGGGGGCTGCATAGTCTCAAGGCGGTGACCCCAGCCCCATCAGCCTCGGCAAGTGACCAAGGATCACAGTGGGTGTTAGCTGGGCACTTCTCACTGGGCTAAGTTATATGAAATTACAGGTTTTAATATCATAAAACAACGGAATTAGAGGCTTGGTGACCATTAAGTGTATTCACTCCTGCGATGGAGTCCACAGAAGGCCCAAAGCCATCCGGCCATGACCTCCCGGCAGCTTCTTGGGTGGGCTGGAGTTTTCCCTCCCCCCACCCCCAGGGCTGGTCCCCACCCCACATGGACCCCATCGCAGCTTCCCAGATGGAAGGAGGGCTGGGCCTCCAGCTCAGACTCAGAGGAAGAGGGTATTTTGGCTGAATGGGGGTGAAACTCCCCTCCTTGGATCCCGCTTGCTGGACAAACGGGCCAGGCACAAAGGCCCTCAGAGGCAGAGCCGTGAGTCAGAAAAGGGGGGCTGCAGGAACAGGTGGCGTGCTCAGCCCCCTGCCCTGCTTAACGAGTGTGCCCCTCTGACGCTCCTGGACCAGGTGGGATGAGGGGCCCGAATGGCCGGGTGGGCTGGGCGGGGTCGGTGGGAGGGGGCTGGAGGCCCAGGGTGAGCCCTGGGTGCAGCTGATCTCCATCTGGTGGCCCCAGGGTTGGAGGATGGCCTGTGGGTTCCGGGCAGACCCAAGTCCCTGAGTGAGTCGTCTGCGGGGGCCAGGGCCCTCCATCCCCACAGGACAACAGTTACAGCTGTGGTTGCTGCAATCACTGTAAGATCAAGACTTATGGAGATTATAATGAGCATTCTGTAATAGTGCGTTAGGGGATTTGTGTGCATGTGTGATGCATCAGTTGGAAGAGAAATTAAATACAGATATTTTTAAATTTTATTTTGCCACACTGGGTCTTAGTTTCACACGGAGGATGTGGTTCCCTGACCGGGGATCAAACCTGGGCCCCCTGCATTGGGAGCACAACATCTTAGCCACTGGGCCACCAGGGAAGTCACTGAAATACAGATTTTAAGTGATTTGGCTGAGAGGAGAGATAAAGCACACGCAGCCTGCACAGGTGTGAACAAGAGCCCCCGTGTGAAGCCTTGACCAAGAGCCGGTGAGCAACAGAGGACATGAGGTTCTGTATTAACTGGTTCCAGACCCACTAAGACATTAACGCTGCATCCCCAAGGTGTCCCAAGGACTGAAGGGTTCAAGGACCACAAAGAAGAGTGTTTTTGTGCAGGCAAAATCCCCCTCTGAGTGCTCCTGACAGTGAGCAGAGCAAGGTGATTGGGAGCTTCTAGAAGGTTCCAAGCACAAGCCTGGGGAGGAGCCTCGGCTCAGATGCACATTTATGTCCATGAGCAGTGGACACGGGACCCTCTCTGCCTGCTCCCCTGTCTGCAGCCGCAACCCCAGCTCCCTCCCCCGCAACGTTCTCCGTCCCTCCGAATGGCCCCTGGGGCTCCTTCTGCCCCCGGCGGCACCACCTCTGCTGCCAGCTCCTGTGTGGCGGAGGCCCTCCAGGGTGACGAGACCACCTCGTCCTTCCCATCTCCCACGCCCTCTCTGAGTGACCTCACTGGGCCCAGCAGCCTCGGGCGTGGACCACATGCAGACCTTCCCACCTGCCCTGAGCTCCACATCTTCCCGGGGCGTCTGTCCTTCCTCGGGGCTGTCTCACAGTGCCCAGCCCTCTGACACCCAAACCCAGCTCCTGAGTCTCCCCTCTCCCAGGGAACAGCACCAAGGTCACCCTGTAGACCAGGTCAGAAACCCGAGCACCGGGCCCGAATTCCCCCAGACCCTCGCCTGCTCCGTGTCCCTGGAGCACCAACCCGGGCGCCNACTGGGCCCAGCAGCCTCGGGCGTGGACCACATGCAGACCTTCCCACCTGCCCTGAGCTCCACATCTTCCCGGGGCGTCTGTCCTTCCTCGGGGCTGTCTCACAGTGCCCAGCCCTCTGACACCCAAACCCAGCTCCTGAGTCTCCCCTCTCCCAGGGAACAGCACCAAGGTCACCCTGTAGACCAGGTCAGAAACCCGAGCACCGGGCCCGAATTCCCCCAGACCCTCGCCTGCTCCGTGTCCCTGGAGCACCAACCCGGGCGCCAGGCCCGACTCCTCCCAGACCCTTGCCTGCTCCACGTCCCTGGAGCACCAGCTTGGCCAGTTCTGCGTCTGCCCATCTCTGCAGCTCTGGAGTTGTCTTCAGCCCACCCCTTGCTCTGCCTGCTCCGGCCACCCCCAAGGACACCCCATGTAAGCTGGAAATGCTGTCCCTTCTCTCTGCCCACACACCTTTGGGCTCAAATCATCCTGTCTGGGGGCATTTCCTGGTCACAGACCAGGTTAGGTCCACCGCGATGGAGCCTCACAAAGCTGAGAGTCTCTCCTGCGGACAGGATGGCCTCACATCCACACTTGCTTGTGTGGCTATTTGAATAATGTCTACTCATCTGCTGTACTGCAAACTCCCTGAGGACAGAGATTGCATCTGTTTTTACACATTATTGCTTCCTTATTGCCCGATATGAAACCTGCCTAAACCATCCATCCATGCATCCATCCTCTCGTCGGCTCTCCCCCTGCATCGTATCTCTCTCCTGCATCACCCACCACCCATCCAGATGACACAGATATTGAGTTCTGTGCCCCGCTCACAGGCACTTTACTTAGATTACCTCAAATGACGCTCCCAACGAACTTCGAAGGGAGTGATGCCGGTTGTTACCAACCTGTCACGGGAGAACACACTGAGCCTGGGAAAGCTGAGAACCCGACCCACCAAGACGCACTGGAGCCCCAGATCCAAGAAAGGGAAAGGCGCCCAATCTCATCCAGCTGTTTGCGACCCCACGGACTGTATAGTCCATGAAAATCTCCAGGCCCGAATACTAGAGTGGGTAGCTTTCCCTTCTCCAGGCAATCTTCCCAACCCAGGGAACCCTGCTCTCTGCATTGCAGGCAGATTCTTTACCAGCTGAGCCAAGTCGCCTCCAAAGCCCCTCCCTCCCCAGGAAGCCCTCTCTGAACTGCTGGCATGGATCCAAGCATCCTGACTTCTGTCCCCTGAGGGCCGTGTCTCCAGCCTCTGTCCTGACAAGAGGTGCAGCAGCAGCAGCCCTGTGGAGCCCTGACTGCTCCTGTCTCAGGCCTGGCGGGGCGCCTGGCCACGCGGCCGCTGAGCGGCTGTGGCTGGGGGAGGCGGGGCGTCCTGACCTGCTGGCTGTCTCTGCGAGGCGTGTGCATCTCTCAGCCTTTCTGAGCCCCAGCAGTGGGACTGCTGCATGTGGCGCGTGTATGGAGGGGTCAGGGGACTCCCCTCATGTCCTGTTTGTCTCCTGGGGCCCATCGCACATCAGGAGAGGTGTCTGGGGGTGTAACACGGGCCTCTCCTCCAGGGAGATCAGTCTACTGGGGAGCGGATGATAGACTGGGAGAAACAGACAGAGCAGGACTAGAATGCAGGGCGGGGGCCATGGAGCAGAGACCGCACCAGCTCCAAACACGGGGGATGCTTGTGCCTGAGCCGGAAGAGGCGGGGTGCCTTCCTTGGTTGTGGGCCCGAAGAGGTAGGGAATACCTGTTCTTTCATCATCTGCTTTTTGTTTGAAACCTACTGTCTCATTTCATCCTCCCCAGTTCTGCCTGGAGATGTTTCACAAATNGGTGCCTTCCTTGGTTGTGGGCCCGAAGAGGTAGGGAATACCTGTTCTTTCATCATCTGCTTTTTGTTTGAAACCTACTGTCTCATTTCATCCTCCCCAGTTCTGCCTGGAGATGTTTCACAAATGTACCAGCAGACCGAGGAGGCACCGCTAGCAGCGGCTGGTGTCAGGATCCAGTTCCCCGGCCTCTCCCCTGCCTCACAAGGCACCATCTCACGGGGTGAAAACAGGCCCTCGGAACAGAGGTGGGGGAGTTTCAACACGTGGTCCTGAAAGTGCCTGCGTTGCAGTGGATCTGAGGTTGCAGACAGAGGGTCGGCTGCCGCCCGATTAAAGGAACTGGCAGTTTGGCCCAGGAATGTGGGTGGTAGCTTGGGGGTGTTGGGGATGGAGGCAAATGTCAGGAAGTGGTGGACAGCATACGGATCCTGTACCAGGGTGCCTGGAGGGAGGACCACGCAGTCGTGAGGCCGTGGGTGCACCTGTCACCAGGGACACAAAGCCAAGCAGTGAAGGGTTGGCATGATAGAATTATTACAAAGCCATAGCTGCTGCATTAGGGGAAAGGGGGGCCTGCAAGGCACTGTATGTATTTTGAAAATCCACGGCTCCCCCAGGGTAACAAATTCTGATGTGTCTCCTGACACTTTCCCATCCTGCCCCATTGAGCAGACGCAGTCCTGGGAAAAGAGTGTCCACGACCCCAGAACATCCCCCCACGTGGACAGGAGTGGACAGAAGTGCGGAGACAGCCCGAGGAAAAGTGAAGGCGGGACCTACTAGAGTAAAAGTCACAGGCACCCCCAACAGCCCGGAGCCTGTTGTACAGAGTCANGACCCCATGGACTGTATAGTCCATGAAAATCTCCAGGCCCGAATACTAGAGTGGGTAGCTTTCCCTTCTCCAGGCAATCTTCCCAACCCAGGGAACCCTGCTCTCTGCATTGCAGGCAGATTCTTTACCAGCTGAGCCAAGTCCCCTCCAAAGCCCCTCCCTCCCCAGGAAGCCCTCTCTGAACTGGTGGCGCAGATCCAAGCATCCTGACTTCTGTCCCCTGAGGGCCGTGTCTCCAGCCTCTGTCCTGACAAGAGGTGCAGCAGCAGCAGCCCCGTGGAGCCCTGACTCTGCTCCTGTCTCAGGCCTGGCGGGGCGCCTGGCCACGCGGCCGCTGAGCGGCTGTGGCTGGGGGAGGCGGGGCGTCCTGACCTGCTGGCTGTCTTCTGCGAGGCGTGTGCGCCTCTCAGCCTTTCTGAGCCCCAGCAGTGGGACTGCTGCATGGGGCGCGTGTATGGAGGGGTCAGGGGACTCCCCTCATGTCCTGTTTGTCTCCTGGGGCCCATCACACGTCAGGAGAGGTGTCTGGGGGTGTAACACGGGCCTCTCCTCCAGGGAGATCAGTCTCCCGGGGAGCGGACAATAGACTCTGGGAGAATCGGACAGAGCAGGGCTAGAATGCAGGGCGGGGGCCGCGGAGCAGAGACCGTACCAGCTCCAAACACGGGGAACACTTGTGCCTGAGCCGGAAGAGGCAGGGTGCCTTCCTTGGTTGTGGGCCCGAAGAGGTAGGGAATACGTGTTCTTTCATCACTGACAATAGACTCTGGGAGAATCGGACAGAGCAGGGCTAGAATGCAGGGCGGGGGCCGCGGAGCAGAGACCGTACCAGCTCCAAACACGGGGAACACTTGTGCCTGAGCCGGAAGAGGCAGGGTGCCTTCCTTGGTTGTGGGCCCGAAGAGGTAGGGAATACGTGTTCTTTCATCACCTGCTTTTTGTTTGAAACCTACTGTCTCATTTCATCCTCCCCAGTTCTGCCTGGAGATGTTTCACAAATGTGCCAGCAGACCGAGGAGGCACCGCTAGCAGCGGCTGGTGTCGGGATCCAGTTCCCCGGCCTCTCCCCTGCTTCACAAGGCACCGTCTCACGGGGTGAAAACAGGCCCTCGGAACAGAGGTGGGGGAGTTTCAACACATGGTCCTGAAAGTGCCTGCGTTGCAATGGATCTGAGGTTGCGGACAGAGGGTTGGCTGCCGCCTTTTAAAGGACCTGGCAGTTTGGCCCAGGAATGTGGGTGGCAGCTTAGGGGTGTCGGGGATGGAGGCAAATGTCAGGAAGTGGTGGACAGCACACGGGTCCTGTACCAGGGTGCCTGGAGGGAGGACCACGCAGTCGTGAGGCCGTGGGTGCACCTGTCACCAGGGGCGCAAAGCCAAGCAGTGAAGGGTTGGCATGATACAATTATTACAAAACCATAGCCGCTGCATTAGGGGGAAAGGGGGCCTGCAAGGCACTGTATGAATTTTGAAAATCCACGGCTCCCCCAGGGTAACAGATTCTGATGTGTCTCCTGACACTTTCCCATCCTGCCCCATCGAGCAGACGCAGTCCTGAGAAAAGAGTGTCCACGACCCCAGAACATCCCCCTACGTGGACAGGAGTGGACAGAAGTGCGGAGACAGCCCGAGGAAAAGCGAAGGCGGGACCTACTAGAGTAAAAGTCACAGGCACCCCCAACAGCCCGGAGCCTGTTGTACAGAGTCAAGTAAGTCAGGAAGAGAAAGACAAACACCGTTCATCCACCCGCGGGATCTATAAAGACGGGTCTGGAGAACCTGATTTCAGGGCTGCAGTGGAAGTGCTATTGCACTCTTCTCACGCGCAGGCAAGGTCAGGCCCCAAATCCTCCAAGCCAGCCTTCAGCAGCACATGAACTGCGACTTCCAGATGTCCAGGCTGGATCTAGAAAAGGCGGAGGAACCAGGGGAAAGCTGCCAACATCCGCTGGATCATGGAAACAGCAAGAGAGTTCCAGAAAAGCATCTACTTCTGCCTCACTGACTATGCCAAAGCCTTTGACTGTGTGGATCACAACAAACTGTGGAAAATTCTTCAGGAGATGGGAATATCAGACCACCTGACCTGCCTCTTGAGAAACCTGTATGCAGGTCAGGAAGCAACAGTTAGAACTGGACATGGAACAACAGACTGGCTCCAAACAGGAAAAGGAGTACGTCAAGGCTGTATATTGTCTCCCTGCTTATTTAACTTATATGCAGAGTATATCATGAGAAATGCTGGGCTGGATGAAGCACAAACTGGAATCAAGATTGCCACGAGAAATATCAATAACCTCGATATGCAGATAACACCACCCTTATGGCACAAAGTGAAGAGGAACTAAAAAGCCTCTTGATGAAAGTGAAAGTGGAGAGTGAAAAAGTTGGCTTAAAGCTCAACATTCAGAAAACTAAGATCATGGCATCTGGTCCCATCACTTCATGGGAAATAGATGGGGAAACAGTGGAAACAGTGAGAAACTTTATTTTCTTGGGCTTCAAAATCACTGCAGATGGTGACCACAGATGGTGACACCATAAATTAGAAAAACACTTGCTCCTTAGAAGAAAAGCTATGAGCAACCTAGAAAGAAAGAAAGAAAGAAAGAAAGTGAAGTCTCTCAGTCGTGTCTGACTCTTTGTGACCCCATGGACTGTCGCTTACCAGGCTCCTCTGTCCATGGGATTTTCCAGGCAATAGTCCTGGAGTGGATTGCCATTTCCTTCTCCAGGGGATCTTCCCAACCCAGGG
>SJYX01004154.1:346655-366477 GCA_006410675.1 Oreotragus oreotragus | reverse complement strand
TTTTTTTTTTTTTTTAACAGCTTGGTTATTGCGAAGACTAATGTAATGAACATGAGAGTGCCAATACCTCTTTGAGATTCTGATTTCAGTTCTTTTGGAAAAATAACCAAAAGTGAGATGGCTAGATCATGTAGTATTTTTAACCTTTTGATAACCTTCCATGCTCTTTTTCCATCTAAGCTGAACAATTTTGCTTTCCCACCAATAGCGTACAAGGGTTCTGATTTTCCATTTCCTCAGTCACACTTGTTATCTTTTGCTTAGCGGATAAAAGCATTCCTAACAGGTATGTGGTGATGTCTCCTTATGGTTTTTGATTTATATTTTCCTGATGATTAGTAATATTGAGAATCTTTTCATTTATTTGTTGACCATACACTTGTTGACTATTTTTTACAACTAATATTGCAATTTGAATCAAAATTACTGTAAAGTAAAATAAAGTAAAATGGAAGCTCTAAAAATAAATAAATAAATAAATAAAATGTAGGCAATCAAAAAAATTAGTTCAAATTAATCCAACTTAATTTCAGTAGTGTATAAAAACTTTGCTCAAATTATAGATTGATTTTCTCTTACTCCCTTGTGCT
The DNA here is from genome assembly GCA_006410675.1 of Oreotragus oreotragus. Lineage (NCBI taxonomy): Eukaryota > Metazoa > Chordata > Mammalia > Artiodactyla > Bovidae > Oreotragus > Oreotragus oreotragus. The sequence goes on along the minus strand of SJYX01004154.1, from coordinate 365,887 downwards.
ATTAATGTTAAGCAAAATATGTCTTTATATATCACAATGCCATCAACACAATTTTAAAATCAACCTTTTATTCAACTGCTTTTTATTTTTATTTTTTTATTTTTTTCACTTTATTTAAATTGGAGGCTTATTACTTTACAATATTGTAGTGGTTTTTGCCATACTGGACATGAATCCGTCACGGGTGTACATATGTTCGCCATCCTGAAGCCCCTTCCCGCCTCCCTCCCCATCCCATCCCTCTGGAGCATCCCAGTGCACCAGCCCTGAGCACCCTGTCTCATGCATTGAACCTGGACTGGTGATCTGTTTCACATATGATAATATACATGTTTCATTGCTATTCTCTCATATCATCCAATCCTCACCTTCTCCCACAGAGTCCAAAAGACTGATTTGTATATCTGTGTCTCTTTTGCTGTCTCGCACACAGGGTTGTCGTTACCCTCTTTCTAAATTCCAGCCAAGCACCACCCGAGGGCCAACAAGTTCCAGAGCAAGTCATATCAAGCAAATTCTCCAGCAACACAGGAACACATCCCTGAGCTTCAATATACAGGCAGGTCAAGTTACTCCAAAACCATTGACATCTCATAACTCATTACTGGACACTTCATTTCCCTCCAGAGAGAAGAAATCCAGCTCCACCCACCAGAACTCCGAACAAGCTTCCCTAACCAAGAAACCTAGGGCCAACAAGTTCCAGAGCAAGTCATATCAAGCAAATTCTCCAGCAACACAGGAACACATCCCTGAGCTTCAATATACAGGCAGGTCAAGTTACTCCAAAACCATTGACATCTCATAACTCATTACTGGACACTTCATTTCCCTCCAGAGAGAAGAAATCCAGCTCCACCCACCAGAACTCCGAACAAGCTTCCCTAACCAAGAAACCTTGACAAGCCACTGATACAACCCCACCCACAGCGAGGAAACTCCATAATAAAGAGAACTCCACAAACTGCCAGAATACAGAAAGGCCACCCCAAACACAGCAATATAACCAAGATGAAGAGACCAGAGGAAAGGAAGAGGATAAATGCCCACCAAACCAAACAAAAGAGGAAGAGATAGGGAATCTACCTGATAAAGAATTCTGAATATCGATAGTGGAAATGATCCAAAAATCTTGAAATCAAAATGGAATCACAGATAAATAGCCTAGAGACAAAGATTGAGAAGATGCAAGAAAGGTTTAACAAGGACCTAGAAAAAATAAAAAAGAGTCAATATATAATGAATAATGCTTTTTAAATTATATGGAAGAAAAGATATAAAAAGAAAAACATGGTTTGTACTGTGTTTTGTGGTTAGCTTTAGCTATACTCTTCATTTCTTCAGATGGATCTGAGATATTATTTACTGTCCTTTCATTTCAACCTGAAGGAAGAATCTCCATTAGTGTTTCTCAAATGGCAAGTCTGCTAGCAGAGAATTCTGTCAGTTTTGCTTATCTGAGTGTCATAATTTCTTCTCATTTTAAAGCATATCTTTGCTATAGAATTCTTGATTGACATTCTTTGAATACTCTGAATGTGTCATCCCTGTCTTTTGGCCTCCATAAGTTATGATGAGACATCAGATATCGATCTTATTGGGGAAATAGTTGTACATGATGAGTTACTTCTCTCTGTCTTTATATATCACAATGCCATCAACACAATTTTAAAATCAACCTTTTATTCAACTGCTTTTTATTTTTTTATTTTGTTCACTTTATTTAAATTGGAGGCTTATTACTTTACAATATTGTAGTGGTTTTTACCATACTGGACATGAATCCGTCACGGGTGTACATATGTTCACCATCCTGAAGCCCCTTCCCGCCTCCTTCCCCATCCCATCCCTCTGGAGCATCCCAGTGTCTTATGCTTTTAATAGCATGACTATGATGTAAGTAAGTAGTTGATCTCATTGAATGTATTCTGCTTAGATTTGATCAGCTTCTTGTTTGCACAAATTAGTGTGTGAAAGGTTTTCTTTTTCTCAGGCTGGATCATCTCTATCGTCCTATGTTTCAATATCTGAATTTTCTACTATCAGTTTAAATATGTTGTTGAGCCCAGACAGTATATTTTTAGTAAGACATTATACTCTTCACTCAAGAAGTTCTATTTTGTCTTTTTCTGTAATTTCTATTTTTCATAATATAACCTATTTGAAGAGAGTTCATTTTCCTGCTTTTTAAAACTTTTTAGACACAATTTTCTCAGTTTCTTTGAATATGCTTATAAGCTGACTTCAATTCTTTTTCTTGTAAGTCCTGTCTCTGGACTTCCTCAGGGATAATTTTTTTGGCTGATTTTTCCCTCTGAGTATGATGCATATTTTGTTATTTCTTTGCAGTTCTCACTTTTTTTTTGTAACACTGGACATCTAAAGGAACATAATATGACAAACCCGGAAATCAAATTCTCCACTTCCTTCCCACAATGTTTTGTTTATGTTGTTGCTATTTGTTTTTTTAGTGATTTTCCTGAAACCATTCTGTAAAGTCTGTGTTTTTTGTAGTATGTGGCCAACTAATATCACTGCTTACATAGCTTCAGTTCAGTCAGTTCAGTTGCTCAGTCGTGTCCGACTCTTTGTGACCCCATGAACCAAGCACACCAGGCCTCCCTGTCCATCACCAACTCCCAGAGTTCACTCAAACTCATATCCATCGAGTTGGTGATGCCATCCAGCCATCTCATCCTCAGTCGTCCCCTTCTCCTCCTACCCCCAGTCCCTCCCAACATCAGAGTCTTTTCCAATGAGTCAACTCTTCACATCAGATGGCCAAAGTACTGGAGTTTCAGCTTTAGCATCATTTCTTCCAAAGAACACCCAGGGTTGATCTCCTTTAGAATGGACTGGTTGGATCTCCTTGCAGTCCAAGGGACTCTCAAGAGTCTTCTCCAACACCACAGTTCAAAAGCATCAATTCTTCAGTGCTCAGCTTTCTTCACAGTCCAACTCTCACATCCATACATGACCACAGGAAAAACCATAGCCTTGACTAGATGGACCTTTGTTGGCAAAGTAATGTCTCTGCTTTTCAATATGCTATCTAGGTTGGTCATACCTTAGCTTAATAGTCATCTAATGATTAGACATATACACTATTTAATTCTTTGTACTAATAAATTTACTGACTTTTGCCTTAGAAGTCTGTATATGTTTCAGGGCAGGCTTTCAACACTCTGATGGTTTACAACACTTCCTTCATTTCTTTCTTGTGAAGAGCCTGACAGTTAACAGAAGATGAGTGATTAGGGTCTTTTGTAGACTTTCTTGGACATGTGCACACCTCTTTACATTTTGGTGGCTTTCTAGTATCCCCAGACATATGTCAGAACTTTCAGACATCCCTCTCAGGCTTTTCATTCTCCAGACCATCCGTTAAATTTTATTAACCTCTTGCTATTCCAACTGCTTTCACCAGCTCAAACATCAGCATAATTGAACAATTTTCTCTGATTTTTTTTTCACCCTGAATATAGTGCTTTTCTTACAGAGTAAGTTCTGAGCCAAGTTACATGAAGACAAACTCTGAGAATAGAGCTTTTCTAGAGAAATGAAATTTTTTTCTGGGTAGGCACTTTTTGGAGAGTTGTGAGCACATTACGTTCCCTCTAGGCAAAGGGAAAAATTAACTGTTAATCTGGTGGAGTTCATAGATAAAATGATTGCATACTCCTGATTTTCAAGGCTACTATGGAGCTAGGGAGAGATAGAAGTCAAAATACCACAAAGCTTTGTTATTTCTGAATCTCTGTTGTTTTCTTTGAATAAACACTCCTTGGGTTATTGTAAGACTTTGGTTAATTTCCAGGGTTTGTAAAAGTTGGTGTATTTCCAGTATTCTTACTGCTTTTACGGAGAAGCAAACTTTTGGAAGTGCTTACTCTATAATTTGGAAAGTGCTTCTAAAATATTTTTTATGCTTAAAATCCTCCAATGGATATATTCTTTCATTCAGTTTTAGATACAAATGCTGTATTTTCTGAGTGATTCCTGAAATATATGTTGATTCAGTTTTAAGCAATTTATTCCATGCCATTATATGCTATAATGACATCTGTTGTAGTAATGTCAGACAGGACAATACATAAATCATTGCTATTTCCTGGATTCCATGCTGTAACTTAGAGATATCAACAATGCTTCATTGATTTGGATATTTCAGTTCTCCAAACATAAGGGAAGCTGCTAATATTAAACAACTGTTTACGTTTTCTCTTAGGATGACAAATTATTTTTTAAGTGCCCCAGAATGAAAAGCACTTCCTTTTAAAGATGGCATTGCAAGAATAAAATGAGAGCCTTATTTCTATGCCACAGTTAATCGCATCACAGGAAAATGCATGAGTGTGTTTGTAGAGGGAAGAAACAGAAGAGCACAGCTTGAGCGATGAGAACATCCTGCACCCCATTTGTATTCAGTCTTAGTGCCAGAAAAACCACCTTCATTATTTGTGTCTGCTGTGTACCATACATATCACCTGGACTGTTTCACACTGAATTGTTTCTTGGTCATCTTAGAAGAAGTCTGAATATTTAACCAGAGAAACAATATCCATTTTATCAGTTCTGTCTCCTAATTACTTTCACCCTTAATAATGGACAAAAAATGTCCTAAGGCTATGAATCTGCAAGTACTAGATGCAGTGGTAATTCTGCATAATGTAATGTACTGGGCACTGACTGCATTAAGAAACTGGAAACAGATTAGGGCACAAATTGGAGGGTTTTATATCCACATCTATCTGCATAACAATCAAATATTCTACTCATGAACTTCAAGGAACTTCTAGAAATGAAGAAACCAAAGCAATGACATATGTTCCAAAATTTAGTTGCTTTGGAATAAGTATAGTAAAATGATTAAAGCAAGGATGAAGAGAGGGCTTGAAAAAAAGGACTCTTCTCCCTAAGGAACTATTTTCAAGTCATCAGTATTTTTTATCTTGTGCTGATATCTATAAGAATAATAGCAGTTTGAGATTAGAGAAAATTTTGAGTTAATGTAACTGACTTTAATGCAGTATAAATTGAACCAAAAGACTGCTAAAAATGCAGGAAGAAATGAAGATTACTCAACAAATATTTAGCAAGCACCTAGCACGTACAGGTGAAAGATTGCATCATTATTCCAATCTCTGAAGAATTTAGAAATGAATACAACCTAGGAATCATTGCTTCTCTAAAGCAGTCTTTAATTTGAGGATGCTTCTTGAAATGATCATATGTATGACACATTGGTAATTATTTTATACCTCTCAGAATACTCCACCTGAGATTTGCTATCTCTCCATTTGTTCATTGTCTAGTAATGTTTATAAACTTCTTTAAGATGCATGAGTTAATTAGGATAAATGCCAGGTATTTATAAACATCAACAAAGTACAAAATAAAAAGAAAATTATTGAATTTATTGATTTGAGATATTAGTGGTAAATCTGATGAAGCAATTTGAGTAAAACTGTGAAGTAGATATTAGATCTACACACTCAGGTAAGAAGAATGTGAATACAAAAACAATATTGTTGTTGTTGATCAGTCACTAAGTTGTGTCTAAGTCTTTGCAACCCCACAGACTGTAGCAAGCCAGGCTTCCCTGTCCTTCACTACCTTCCAGAGTTTGCTCAGACTCATGTCCAGTGAGTTGGTGGTGTCACCTGACCATCTCACTCTCAGTCGTACCCTTCTCCTACTGCTCCCAGTCTTTCCCACATCAGGGTCTTTTCCAGTGAGTCAGTTTTCCACATCAGGTGGCCAAAGTATTGAAGCTTCAGCTCAGCATCAGTCCTTGTAATGAATATTCAGGGCTGATTTCCTTTAGTATTGACTGGTTTAATCTCCTGGCTGTCCAAGGGACGCAGGAGCCTTCTCCAGTACCACAGTTCAAAGTGTCAGTTCTTTAGCACTCATCTTCTGTATTCAGTTCAGTTGCTCAGTTGTGTCTGACTCTTTGTGACACCATGGACTGCAGCAGGCCAGGCCTCCCTGTCCATCGCCAACTCCCTGAGTTTACTCAAACTCATGTCCATTGAGTTGGTGATGTCATCCAACCATCTCATTCTGTCATCCCCTTCTCCTCCTGCCTTCAATCTTTCCCAGCATCAGGGTCTTTAACAATGAGTCAGTTCTTCACAACAGGTGGCCAAAGTATTGGAGTTTCAGCTTCAGCATCAGTCCTTCCAATGAATATTTAGGACTGATTCCCTTTAGGATGGACTGGTTGGATCTCCTTGATGTCCAAGGGACTCTCAAGAGTTTTCTCCAACACAATTCAAAGGCACCAATTCTTCAGTACTCACTTTTCTTTATAGTCCAACTCTTACATCCATAATGACTACTGGAAAAACCATAGCTTTGACTAGATGGAACTTTGTCATCAAATTATGTCTCTGCCTTTTAACACACTGTCTAGGTTGATCATAACTTTTCTTCCAAGGATCAAGTGTCTTTTAATTTAATGGTTGCAATCACCATCTGCAGTGATTTTGGAGCCCAAGAAAATGAAGTCTCTCACTCTTTCCATTGTTTCCCCATCTATTTGCCATTAAGTGATGGGACCAGATGCCATGATCTTTGTTTTTTGAATGTTGACTTTTAAATTGGCTTTTTCATTCTCTTCTTTCACCTTCATCAGGAGACTCTTTAGTTCTTCTTTGTTTTCTGCCATTACAGTGGTATTATCCATATATTGAGGTTTTTGATATTTCCCCAGGCAACCTGGATTTTAGCTTAAGAGTCATTCAGTCTGTCATTTTGTATGATGTACTCTGTATATAAGTTAAATATTCATGTTGACAATACACAACCTTGATGTACTCCTTTCTCAAATTTGAACCAGTCAGTTGTAACATGTTTGGTCCTAAATGTTACTTCTTGACTTGCATAGAGCTTTCTCAGGAGATAGTTAAAATGGCCTGGTATTGTCATCTTTGAAAGAATTTTCCACAGTTTGTGTGATTCACACCGTCAAAGGTTGTAGCATAGTCAATGAAGCAGAAGTGGAAATTTTCTGATATTCCTTTGCTTTTCTATTATCCAACCAATGTTGGCAATTTGATCTCTGGTTCATCTGACTTTTCTAAACCCAGTTTGTTCATCTGAAAGTTCTCAATTTAGATACTGTTCAATCCTAGCTTGAAGGATTTTGAGCATTACCTTGCTAGCATGTGAAATGAGCGCAGTTGTGCAGTAGTTTGAACATTATTTGGCATTGCCCTTCTTTGGGGTTGGAATGAAAGCTGAGCTTTTCCAGTCCTGTGTCCACTGCTGAGTTTTCCAAATGTGCTGGCATATTGTGTGCAGCACTTTAATAGCATCATCTTTGAGGATTTGAAATAGCTCAGCTGGAATGCCATTGCCTTTGCTAGCTTTGTTCATTCTAATGCTTCCTAAAGCCCACTTGACTTAAGATTCCAGGATGTCTGGTTCTAGGTAAGTAACTTCACCATTATGGTTATCCAGGTTACTAAGACCTTTTTTCTATAACTCTTCTGTGTTCTTGCCACCTCTTCATAAATTCTTCTGTTTCTGTTAGGTCCTTGTTATTGTGCCCATCTTTCCATAAAATGTCCTCTTGGTATCTCTAACTTTCTTAAAGAAATCTCTAGTCTTCCCCATTCTGTAGCTTTCCTCTATTTTTTGTACTCTTCAATAAGAAGAGCTTTCTTATCTCTCCTAGCCTTTCTCTGGAACTCTGAATTCAGTTAGGTATATCCATCCCTTCGTCCTTCAGCTTTCACTTCTCTTCTTTTCTCAGCTATTTGTAAAACCTCGTCAGACAATCATTTTGCCTCCTTGCATTTCTTTATCTTTGGGATAGTTTTGGTAACCACCTCCCATATAATTTTATGAATCTCTGTCCATAGTTCTTCTGATCTAATCTCTTGAATCTATTCATCACCTCTACTGTATAATCATAAGAGATTTGATTAAGGTCATACCTGAATGGCTTAGTGGTATTCCCTATTTTCTTCAGTTTAAGTCTGTGCAATAAGGAGCTCATGATCTGAGCCACAGGTTTTTTTTGTTTTCCCTGAATGTGTAGAGCTTCGCCATCTTTGGCTGCTGCTGCTGCTGCTAAGTCGCTTCAGTCGTGTCCGACTCTGTGCAACCCTATGGACAGCAGCCCACCAGGCTCCCCCATCCTTGGGATTCTCCAGGCAAGAACACTGGAGTGGGTTGCCAGTTCCTTCTCCAATGCAGGAAAGTGAGAAGTGAAAGTGAAGTCGCTCAGTAGTGTCCAACTATTCGCCCCCCCATGGACTGCAGCCCACCAGGCTCCTCCGTCCATGGGATTTTCCAGGCAAGAGTACTGGAGTAGGTTGCCATTGTTGGCTACAAAGAATATAATCAGATTTTGGTGCTGACCATTTTGTAAGGTCTATATGTAGAGTCATCTCTTGTGTTGTTTGAAGAGGGTGTTTGCTATGACCAGTGTGTTCTTTTGACAAAACTCTGTTAGCCTTTGCTCTGTTTCATTTTCTACTCTAAAGCAAAACTTTCCTGTCACTCCAGGTATCTCTTAACTTCCTGCTTTTGCCTTCCAGTTCCCCTTTTTTGGTGTTCAGTTCATTTCAGTTCAGTCACTCAGTCGTGTCTGACTCTTTGTGACCCTATGAACAGCAGCGCACCAGGCCTCTCTGTCCATCACCAACTCCTGGAATTTACCCAAACTTGTTGAGTCGGTGATGCCATCCAGCCATCTCATCTTCTGTCGTCCCCTTCTCCTCCTGCCCCTAATCCCTCCCAACATCAGGGTCTTTTCCAATGAGTCAACTCTTTGCATGAGGTGGCCAAAGTATTGGAGTTTGAGCTTCAGCATCAGTCTTTCCAATGAACACCCAGGACTGATCTCCTTTAGGATGGACTAGTTGGATCTCCTTGCAGTCCAAGGAACTCTCAAGAGTCTTTTCCAGCACCACAGTTTAAAAGCATCAATTCTTCAGCACTCAGTTTTCTTCACAGTCCAACTCTTATATCCATACATGACCACTGGAAAAACCATAGCCTTGAATAGACGATCTTTGTTGGCAAAGTAATGTCTCTGCTTTTGAATATACTATCTAGGTGGTCATAACTTTCCTTCCAAAGAGTAATCATCTTTTAATTTCATAGCGGCAATCACCATCTGCAGTGATTTAGTTCTAGGCAAAACATGGTCCACTGGAGAAGGGAATGAACAAATCACCCCAGTATTTTTGCCTCAAGATCCCAAAAAAGCAGTATCAGCAGGCACAAATATATGACAACAGAAGATGAGCCCCCAGTTAGTAGGCATCAAATATGATACTAAGAGCAAAGAAATAGCTCCAGAAAGAAGAGACTGGGCCAAAGCTGAAATGATGCTCAGTTTTGGATGTGTCTGGTGAAAGTAAAGTGCATTGCTGTAAAGAATAATATTGCATAGGAACCTGGAATTTTAGGTCCATGAAATAAGGCAAATTGGACATGGTCAAGCAGAAGATTCTTTGGCATTGTCTTTCTTTGGGATTGGGCTGAAAACTTTTCCAGTCCTGTGGCCATTGCTGAGTTTTCTAAATTTGCTGGCATATTGAGTGCAGCACTTTCACAGCATCATATTTTAGGATTTGAAATAGCTCAACTGGAATTCCATCACCTCCACTAGTTTTGTTCATAATGATGCTTCCTAAGGTCCACTTGACTTCACATTCCAGGATGTCTGGCTATAGGTGAGTGATGACACCATCTTGATTATCTGGGTCATGAAGACCTTTTTTTCTGTAATTGTTTTGTGTATTCTTGCCACTTCTTCTTAATATCTTCTGCTTCTGTTAGGTCCATACCATTTCTTTCCTTTATTGTGCCTATTTTTGTATGAAAAGTTCCCTTGGTGTCTCTAATTTTTTTGAAGAAATCTCTAGTCTTTCGCATTCTATTGTTTTTCTTTATTTCTTTGCATTGATCACTGAGGAACTTCCAGATGTTCAAGCTGGTTTTAGAAAAGGCAGAGGCACCAGGGATCAAATTGCCAACATTGGTTGGATCATCAAAAAAGCAATAGAGTTCCAGAAAAAACATCTACTTCTGTTGTATTGACTTTGCCAAAGCCTTTAACTTTGTGGATTACAACAAACTGGAAAATTCTTCAAGAGATGGGAATACCAGACCACCTGACCTGCTTCCTGAGCAATTTGTATGTAGATCAAGAAGTAACAGAACTGGACATGGACCAGCAGACTGGTTCCAAATCAGGAAAGGAATACATCAAGGCTGTATATTGTCACCCTGTTTATTCAGCTTATTTGTAGAGTATATCATGATAAATGTTGGACTGGATTAAGCACAAGCTAGAATCAAGATTGTGGGGAGAAATATCAGTAACTTCAGATATGCACATGACACTACGCTTATGGCAGAAAGCAAAGAAGAACTAAAGAACCTCTTGATGAAAGTGAAAGAGGAGAAGGAAAAAGTTGGTGTAAAACTCAACACTTAGAAAAGTAAGACCATGGCATCTGGTCCCATCATTTATGGCAAATAGATGGGGAAACAGTGATAGACTTTATTTTTTGTGTGTTCCAAAATCACTGCAGATGGTGACTGCAGCCATGAAATTAAAAGACACTTGTTCCTTGGAAGAAAAGTTNATGGCATCTGGTCCCATCATTTATGGCAAATAGATGGGGAAACAGTGATAGACTTTATTTTTTGTGTGTTCCAAAATCACTGCAGATGGTGACTGCAGCCATGAAATTAAAAGACACTTGTTCCTTGGAAGAAAAGTTATGACCAAACTACACAGCTTTTAAAAAACAGAGACATTACTTTGCTGACAAATGTCCATCTAGTCAAAGGTATGGTTTTTCCAGTAGTCATGTATGAATGTGAGTGTTGGACTATAAAGAAAGCTGAGCACTGAAGAACTGACTCTTTTGAACTGAGGTGTTGAGGAAGACTCTTGAGAATCCCTTGAGCAGCAAGGAGATCCTATCAGTCCATCCTAAAGGAAATCAGTCCTGAATATTCATTGGAAGGACTGATGCTGAAACTGAAATTCCAATACTTAGGCCACCTGATACAAAGAATGGACTCATTTGAAAAGACCCTGATGCTGGGAAAAATTGTAGGTGAGAGGAGAATGGGACAACAGAGGATGAGATGGTTGGATGGCATCACTGACTCAATGGACATAAGTTTGAGTAAACTCCAGGTGTTGGTGATGGACAGGGAGGCCAGCGTCCTATAGTCCATGGGGTTACAAAGAGTCAGACACGACTGAGTGACTAAACTGAACCACAGCAGGAGATGGCAAGAGTCAGCATGAACATCTTAGAAATCAGTAAACTAAAATGAATGGGAATAGACAAATTTAATTCAAGTGACAATTATATTTACNGGTTACAAAGAGTCAGACACGACTGAGTGACTAAACTGAACCACAGCAGGAGATGGCAAGAGTCAGCATGAACATCTTAGAAATCAGTAAACTAAAATGAATGGGAATAGACAAATTTAATTCAAGTGACAATTATATTTACTTCTGTAGGCAAGAATTTCTTAGAAGAGATGGAATAGTCCTCATAGTCAACAAAAGAGTCTGAAACACAGTACTTGTGTGCAGCCTCAAAAATGACATTACGATCTCAGTTCATTTACAAGGCAGATCATTCAACATCACATTAATCCAAGTTTGTGGCCCAACCACTAATGCCAAAGAAATTGAAGTTGAATGATTTGATGAAGACCTACAAGACTTTCTAGAACTAACACCAAAAGAATAGTATAGAAAACATGTAAACATGATTATTTGAACATTTGGCTATATAATATGATAAATAATATTAAACTTTAAATAGGTAAAGGGGTCAATTAAAAACAAATTAGTCCATCCATACTGTATAGATCACAGCAACGTGTCAGACACAAAGAAATTGTCAAGAGATGGTTGATGTGTTTGCTACTACTGCTATCATGAGTTAAAATACAAGATATGTTTTAGGTTGTTTTATAGGGGAAAATTAGGTTAATAGGTAGTGGTCATATAAATGCATGTAAAGTCGCTTTTGTTGTGTCTGACTCTGTGCAACCCCATAGACCAAAGCCCACCAGGCTCCCCCATCACTGGGATTCTCCAGGCAAGAACAATGGGGTGGGTTTCCATTTCCCTTCCCAATGCATGAAAGTGAAAAATGAAAGTGAAGTCACTCAGTCGTGTCCAACTCTTAGCGACCCCATGGACTGCAGCCTACCAGGCTCCTCCGTCCATGGGGTTTTGCAGGCAAGAGTACTGGAGTGGGGTGCCATTGCCTTCTCTGCATATAAATGCATACCTGAATCCATTTTAGTACAAACTTAAAGAATTCAAACTTAAAAAGAAAACACAAAACAAAATGTGGCCTTGTGGAAAGGCTTCACAAGAGGATGACACCTGCCCAGGATGAGACCATAATGATGGCATTTTCCTAACGTTAACATAACTTTGGTTGAGTAGTGTGACTTGAGCTTCAGATTTATCATTTGTGAAATTAAGTTTATTTAGAAAATCAGTAATTATAAGCCATGTGAAATAGTTCAGAAAACTTACTGGCATATAGTAGGCAATTGATAACTGTAGGCAATTGATATTTTTCCTCTTGCAAATTAGAGAGGTCTTTACTGAAAGTTCCCAAGTTGAGATGAGTTGTTATTATGTTGTAGAATATGGATGTCCTCAATGTGTACTTCAAACTTATATCTTAGGACTCTTTGATGAAGTGTCTAGCATTGTTAAAGTTCTTACAATAGCAAAGAGAGTGAGAACTGATATTAGAACTGAGAAATATTGATTTTTTTTAATTTTTATTTTTAGTTTATTTTACTTTACAGTACTGTATTGTGTTTGGTATACATTGACATGAATCTGCCACGGGTGTACATGAACTCCCAAACATGAACCCCCTCCTCCCACCTCCCACCCCACATCATCCCTCTGGATCATCCCCATCTAGGCTGTACAAAAAGATATCATTCAGGGAAATGTTTTTTTTTTTTTTAACAGTGATATCACAGTAGTAAAATTATTACAAACATAAAATCAACTCACTAGAAAGGACATTTTTGTTAACTGAAACTTCCCCCTTTCTCTTGTTAAGGCACAAGTTTCTGAAATTCAACATGGAAAAAAAAATCTCCAGTTATATGTTACTTTCAATCCATATTTCTTTTCTTTGGAAAAGAACATCATTGGATGTTATTCAATCATTTCTAAAGCTTATTGGTTTCTCTAAGTATTTGAATCAATCATTTGCTTGAAAAAATAATTTATTAAATTAAGCAACTGAAATATGAAACATTTTTAAAAGGAACAGCATTGAAGGGTTTGTGTTTTCCCACTTTCCTTTGACTGTATACACATATGTGTGCACTTGTGCACACACACGCACACACACACACACACAGGTATTTCTAAAGCTTATTGGTTTCTCTAAGTATTTGAATCAATCATTTGCTTGAAAAAATAATTTATTAAATTAAGCAACTGAAATATGAAACATTTTTAAAAGGAACAGCATTGAAGGGTTTGTGTTTTCCCACTTTCCTTTGACTGTATACACATATGTGTGCACTTGTGCACACACACGCACACACACACACACACACAGGACTGTTAAATTGGATGTTAAAATTTTATGTACTTTTCCAAAATTTGCAAGTCAGAAAGCTGGATGGTTACTGTAATCCTTAGTTATATGATGATCTCTGGGTCCTTTTGTTACTGAGTATAATAAGATATCTTTATCCCCAGGATGAGGCCTCCTGCCAAATGACTTTGAAGTATTATCAACTGTTTGGGGATTTTTTTTTTTTTTAATCTTATCCGAAAAGTAGATTTAGAGCTTTCACCTAGTAAACTCAAATATGAAATCACACTTACCTTTCAGGGAAAGATTTAAAAAATGCAAACACCTCACAGTAGTGAATCATTTGAAAAACACACTACTCTGCCAGGTTTGAATCCCTCTGCAGGAGCAACTTGTAGTTTCTAGGCTTTGATTTTTACCCTTCAGCCATCAAACCTACAGGCTACCAGCACTTGCTCTATGTGGTGTTAGTTTTCAGTCGCTAGTCAGGGACAGACGCTATTCCATAAGGAAATAACAGATGTTGGGGAAAGAGGAGTGCTCAGGACACAGAGTCACCGACATTCAGACATTTAGTGAAGGAAGGCATAAAAATGTGACGGCTACAGAATGTAGAAGTTGTTGCTTTTCTCAGGAAGACATTGTTGTTGCTGTTGTTGTTGTTTTGCAAGTCCCAGAGTAGCCACTCATTTTTCTCCACCGTTCCATATCTTAGAGCAATTTATTGCATTTTTTTAAACTGCAGTATAATTGCTTTACAATGTTGTGTTAATTTCTGCTGTAAAACCACACAGCAACATGAATCAGCTATGTGCGTGGGTGTGTAACCCTTTCCTCTTGAGCCCCTCACCCTTCCCTCTCGCCCCTCACCCCACCCCACCTCCCTACTCATCACATATCACAGAGCTGAGCTCCCTGTGCTATACAGTTGCTTCCTATTAGCTATCTAATTTACACATGGTAGGTGGCGCTAGTGGTAAAGAATCCGCCTGTCATTTCAGGAGATACAAGAGATCCAGGTTCTCACCCCACCTCCCTACTCATCACACATCACAGAGCTGAGCTCCCTGTGCTATACAGTTGCTTCCTACTAGCTATCTAATTTACACATGGTAGGTGGCGCTAGTGGTAAAGAATCCGCCTGTCATTTCAGGAGATACAAGAGACCCAGGTTCTATCCCTGGGTTGGGAAAATCCCTTGGAGTAGAAAATGGCACCCCAGTCCAGTATTCTTGATTGAAAAATTCTCTGGGCAGAGAAGCCTAGCGNAAAGAATCCGCCTGTCATTTCAGGAGATACAAGAGACCCAGGTTCTATCCCTGGGTTGGGAAAATCCCTTGGAGTAGAAAATGGCACCCCAGTCCAGTATTCTTGATTGAAAAATTCTCTGGGCAGAGAAGCCTAGTGGACTCCAGTCCATGGGGTCCCAAAGAGTTGGAATGACTGAGTGACTGAGCACACAAGCACACAGTATATATATATATATCAGTGCCACTCTCGCAGTTTGTCATCCCACCCAACCCCTCATGTCAGCAAGTTCCGTTCTCTACTTCTGCATCTCTGTTCTTTGCAGGAAGGAGTTTTTAATCAGGGGAAAGTGAGCAGGTCTTTCAAATGCTCATGGGAAATTATATTATACAGTATTGAAACAAAATATACAAAATAAAATTTTAAAATGCAGAGTTGTTTTTGTGGTGTTAAGAACTGCAGGCTGATTTAGAATTTGAAGCGATACCTGAAATACGGCTAAGGAAGTAAAGGGACCATACTGAGTAATAAGGATTCCAAACATTTTCCTGGAAACTCTAGTAGAAATAAGACTGGAAAGATGACACAGGGCTTAAAGAGGGTTTATGTTTTGTTTTTACCAGTGGCTATAAATTGATGCTTTTAAACTGTGGTGTTGGAGAAGACTCTTGAGAGTTCCTTGGACTGCAAGGAGATCCAACCAGTCCATTCTGAAGGAGATCAGCCCTGGGATTTCTTTGGAAGGACTAATGCTAAAGCTGGAACTCCAGTACTTTGGCCATCTGATGTGAAGAGTTGACTCATTGGAAAAGACTGATGCTGGGAAGGATTGGGGGCAGGAGGAGAAGGGGACGACAGAGGATGAGATGGCTGGATGGCATCACGCACTCGATGGACGTGAATCTGAGTGAACTCCGGGAGTTGGTGATGGACAAGGAGGCCTGGCGTGCTGCAAACCATGGGGTTGCAAAGAGTCAGACAGAACTGAGCGACTGACTGAACTGANTGTGAAGAGTTGACTCATTGGAAAAGACACTGATGCTGGGAAGGATTGGGGGCAGGAGGAGAAGGGGACGACCGAGGATGAGATGGCTGGATGGCATCACGCACTCGATGGACGTGAATCTGAGTGAACTCCGGGATTTGGTGATGGACAAGGAGGCCTGGCGTGCTGCAAACCATGGGGTTGCAAAGAGTCAGACAGGACTGAGCGACTGACTGAACTGAACTGATAGGGAAAATAAGACCATGTTGAAATAGGAATGAAAAGTATTCCATATAAGGAGAAGAGTTAAAGCTTTGATGAAGAAATTCTATAATTATGGTACAATATCCCTGAGAATATGGAAAGAGAAGAAATATTGATTATACACTAAACAGGTTCTTATTAAGAAATGGCAGGGAGCTTCTTTCCTCTTAAAAATAAAGAAGGAGAAGAAGGCTGGTGCAGATGCAGGCAAACTTGATGACTGGGTAAGGATTTGAGGAAAAAGCCAATTTGATGTCTCTGTTTTCTCTGTGAGTTATAAAGTGAGGGCAATTTATGGAGACTGAGGGAATCGAGCAATGTGTGAAGGTTTGAGGAGAGCAGCAAAGATATGAGATAGTTGATAAGGACTATGAAAGTTCCAGATGTCTGGTAAAGCCTAAAAAGATGGCCTCACAGACTTAAGGGTCCACTTGTAGTTGGTGATCATGAATTTACAGTGAAAACAATCTGTCTTGTTGTAATTTCCCCTCTAACGCCAAATTTGATTTTGTGAGATGGTGCTTTGGAGAGTGAACACAATGCACACAAGTGTCAGAGTGTTAAGGATGTGTGCAAGAGAGTGACAATGATGATGGACCATGAAATGTATGAAAAATGAGGAAGGAAACAGAGCCAGGAACAGGCCACATGATTCAGTGTAAATGGGGACCAAAATAAATTCAAGGCCTTAATGAATTTTCAGTTATTTTGCATATATAGGATTGCTTATAAAGGATATGATCAGTGAAAAGGATATGAGAGTTGTTGATTTCAGAAGTCGAATCAGAAAGTGACAATTTTAGAGTGAAATAGAGTGGATGAGAATGTCTCTAAAGATGAATAGGCAAAAGTGTTGACAGGGAGGACATTACAAAGTACCCTAGGATAATGGAAGAGGAGGATAAAGAAGACCTGAAGCCAGATATGATAGAAAACAAAACAAATAACCAGAAAATAATTATGTAAATATATTGAAAAGAGGCGAAGGTAGTGTAACTGGGCAGCATATGCTATTAAGGAGGAGTGGAGCTTTTTGTATGTTTCTTTTATTTTTAATATAAAAAATAATTTTCAGGAAGCCATATTTGGTAGTGAGCAAGGCCCTGACCACATCACCTGATCCTGAGATACATGAAATAAATAGGTACATTTGAAACACGAATGGCAAATTTATACCATTCTAGCTGAAGAAAGAAGATGGCAAGTTTAGATGGTAATGGTATGAGGCAGATAATGCAGAGCCACTGACATAAAATATCTCCCCCATTATACCCTTCTAACTATTGTGGCCATTGTATTTATCTTTTATTTAATGCTAATTGTACACCAGACATATTGCAAATGATATATTGTTCTATTCTCATAGTAGTATTTGCAAGTGGCTATTTTATTTCAAATTTATAGAGAAGGAAGCTAAAACTCAGAGAGTTTTATTTTGTCAAAGTCACCCAGGAAGTAAATGTTACTATTGATGTTCAAACTTAGATATATTGAACATAATTCAATCTCTAGTCAACTTAGTTGCTGTGAGGCTCAGTTTCCTCATCAGTAAAATGCAGAAAATATTAACATCTGCCTCAGAGGGTACAACTTTGCAAGTGACAATAGTGGTTAAAAAAAAAAAAATCTGCCTGCTAGTGAAGGAGACATAAGAGATGTGGGTCCCTGGGTCAGGAACATCACTTTCTGCTGCCCCCCACCCTCGTACCCCCGCCAGCACAAGAGTAAGAAACTGCAACCCATTCAAGTCTTCTTGCCTGGAAAATTCCATGGGCAGAGGAGCCTGGTGGGCTATAGTCCCACCAGGGACTGCAAAGGGTCAGTCCCACCAGGCTGCAAAGAGTCAAACACGACTGAATGACTGAGCACACAGAAGGTGAGGTAAATGTCTAAATTACTCAGAGCTGGTCATACTTAATAAATAATTACTTAAATTATTTCTGAGTGTGTAGCAGTAAATACACTAATAAATGCATGTTAGCAAAAATATAAACTGCCTCTGAGAGGAACTACCCCACATCCAAGGTCAGGGGCGGTGGCTAAGAAGAGCTACCCCGTGTACAAGGTAGGGAGCAGCAGCTGCGTTTTGCAGGAGCAGCCCTGAAGAGATACCCCACATCCGAGGTAAGAGAAACCCAAGTAAGATGGTAGGTGCTGAGAGAGGGCATCAGAGGACAGACAGACTGAAACAACAGTCACAGACAACTAGCCAATCTGATCACGTGGACCACAGCTTGTCTAACTCAATAAAACTAAGCCATGCATGTGGGGTCACTCAAGATGGACGGGTCATGATGGAGAGGTCTGACAGAATGTGGTCCACTGGAGAAGGGAATGGCAAACCACTTCAGTACTCTTGCCTTGAGAACCCCATGAACAGTATGACAAGGCAAAAAGATAGGACACTGAAAGAGGAACTCCCCAGGTCAGTAGGTGCCCAATATGCTACTGGAGATCACTGGAGAAATAATGAAGGGATGGAATCAAAGCCAAAACAACACCCAGTTGTGGATGTGACTGGTGATAGAAGCAAGGTCCGATGCTGTAAAGAGCAGTATTGCATAGGAACCTGGAATGTTAGGTCCATGAATCAAGGTAAATTGGAAATGGTCAAACAGGAGATGGCAAGAGTGAATGTTGACATTCCAGGAATCAGTGAACTAAGATGGCCTGGAATGGGTGAATTTAACTCAGATGACCATTATGTCTACTACTGTGGGCAGGAATCCCTTAGAAAAAATGGAGTAACCATCATGGTCAACAAGAGTCCAAAATGCAGTACTTGGATGCAATCTCAAAAGCGACAGAATGATCTCTGTTCGTTTCCAAGGCAAACCATTCAATATCACGGTAATCCAAGTCTATGCCCTGAGGAGTAACGCTGAAGAAGCTGAGGTTGAATGGTTCAATGAAGACTGACAAGACCTTCTAGAACTAACACCCAAAAAAGATATCCTTTTCATTATAGGAGACTGTAATGCAAAAGGAAGAAGTCAAGAAACACCTGAAATAATAGGCAAATTTGGCCTTGGAGTACAGAATTTAGCAGGGCAAAGGCTAATAGAGTTTTGCCAAGAGAATGCACTGGTCATAGCAAACACCCTCTTCCAACAACACAAGAGAAGACTCTACGCATGGCATCACCAGAT
>SJYX01004154.1:322629-342738 GCA_006410675.1 Oreotragus oreotragus | reverse complement strand
TTCATTTCATATATGATATTATACATGTTTCAATGCCATTCTCCCAGATCATCCTACCTTTTCCCTCTCCCACAGAGTCCAAAAGCCTATTCTATACATCTGTGTCTCTTTTGCTGTCTTGTATACAGGGTTATCGTTACCATCTTTCTAAATTACATATATATGCATTAGTATACTATATCGGTATTTTTCTTTCTGGCTTACTTCACTCTGTATAATTTTAAAAGAATTTACTTGTATGTATGGATATAGGCTAATAATCTCATTTCAGAAGTATAAAATACAGCACACCTTTTTGAGGATATTATCTTTTAAAAATTGTATACATGTAAAGTATACAGTGTGATGTTTTGATATACATATACACTGAAATGATTACTACAATCAAGCTAATTGACATGTTATTGTTAGTTTTGTTAGGTTTTTTTTTGGGGGGGTACAGTTAGAACACTTAAGATCTACTTTGTTATTAGAAATAGCATCAGTAAAATTGTATCACATTAAGTAAGTAAAGTAAGTAAAGTCACTCAGTCGTGTCCGACTCTTTGTGACCCCGTGGACTGCAGCCCACCAAGCTCCTCAGTCCATGGGATTCTCCAAGCAAGAATACTGGAGTGGGTTGCCATTTCCTTCTCCAGGGGATCTTCCCGACCCAGGGATCGAACCCAGGTCTCCCNTAAAGTATACAGTGTGATGTTTTGATATACATATACACTGAAATGATTACTACAATCAAGCTAATTGACATGTTATTGTTAGTTTTGTTAGGTTTTTTTTTGGGGGGGTACAGTTAGAACACTTAAGATCTACTTTGTTATTAGAAATAGCATCAGTAAAATTGTATCACATTAAGTAAGTAAAGTAAGTAAAGTCACTCAGTCGTGTCCGACTCTTTGTGACCCCGTGGACTGCAGCCCACCAAGCTCCTCAGTCCATGGGATTCTCCAAGCAAGAATACTGGAGTGGGTTGCCATTTCCTTCTCCAGGGGATCTTCCCGACCCAGGGATCGAACCCAGGTCTCCCGAATTGGAGGCAGACGCTTTAACATCTGAGCCACCAGGGCAGTCTTATGTGGAGTGAAAACCAGAGACTGAAAGACAAATGCTGCATGATTCTACTTATATGTGCAAACTAAAAAGGTTAAACCCCTAAAAGCAGAAGAAAGTACAATTGTGGTTGCTAGAATTTTGGGAGTGGAGATATTGGTCAAAGTGTACAAAATTTCTATTTTGCAGGATGAATAAGTTCTGGAGGTCTACTGTACAGCCATGTTACTATAGTTAATAGTACTGTAGTATGTATACTTGATATTTCTCATTTCCAGGAGCTAGAAAAGTGGTCTTAAAACAATAGCTATATCAAGAGAAAGGGAATGTAACACTCTCCACTCAAGTTTACCTGGAAAACTTATTGGAAGGAATTATGCATTAAATTGATGGATAAATAGTTTGATATAATTTTTATAATGGAATATTCTTACTCCATTATAATTCTGAAATTTGAGGCTGCCTCATGAATAAAAATAACTCAGCCATCTGAGCAATTAAGAAAAAAGTCGACCGTATTAATGGTGTGTTTGCATCTGCTACGTTTGTGAGTGTGAAGGTAGTCGGACAAGAGCAAAAATGGGTGGATCGGACTGACAATGATGAAGTAAAGTGCCAGCATAGTAGAGTATGACAGAGTATAGAGCACGGGAATCATTATGCCTGAACAGACTTTCATGTGACTGACGAGGAGTGTGTACACTTTCACAAGGATTAGAGCTGACTGCCTTTGAAAAGAAAAAATACACACCTAGCTTGACTCTGTTATAGTGACTGTGTGTCATATCAATGATTAAGGAAGATGTGTATAGAAAGACAGAAGGATTAGTTTTCTCTTGATAAAAATAACTAGCTCTGGATGGAGTGATTATCATCTGCTAATATGGATTCCATTGCTTTAAGTTTAATTAACATTTTTCTAGAGGCAGTACAATTGTGTTGGAACCATGGAGTCTTCTCCATGTATCTTATGCAGTTCTTATGAACCCACAGCTAGTGTTGAGCTGAGGTCATGTATGTCCCATTTAATCTTATTTGACATCCGTTATTTTATTCCTGTTTCATCCACTTTGTTGTAGACCTGTGATACAGCAGCTTTTTTCTTCAGGTGTCAAATATGTCCTGCCTTTGTTACACTTGAAGGCTGGGTGTCATAAAGTCAGAGCTCTCAGTGTTCTAGGAAATGGAAAAGTATAACACAATTCCTGCTATCCTCAGATAACTTTAAAACTTACTTGCTGGCTGAGAATTAGAACCTGAATAATGAGGGTGGGATCCCAAAGTGGATCAACCACTTCCTTCTGCCCTGCCTCCACCCATCCCCTTCTGCTCAGTGATGAAGGGAAAATGAACTGAAAGAAGTGGAGGGGGTAGAATGGTCCTCAGAAGCAGAGTTGGACATGGCTATTGCAGTTGTACTTTACCTGCTCAGTGAGATACCTAAGAAATCCAAAGTATTCAGAAGGAAGACAGTACTCTCCATGCCACCGACAAATAGGCTCTATGAATTTCTAATATACGTTTTCCCTATCCATTTCATCCTCTGAATTCTTTTGCTTTCTTTTCTTTCAGTCAGGTTGTGGAGAAACTAAAACAAACAAAACGTATACCCATTGCCTTTTCTGTCAACATGAAGGAGAGATGCAAAGATGGTAAAGAAGCCTACTTATGATGAATACCTGACCAAGAAAAAGTTTGATTATACTTGTTTAGTGTTCTAAAAAATTACATGTCAAGGTGTTGGCAAGAAAAACATTATGTGACTTCAGCCACAATTATGCTGACACAACATTTTGACCCAAGCTTAGGGCACAGATCTTGACTGTGTACTTAGGAGTAAGGGGTCAGAATATTAGAAATTAGAACTGTCCTGATAAATACAAGTCATGTTGTTCATCCTATATGCAAAGATCTATAGTTTTTAAAATAACGAGATTTATCTCTGTTTGGTCTTTGAAAGTAGCCAGTGAGCATCTTTCTGTTTTTTTTTTTTTTTTTTCTTTCTCTTTGACCATCTTCTTCAAAGATTTTCCACTAGAAACTATGATGTATGCAGTAAACATTAGGCCCCGTTTCCTAGATGATATGATGACAGACATCTTTGGAAATGTGAGAATTGAGGATACATCCTATCCCTTTGTAGGAAAAAGTTAAACTCTCTTTCATGTGTTATTTGTAACCATGTGACCAAAAGCCAGATGGGTGATATGTGTTGAGGCAAGCAAAAGGGAAAACAAAGCAAAAACCAAACAAACACACAAAATAGACAAAAAAAACAAAACAAAACAAAACCCTCTAAAGACAGTCACCTTTGTTTACCTAAGATACAAGACTTACTCCAATGCATAATGATATTTTTTATGAAATATTGGCTACAAGTTACCTCATAAATGGGCTTCCCAGGTGGCTCAGTGATATAGAATCTGCCTGCCAATGCAGGCGACACAGGAGATGAGGGTTCATTCCTGGGGTTGGGAAAATCCCCTGGAAGAGGGCATGAACCCATACTAGAACCCACTCCCATATTCTTGCCTGGAGAATCCCATGGACAGAGGAAACTGGCAGGCTGCAGTCCATGGGATCACAAAGAGTTGGACATCACTGAACATGCTAGCATGACATTGTAAATGGAATCTCATTAAAAAACAAACAAACAAACAAAACAAAACAAAACAAAAAAAACAGCAATTATCCTGATGAGAGGTGACAGAATTTATGGGTTGGTTGAAAAAATAAAACATTGCAGTTTGTTATGAAGTAATTGAGAGTGGTCAGGAAAACATAATCTCTCTGTAACTGAGAAAGACTGATTTGAAGATTTTTAAAGGTATCTTTAAAAAATGAACATAAATCATAGCAATAGGACAGTCAGTGCAACCTAAAATTACAACTTTAGGTAAAGGGAATGAGTTTTTTTTTTTTTTTTTTTAAGGCAGAAAGAGTGATTGTGGATTGCATTTGTAATATCAGTAAAACTATAAATACATGAGGAGATGTAGAGTGATCAAAATAAGAACTTGTATTACTTGCTTTTATAATTCCCCTCTCACTGCCCTTTTATAAAAGCTGGCACCTATATACTGTTGGATTTACTCTGTTGCTAATAAGGAAAATGTTTAAGGTAAGAAAGAATTTGAAGTAGTGATTTTATTTACTTGAGGTATAGATGAAGGCATCAAACATGGAACCCTTCTTTACAGTTACCTAAATTCCTATTTTCATTGAGGTTTTTGCGATTTTATATGCCTAGTCATTTACTGTGTTTGTAAACCAGAGCTCTTTATAACAACTGCTAACTTTTAAAAAACACTTCTTGCCAAACATTCTTGAAAAACTTTACATGTATTTACCAATTTTATTCTCTCATCATCCCTATGCTTTAGGTACTATTTTTATGCCATTTCACAGATGTAGAATTTCATGTTTAGAAGAAATACTGAGTTATTTGTCTGAGGCTTCATAGCAACTCACATGTGTGATTTTAGAGCTTATGTTTTAATCAACATCCTGAATATAATTGGCACAGTAAGTTGTTTTATATTCCTGTATTGAACAGCTCTCTTTCCCTTCTACACAGTTGGGTTATGGTTGGGAGCCCAAGTGGACCTTTTGATTTCATGGGAAGCATTCACATTTGAGTGGTCACTGTCCTCTTTATTTTTTCTAACAGCAAGAGCTCGGGGCTTCAGTAGTGTTTTCTCCAAAAGCTTTCTGTTTTCACTCATTGTCACCAAGTATGGCACTTGGGGGAAATAATAAATACTTATTCCTCTTGTGAACATATGGTAAGTTTTCTCCACATGTTAGGCCAATAGGACATTTGTCCAATAGGACTACATAGCCTACTGTTTTGACTCCTGACTAATATCTTGACTTATTCAAGAGCTCTGAGTTGTTGTATGCATTTGGCTACATGGATTTTGCTTTTGTCTTTGGGAGCAAACTAGTTGGAACATTCTGGAATACCTTTGCGTTGTGTGTCTTTCCCAGCTATGGTGCACTGCCCTTTCCCCAAACAGTTATTCTTTCTCTGACTACATTTTTCTTGGCAGCCACAGAAACACCCATTTCACATGTGCTGACAGTTGCATCAGTTCCTTAAATTTAGTCAGTGATCATTAGGGATCCTCCATCATATTTTCAGTTAGCACAAACTCCTAGGGAGTGTGATTTGAACAGTGGAGGCGTCTAGTGTCTTATAATTTACAGAAACATTTGTTTTTTATGAGAGACTAGTTTGACACAAATCAGCTAACACTTCACTGTATTATTTTGCTACCATTTTTAGTATTGATCTCACAACTCAATAGAATTCAGAGGTTTGATAACATTTTATCTTTCTGGGAAGAGAGTGAATTCAGTATTTTATTATATTCAGTTTAAATTTAAATACAGTAAGTAAATCATACAGAATTAATATATATCTGTACTAGCTGGAATCCTCACTTATATTCAGGATTTTGAAGTTTCTGTAAAGCACTGTTTCTGTTTTTTTACATCTGCTTAACTTCTGATGTCTCAGTTCTAATGAAAATAAAAAATTGTAAATGCTTAAGCCACAGACTTTACTAAATTAGGAAAAGTCTTTATTTATCTATCTATATATACATGCACACATAAACATAGAGCCATCCATGTAATCCTTTTCTTTGTATATATACATATACCTATGTATATATGGATATGCAAACACATATTACACACATGTGGTACCACATGAAATTATATGTTCCCCCTCTTTGTCTCTTTCACCCCCTCATTTAGAAATGAAACCTCAATAATGCAGGGTCTTTAAGTGAATGATTGACTTCATTTTCACTTATGTTATTCAGTTTGGGGGCTTTTAGCAGATACTGTTAGCCAAAGCAAAATATAGATGAATTGGAATAGCTTTATAATTAAATAAATTGCAATGCATATAATATATACAATAAGTCATGCTTTTCAGTCTGCGGTGCCCTTTCAATTCTCTGCATGGTATTCCTGTCTAAAAAGCACTAATAGAGACATTCTGATCTTGAAAAGAAAAGTGAGGAAAATCAACATCTAAAACTCAGAAAAGTCCTGGGTAGTAAAAGGTCTTTGTTCTGTGGAGTGTTCCCCACAGAGGAACAGAATTTTCTTTTAGCTTTTACATTTGACTCCCAGGCTCTGAAATATAATAATCAAAGCTCTTTGCTACCTTATGCTGAATCTCCTATACATGAAATCTTTTTATTTAGCAAGAAATGGAATTCTTGCTCCCAAATAATTTGATGAAAGCTTGAGCATTTCTCAGTTAAAAATATCTTTTTTTTATTATGATGTTATAAGAAGCTCCTAGTAGGCCACTGGGATAATTAGAGAAGACTAGAGTGTATTTAATGAGCTTTCTGGGGTGCATTTCAGAATGTCTTCTATGTTTTCATGTGTTCCTGATAATTTTATCTTTCTTTCTTTAGCTGTTAAGGTTTTCTGGTGTTGGAATGTTTAAATTAGAGATTCAAGACAATACTGAAACCTAGAAAAGTCTGACTTTTTCAGACATTTTTGTAAGGATATGTGAACCTTCATCCTATTTCAGCTGTTTTGGGTCTTATATTCTTCCTCATGGNTTTTTTTTTTTTTTTTTTTAAGGCAGAAAGAGTGATTGTGGATTGCATTTGTAATATCAGTAAAACTATAAATACATGAGGAGATGTAGAGTGATCAAAATAAGAACTTGTATTACTTGCTTTTATAATTCCCCTCTCACTGCCCTTTTATAAAAGCTGGCACCTATATACTGTTGGATTTACTCTGTTGCTAATAAGGAAAATGTTTAAGGTAAGAAAGAATTTGAAGTAGTGATTTTATTTACTTGAGGTATAGATGAAGGCATCAAACATGGAACCCTTCTTTACAGTTACCTAAATTCCTATTTTCATTGAGGTTTTTGCGATTTTATATGCCTAGTCATTTACTGTGTTTGTAAACCAGAGCTCTTTATAACAACTGCTAACTTTTAAAAAACACTTCTTGCCAAACATTCTTGAAAAACTTTACATGTATTTACCAATTTTATTCTCTCATCATCCCTATGCTTTAGGTACTATTTTTATGCCATTTCACAGATGTAGAATTTCATGTTTAGAAGAAATACTGAGTTATTTGTCTGAGGCTTCATAGCAACTCACATGTGTGATTTTAGAGCTTATGTTTTAATCAACATCCTGAATATAATTGGCACAGTAAGTTGTTTTATATTCCTGTATTGAACAGCTCTCTTTCCCTTCTACACAGTTGGGTTATGGTTGGGAGCCCAAGTGGACCTTTTGATTTCATGGGAAGCATTCACATTTGAGTGGTCACTGTCCTCTTTATTTTTTCTAACAGCAAGAGCTCGGGGCTTCAGTAGTGTTTTCTCCAAAAGCTTTCTGTTTTCACTCATTGTCACCAAGTATGGCACTTGGGGGAAATAATAAATACTTATTCCTCTTGTGAACATATGGTAAGTTTTCTCCACATGTTAGGCCAATAGGACATTTGTCCAATAGGACTACATAGCCTACTGTTTTGACTCCTGACTAATATCTTGACTTATTCAAGAGCTCTGAGTTGTTGTATGCATTTGGCTACATGGATTTTGCTTTTGTCTTTGGGAGCAAACTAGTTGGAACATTCTGGAATACCTTTGCGTTGTGTGTCTTTCCCAGCTATGGTGCACTGCCCTTTCCCCAAACAGTTATTCTTTCTCTGACTACATTTTTCTTGGCAGCCACAGAAACACCCATTTCACATGTGCTGACAGTTGCATCAGTTCCTTAAATTTAGTCAGTGATCATTAGGGATCCTCCATCATATTTTCAGTTAGCACAAACTCCTAGGGAGTGTGATTTGAACAGTGGAGGCGTCTAGTGTCTTATAATTTACAGAAACATTTGTTTTTTATGAGAGACTAGTTTGACACAAATCAGCTAACACTTCACTGTATTATTTTGCTACCATTTTTAGTATTGATCTCACAACTCAATAGAATTCAGAGGTTTGATAACATTTTATCTTTCTGGGAAGAGAGTGAATTCAGTATTTTATTATATTCAGTTTAAATTTAAATACAGTAAGTAAATCATACAGAATTAATATATATCTGTACTAGCTGGAATCCTCACTTATATTCAGGATTTTGAAGTTTCTGTAAAGCACTGTTTCTGTTTTTTTACATCTGCTTAACTTCTGATGTCTCAGTTCTAATGAAAATAAAAAATTGTAAATGCTTAAGCCACAGACTTTACTAAATTAGGAAAAGTCTTTATTTATCTATCTATATATACATGCACACATAAACATAGAGCCATCCATGTAATCCTTTTCTTTGTATATATACATATACCTATGTATATATGGATATGCAAACACATATTACACACATGTGGTACCACATGAAATTATATGTTCCCCCTCTTTGTCTCTTTCACCCCCTCATTTAGAAATGAAACCTCAATAATGCAGGGTCTTTAAGTGAATGATTGACTTCATTTTCACTTATGTTATTCAGTTTGGGGGCTTTTAGCAGATACTGTTAGCCAAAGCAAAATATAGATGAATTGGAATAGCTTTATAATTAAATAAATTGCAATGCATATAATATATACAATAAGTCATGCTTTTCAGTCTGCGGTGCCCTTTCAATTCTCTGCATGGTATTCCTGTCTAAAAAGCACTAATAGAGACATTCTGATCTTGAAAAGAAAAGTGAGGAAAATCAACATCTAAAACTCAGAAAAGTCCTGGGTAGTAAAAGGTCTTTGTTCTGTGGAGTGTTCCCCACAGAGGAACAGAATTTTCTTTTAGCTTTTACATTTGACTCCCAGGCTCTGAAATATAATAATCAAAGCTCTTTGCTACCTTATGTTGAATCTCCTATACATGAAATCTTTTTATTTAGCAAGAAATGGAATTCTTGCTCCCAAATAATTTGATGAAAGCTTGAGCATTTCTCAGTTAAAAATATCTTTTTTTTATTATGATGTTATAAGAAGCTCCTAGTAGGCCACTGGGATAATTAGAGAAGACTAGAGTGTATTTAATGAGCTTTCTGGGGTGCATTTCAGAATGTCTTCTATGTTTTCATGTGTTCCTGATAATTTTATCTTTCTTTCTTTAGCTGTTAAGGTTTTCTGGTGTTGGAATGTTTAAATTAGAGATTCAAGACAATACTGAAACCTAGAAAAGTCTGACTTTTTCAGACATTTTTGTAAGGATATGTGAACCTTCATCCTATTTCAGCTGTTTTGGGTCTTATATTCTTCCTCATGGCAGATTAGTATATAACAATCAATAGCTCATCTTCACTGAAGAAATGCCTTGCCTTTTCAGGGAATGAACAAACCGTTGTCTGGTGGTTAAATAAAAGAAGAAACATAAGTAAAATCTCTGGAACTTTTTCTGCATTTATTATCATGCACCTTGATGATGTGCCCTAGCTTCTGTGAGCACTGTTGTTCAGGTGCTCAGTCATGTCCAATTCTTTGCAACTCCACGGACTGCAGCATGCCAGGCTTCCCTGTCCTTCACTATTTCACGGAGTTTGCTCAGGCTCATGTCCATTGAGTTGGTGATGCCATCCAGCTGTCTCATCCTGTCACCAGGTTCTCCTCCTATCCTCAGTCTTTTCCAGCATCAGGATCTTTTCAATGAGTCAGCTCTTCGCATCAGATGGCTAAAGTATCAGAGTTTCAACTTCAGCATCAGTCCTTCCAATGCACATTCAGGATTGATTCCTTTAGGATTGACTGGTTTGATCTTGCTGTCCAAGGGACTCTCATAGGTGCAAGAATTTCAAGCCAGATCTTTCAGGCTAGATTCTTCTCATGTAGATTTTTATACAACTCAATCAAAGCTAAAAAAAAGTGATACTATCCAGAGAAAGCTTGAATTGGTGGTAGACTCCATCCACCTTATCAGTGACAGGGTGAAGGCAAGGAAGAGGAAGCTTTTATTTTTATTTTTTAATGAGAAAGATAGAACAAAAACAAAAGCATTCTAATCCAAGAACTGGTCTGCTCTGTCATGGAGTCTGAACTTGAGTAGAAACATTTGGTAGGCTTTCTGATCTCAGGGTGATCAAAACAGAATGAGAAATGCTAACTGGAAGTGAAATGAAGATGGATACATACTACTGTGATTATTTCCCTGTAACTCATCTAACAGCCACTTGCTGCAGAAATAGCAGTGTAGGTAAGCTGGAGGGTTTAAGGTCCACACATTTCAATAGCTTCAATAAGTTTAAAAAAAAGAGTGTGGGGGAAAAAGCAAGCATCTCTCAGGCTTGTGCACAAGCTGAATGCCTCAGACCAAGCTCAAGGACCAAATCAGTTTGTATAAGTAAAGTTTGATTGGGACACAGCTTCACCCATTCTCTTTGTATTGTCTATATAATACATAGAATATTGCCTGTTTTGAAGTCAGCTAGTACAAATGGACAGAGTTGAGTAGTGGCAGCAGAGACTTTATGGCCTGCAACAACTAAAACATTTGGATCTTTATATAAATGTTTTTAGACACCTGCTTTGGCAGCCGTCAGACCACTGCATTCTGATGTATCAGGCAAGTCAGAAGCAAACTCCCATACTTCCATAGAGGTTACAGCATTTTACATTCCCACCAACAGTATACAGAAAGTTTCATTTCTCCACATTCTCACCAGCACTTCTTCTTTTTTTTTTTTTTTAATAATCATTTAAACATGTAAGTTGGTATCTCATTGTGGTTTTCATTTGCATTTCTTTGACAATTAATTATTGGGATCATCTTTTCATATCCCTATTGACCATTTGTATGATTTCTTTAGAGGAATGTCTATTCAGATACTTTGCTCATTTTTTAGCTATGTTATTTTGGAAGTTTTTGCTGTTGGCTTATAGGAGTTCCAACTTCCCTTTTCACTTTTAATTTTTTGCCATGAAAAACTTTTGTTTTTCCTTCTGTTGTCATATCCAAGATGCTATTCTCATGACCAATGTGAAGGGATTTTTTAAGTTTTTAATCCATTTTGAGTTTATTTTTGTGTTGCAATATAAAATTGGGCAATTCCTCTTACTGCTGCAGGCATTAATTTCCTCTTATATGAAATGAAAGGCCTTGATAATAGTTCTAAGTCCTTTTCCAGTTATCTACAGTTCTATTCAATTCAGAGACTCTCATGTCTCATCTTTCCATTTCCTGTCTCTTTTATCATTTTTTTTCACCCCTTTAGACCCTGAAGAAGGGAATGGCAACCCATTGCAGTATTCTTGCCTTGAGAATCCCATGGTCAGAGGAGCCTGGTGGACTACATACAATCCATGGGGTCGTGGAGTTGGACCTGACTGAGCGACTATACTTACTTACATCCCTGTAGAAAGGCTATTTCACTGATTGGGATTCTATTTTTGTCTGCGAGTAACAGAATAACTCAAAAAAGTGCCTTAATAAAGGAATTTACTATCTTTCATAATAAAATCAAAAATAGGCAGATCAGAGTTTATGCGGCTGCTTAATATTCAAAAGGATGCAGACTTACTCCTTCCTGCTGTTTCTTCATATGTTACCTTTGGCCTAGTAATGGAGGATCATTACTCTACTTCTATACATCAAATCTGTATTTCAGGTGGGAGCAAGGAGGCAGGAGAAAAGAGGGCAGATGTTTGTTTAGGAGACAAGCACTTAAGCCTCCATATGATTGGCCAGATTTCCTGCATGAATCATTACACCATTGAAAGCTATATGAACACAGGGAATTCAAATAAGTTATTTGATATTTCTCCAGTAAAGAAGACAAGGGAGGAAAGGGCTCAAAAGGATATTGTGATTGAACTGATATACAATATCTATGAAGGCTAGTATTTTGGAAACGTGACATGTTAATGACAGGAAAATTTTATTTGAGAAGCAGTGAAAAAAGTTATCTTTTAATCTTATCCAGTTCTAATCAAAGAAGGTTTCCTAGAAGATAAACATGTTGCAGAGGAATATTAACTGTAGATAATATATTGTCTAAATGATTAATGCAAAACAAAGAAAAATTTTATGTTGTCTGTAGAAGTCTTAGGATTGGGTTGTCTAAATAATACTATTTAAAAGGTGTTTCTACAAAGACTCCCCTCTTAGCTCAGTTGCTAAAGAACCTGCCTGCAATGCAGGAGACCATAGTTTGATTCCTGGATCAGGCAGATCCCCTGGAGAAGGGATAGGATACCCACTCCAGTATGTTTGGGCTTACCTTGTGGCTCAGCTGGTAAAGAGTCCTCCTGCACTGAAGGAGACCTGAGTTCAATCCCTGGGTTGGGAAGGACCCCTGGAGAAGGGAAACGCTACCCACTCCAGTATTCTGGCCTGGAGAATTCTCTGGACTATACAGTCCATGGGGTCCCAAAGGATGGGACAAGACTTTCATTTTCACTTTCTTTGACAATGTTATCTCAGCTGATGAAAGCAATCACTTCTAAAAGTTACAATCTTAGGCTCATACAAATACAATAAACAATGAGATCCAACTCTTCCTCCATCATTATCACACATCTATTTAGAGATGCAATATAGCACATTATTATTATCACTATTACTGTTAGTCAAACTTTGTGAATAGTGTAATCTTTAAATTGTTGAAGTGGATAATTTATAACAATTACAATAGTCAGCTGAAAAGGATGGTGGTATTCTGAAGTAAAAATAATTTATGTGTATAATTTTGATTCCAGTTTCACACTTACATATGGTGCTTCTTTTTAAGTGAAGCAGAACCCTATATTAATATTTAAAGCCTCATTCATAAGAGCTGAACTTGGCTGTTGCCATGAAATGAAAAATATTTGAGTTTCTGTTTCTAAGACAGATACATTCTATGTGTTTTATTTATTTCTGTAAATATTGAGGTCCATGTGATGAAAGGATAGTTTTTGTGTCTGACATTCATATTGTATTTGGGCATAGACTTTGGTTTAGTTTCTTTCAGAATCTGATATTAGTCAATCCCCCAAACTCTGATTAGGAGAGAAAAAGCTCACTTTGGTTAATTTGAATACCTCCTCAATATTTAAGGAATACTGGGCAGTGAGCAGAAAAGGAAGAAACAAATATCATTAAAAGCAACTCAGCCAATTCTTTTGCCTTTTAAAAATTATAAATATTCACATAAGATTAAGTAAAATATCCCTAAGTGTACAAGCTTTGGTTAAAAAAAAAAATCAATAAATACAAAAAAAAAGTAGAAGTCCTACAAGCTGTGCTGTTTGCTAAAATGTGGCAACGAGTACAAAGCCATGATTTCTAAACAGCTGAGATCAATCAGAGGAGTGAAATGTGAAATTTGACATTTGTAATAAATTGCACTATTTACCTCAATGCAAGTGGCATAATTGAGTTAAATTAAATAGAGGAAAGAAACAACTGAGCTGTAGCTATATCATGTATTAGTCAGTGTTCAAAGTTTTCTTTAAAATGTATTCAGGATTTTTTAACTTCTGGAATGATAGAATCTGGATTCTTTATACAATAGAGTTTGTCATTCATTTTAAGATAATGAATTAGGATATTTTTTCTTAAATCTATACTCCAATGAAAAGAACACATTACATATATTTAAATGAATAACATTAGCACTTTGAAAATAATTATGTATATGAACATAATCATCTTGAAAAAAATTACAGTATATAAAACACAGTAATATGAAAATATACAGTAATATTCTGAGAGTAGATACAGTAATATAAAAATACAGTAATATTCTGAGAATAGATACATTACTATTTTTTATAAAATTGTATTCAAGTCCCTAATATCAACATTATTTTAATTGTGTATTAAAAAGTAGAGAAAAAAGATACATCTAAATTGGCCACTTTTGTGTACAAATAACTTTTTAGTTCAGTGTACAATTAAGAGATATTTTAAAGCCCACACAAAAGTATGTTAAAAAACAGCACACATGTGCAACTGAAAGCATTTTAAGAATAACATAATTATTTCTTTTTTCTTAATTTGAGAAGTTACTAAAGAGCTATTAAACTAAATAATATAAAGTGAATGATAATGCAGAGATAAGGAACAAGAACAAGCAAACATTCTATCAAGGGAAACATAAACAATATCAAATAATGTGAAGTGACATTCATCATATAGTCCAGTCGATTTGAAACATGACTGCTCATTAGAAACATATCTAGAACTCTGGAGAACAAAAGCAGTATATGGATATTTGTAGTTCTCAAAAAATTCCAAGATAATTCTGATATGCATCTATGTTTTAAATAGTGATTACAGACTTTTCTATTAAATTGTAGTTTAGGAGATATAGAGTTCTATTGTTTTTCTGTTGACTAATCATGATGCAATGGTATTAAGAGAGCAATAGTTACATAATCATAACAGTAAAAAATGTTTATCAGTTTTCACAGTCAATAGCCAGACAAAAAGTAAGATAATTACAATCTCAAGTCAAAATGGGAACATCATTAACCTAACAATATAAAATAATTACATAAAATCTGACACAATTTGGGGAGGGGAATCAAGTGGAGTGATGAGGTAACTGGAAGTGCATACATGCCCATGTTTCCATCTGCCCAGCTAATCTATATCTTTTGGTTGGTGCATTTAATCCATTTACATTTAAGGTAATTATCTATATGCATGATCCTATTGCTATTTTCTTAATTGTTTTGGGCTTATTTTCTGTAGGTCTTCTCCTTCTCTTATGTTTCCTGCCTAGAGAAGTTCCTTTAGCATTTGTTGTAAAGCTGGTTTGGTGGTGCTGAATTCTCTTAACTCTTGCATGTCTGGAAAGTTTTTGATTTCTCCATCAAATCTGAATTAGAGTCTTGCTGGGTAGAATATTCAGAGTTATAGTTACTTCTCTTTCATCACTTTAAATATATCATGCCATTCCTTTCTAGTTTGTAGGTCTTCTGTTGAGAAATCAGCTAGTACAGTGATGGGAGTTTCCCTATATGTTATTTATTGCTTTTCCCTTGTTGCCTTTAATATTACCTCTTTGTCTTTCAGTTCAATTCAGTTGCTCAAACACATCTGACTCTTTGCAACCCCATGGACAGCTACATGCCAGGCTTCCCTGTCCATCAGCAAGTACCAGAGTTTGCTCAAATTCGTGTCCATCAGGTCAATGATGCCATCCAACCATCTCATCCTCTGTCGTCCCCTTCACCTCCAGCATTCAATATTTTCCAGCATCAGGGTCTTTTCCAAGGAGTCAATTCTTATCATAAGGTGGCCAAAGTACTGGAGCTTCAGCTTCAGCATCAGTTCTTCCAATGAATATTCAGGACTGATTTCCTTTAGAATGGACTGGTTGGATCTCCTTGCAGTCTAAGGGACTCTAAGAGTCTTCTCCAACACCACAGTTCAAAAGCATCAATTCTTTGGTGCTCGGCCTTCTTTATGGTCCAACTTTCACATCCATACATGACTATTGGAAAAACCATAGCTTTGACTAGGCGAAGTAGTCTTTTCAATATGCTGTCTAGGTTGGTCATAGCTCTTTTTCCAAGGAGCAAGTAACTTTTAATTTCATGGCTGCAGTCACCATCTGCAGTAATTTTGGAGCCCCCCCCAAAATAAAGTCTGTCACCATTTCCATTGATTCTCCACCTATTTGACATAAAGTGATGGGACCAGATGCCATAATCTTCATTTTTTTAATGCTGAATTTTAAACCAGGTTTTTCACTCTCCTCTTTCACTTTCAAGAGGGTCTTTTGTTCCTCTTTGCTTTCTACCATAAGGGTGGTGTCATCTGCATATCTGATGTTATTGATATTTCTCCTGGCAATCTTGATTCTAGGTTGTGCTTCATTTAGCACAACATTTCACATGATGTACTCTGCATAGAAGTTAAACAAGCAAGGTGGCAATATACAGCCTTGACATGCTGTTTACACAATTTGGAAGCAGTCTGTTGTACCATGTCTGATTCTAACAGTTGCTTCTGCATACAGATTTCTCAGGAGGCAGTTTAGGTGGTTTGTTATTCCCATGTCTTTCAGAATTTTCCATAGTTTGTTGTGATCCACACAGTCAAATTCTTTGGTGTAGTCAATGAAGCAGAAGCAGATGTTTTTCTGGAACTCTCTTGGTTTTTCTATATTCCAGTGGATGTTGGCCATTTGATCTTTGGTTCCTCTGCCTTTTTATTTTTTATTTTTTTTTCATTTATGTATGTATTTATTTTTTTACACGAACTCCCAAACATGAACCCCCCTCCCACCTCTCACCCCACATCATCCCTCCAGATCATCCCCATACACCATCCTCTGCCTTTTTAAACTCAGGTTGAATATCTGGAAGTTCTCAGTTCATGTACTGTTGAAACCTTGCTTAAAGGGTTTTGAGCATTACTTTGCTAGCATATGAGATGAGTACAATTGTGTGGTAGTTTGAATATTCTTTGTCATTGCCTTTCTTTGGGATTGGAATGAGAACTGACCTTTTTCAGTCCTGTGGCCAGTGCTGACTTTTCCAAATTTGCTGGCATATTGAGTATAGCACTTTCACAGCATCATCTTTTAGGACTTGAAGTAGCTTAGCTGGAATTCCATCACCCCCACTAGCTTTGTTCATAGTGATGCTTCCAAAGGCCTGTTTGTGTTTGCATTCCAGAATATCTGGTTCTAGGTGAGTGACCACACCATCATGGTAAACTGGTTCATGAAGATCTTGTTTGTATAGTTCTGTGTATTCTTGTCACCTCTTCTTAATATCTTCTGCTTCTGTTAGATTCGTACCATTTCCTTTATCGTGCCCATCTTTGCCTGGAAAATCCCATGGTTGAGGGAGCCTGGTAGACTGCAAACCCCCCTCCCACCTCTCACCCCACATCATCCCTCCAGATCATCCCCATACACCATCCTCTGCCTTTTTAAACTCAGGTTGAATATCTGGAAGTTCTCAGTTCATGTACTGTTGAAACCTTGCTTAAAGGGTTTTGAGCATTACTTTGCTAGCATATGAGATGAGTACAATTGTGTGGTAGTTTGAATATTCTTTGTCATTGCCTTTCTTTGGGATTGGAATGAGAACTGACCTTTTTCAGTCCTGTGGCCAGTGCTGACTTTTCCAAATTTGCTGGCATATTGAGTATAGCACTTTCACAGCATCATCTTTTAGGACTTGAAGTAGCTTAGCTGGAATTCCATCACCTTCACTAGCTTTGTTCAGAGTGATGCTTCCAAAGGCCTATTTGTGTTTGCATTCCAGGATATCTGGTTCTAGGTGAGTGACCACACCATCATGGTAAACTGGTTCACAAAGATCTTGTTTGTATAGTTGTTCTGTGTATTCTTGTCACCTCTTCTTAATATCTTCTGCTTCTGTTAGATTCGTACCATTTCCTTTATCGTGCCCATCTTTGCCTGGAAAATCCCATGGTTGAGGGAGCCTGGTAGACTGCAGTCCAGGGGGTTGCTAAGAGTTGGACACAACTGAGCGACCTCACTTTCGCTTTTCACTTGTATGCATTGGAGAAGGAAATGGCAACACACTTCAGTGTTCTTGCCTGGAGAATCCCAGGGATGGGAAATCCTGGTGGGCTGCCGTCTATGGGGTCACACAGAGTTGGACACGGCTGAAGTGACTTAGCAGCAGCAGCTGCAGTCTTCCCAGTAGTATTGTTTTCCACTATTTCTTTGCATTGATCACTGAGGAAGGCTTTCTTACCTCTCCTTGCTATTCTTTGGAACTCTGCATTCAGATGGGTATATCTTTCTTTTTCTCCTTTGCCTTTAGCCTCTCTTCCTTTGCCAGCTATTTGTAAGCCCTCCTCAGACAACAATTTTGCCTTTTTGCATTTCTTTTTCTTGGTGATAATCTTAATCACTGCCTCCTGTACAATGTCAGGAACCTCCACCCATAGTGCTCCAGGCGCTCTATCAGATCTAATCCCTTGAATCTATTTGTCAGTCCACTATATAAATGTAAATGTAAAGGATTTGATTTAGGTCATATCTAAACAGCCTACTCCTTTTCCCGGCTGTCTTCAATTTATTCTGAAGTTTGCAATAATAAGTTCATGATCTGAGCCACAGACAGCTCCAAGTCTAGTTTTTGCTGACTGTGTAGAGCTTCTTTATCTTTGGCTTCAAAGAATAAAATCAACCTGATTTTGGTATTGACCATCTGGTGATGTCCATGTGTAGAGTTGTCTCTTGTGTTGTTGGAAGAAGGAGTTTTCTATGACCAGTGCATTCTCTTGGCAAAACTCTGTTAGCCTTTGCCCTGCTTCATTTTTGCACTCCAAAGCCAAACTTGCCTGTGACTCCAAGTATCTCTTGACTTCCTACTTTTGCATTCCTGCCCCCTGTGATGAACAGGATATCTTTCTCTGGTGTTAGTTCTAGAAGGCCTTGTAGGTCATTATAGAACCATTCAATTTCAGCTTCTTTAATTGTTGGGGCACAGACTTGGATTACTTTGATATTGAATGGTTTGCCTTGTAAACAAACAGAGATCATTCTGTCATTTTGAAGACTACTCCCAAGTACTGCATTTTGGACTCTTTTGTTGACTATGAGGACTAGTCTATTTCTTCTAAGGGATTCTTGCCCACAGTAGTAGATATAACGGTCATCTGAATTAAATTTACCCATTCCAGTCCATTTTAGTTCGTTGATTCCTAAAATGTTGATGTTTACTCTTGCCATCTCTATTTAACCACTTCCAATTTACTTTGATTCATGGACCTAACATTTCGGGTTCCTGTGCAATATTGTTTTTTACAGCGTTGGACTTTCTTTCCATCACCAATCACATCCACAACTGGGTGTTGTTTTTGCTTTGGCTGTTTCTTCATTCTTTCTGGATTTACTTCTGCACTGATCTCCAATGTCATATTGGGTATCTACAGGCAGCTGCAGCCAGTAAACTAAGCACAGGCAGCTGCGACTGGTGCATTAAGTACAACTGAGAGGACCTACCCCACGTCCGAGGTCAGGGGCAGAAACCAGGAAGACCCCATGACCAAAGGGTGGCAGCCAAGAGGAGTTACCCCACATCAGAAGTCAGGGACAGTGGCCGAGAGTGCCAGGCTGTGACAGCAC
This sequence comes from Oreotragus oreotragus, assembly GCA_006410675.1. Taxonomy (NCBI): domain Eukaryota; kingdom Metazoa; phylum Chordata; class Mammalia; order Artiodactyla; family Bovidae; genus Oreotragus; species Oreotragus oreotragus. The sequence continues at coordinate 323,642 of SJYX01004154.1, read as the reverse complement.
AAAAACGGCCAAGAGGAGCTCCCTCGCGACCGAAGCCAGGGGCAGCGGCCAGGAGGAGCCACCCCGTGTCCGAGGAGCAGTGCTGCACGGGCGCAGGAGGGCCTAGAAAAGCCATCCCATGTTGAAGATCAGGAAGGGCGGCAGTGTGGCTGTGCTTTGCTGGAGCAGCCGGGAAGAGATACCCCATGCCCAAGGTAAGAGAAACCCAAGTAAGATGGTAGGTGTTGCAAGACGGCATCAGAGGGCAGACACAATGAAATCATACTTACAGAAAACTAGTCAATCTAATCACACTGGAACCACAGACTTGTCTAACTCAATGAAACTAAGCCATGCCCGAGGGGCAACCCCAGACAGGCGGGTCATGGTGGAGAGGTCTGACAGAATGTGGTCCACTGGAGAAGGGAATGGCAAACCACTTCAGTATTCTTGCCTTGAGAAACCCATAAACAGTATGAAAGGCAAAATGATAGGATACTGAAAGAGGAAATCCCCAGGTCAGTAGGTACCCAGTATGCTACTGGAGATCAGTGGAGAAATAACTCCAGAAAGAATGAAGGGATGGAAACAAAATGAAAACAATACCTAGCTGTGGATGTGACTGGTGATAGAAGCAAGGTCCGATGCTGTAAAGAGCAGTATTGCATAGGAACCTGGAATGTCAAGTCCATGAATCAAAGCATATTGGAAGTGGTCAAACAAGAGATGGCAAGAGGGAACGTTGACATTCCAGAAATCAGTGAACTAAGATGGCCTGGAATGGGTGAATTTAACTCAGATGACCATTATATCTACTGCTGTGGGCAGGAATCCCTCAAAAGAAATGGAGTAGCCATCATGGTCAACAAAGAGTCCGAAATGCTGTACTTGGATGCAATCTCAAAAACGACAGAATGATCTCTGTTCGTCTCCAAGGCAAACCATTCAATATCATGGTAATCCAAGTCAATGCCCCAACCAGTAACGCTGAAGAAACTGAAGTTGAACGGTTCTATGAAGACCTACAAGACCTT
>SJYX01004154.1:301260-320248 GCA_006410675.1 Oreotragus oreotragus | reverse complement strand
AAGCAACAGTTAGAACTGGACATGGAACAACAGACTGGTTCCAAATAGGAAAAGGAGTGTGTCAAGGCTGTATATTGTCACCCTGCTTATTTAACTTCTATGCAGAGTACATCATGAGAAACGCTGGACTGGAAGAAACACAAGCTGGGATCAAGATTGCCGGGAGAAATATCAATCACCTCAGATATGCAGATGACACCACCCTTATGGCAGAAAGTGAAGAGGAACTAAAAAGCCTCTTGATGAAAGTGAAAGAGGAGAGCGAAAAAGTTGGCTTAAAGCTCAACATTCAGAAAACGAAGATCATGGCATCCGGTCCCATCACTTCATGGGAAATAGATGGGGAAACAGTGGAAACAGTGTCAGACTTAATTTTTGGGTGCTCCAAATGGGGACTGCAGCCATGAAATTAAAAGATGCTTTCTTGGAAGGAAATTTATGACCAACCTAGATAGTGTATTCAAAAGCAGAGACATAACTTTGCCGACTAAGGTCCGTCTAGTCAAGGCTATTTTTTTTCCTGTGGTCATATGGATGTGAGAGTTGGACTGTGAAGAAGGCTGAGCACCGAAGAAGTGATGATTTTGAACTCTGGTGATGGGGAAGACTCTTGAGAGTCCCTGGGACTGCAATGAGACCCAACCAGTCCATTCTGAAGGAGATTAGCCCTGGGATTTCATTGGAAGGAATGATGCTAAAGCTGAAACTCCAGTACTTTGGCCACCTCATGTGAAGAGTTGACTCATTGGAAAAGACTCTGATGCTGGGAGGAATTGGGGGCAGGAGAAGGGGATGACCGAGGATGAGATGGCTGGATGGCATCGCCAACTTGATGGACGTGAGTCTGAGTGAACTCCGGAGTTGGTGATGGACAGGGAGGCCTGGAGTGCTGCAATTCATGGGGTCGCAAAGAGTCGGACACGACTGAGCGACTGAACTTAACTGACAGACCCGGGGAGTTCATCTTTCAGTTGTCTTATCTTTTTCCCTTTTCATACTGTTCATGGGCTTCTCAAGGAAAGAATACTGAAGAGGTTTGCCATTCTCTTTTCCAGAGGACCACATTTTGTCAGAACTCTCCACCACGATCTGTCTGTCTTGGCTGGCCCTACATAGCATGGCTCATAGTTTCATTTTTGAGACAGAGCTGAGATTCATGTGATGTTTTGTTAGTTTTCTGTGATTGTAGTTTTCATTCTGTCTGCCCTCTGATGGATAAAAGGCTTTTGGAAGGGATGGGAGACTCTTGCTGAACGGAGAGACTTAATTTTTATTAATTTGGTTACAGTGTGTCTTGGTATTTTCCTCCTTGGGTTTAATCCTGCCTGAGACTGTGCTTCCTGGACTTGGTTGACTATTTCCTTTCCCATTTTAGGGAAATTTTCAAGTAGTATCTCTTCAAGTTTTTTGTCACATAATTTCTCTCTTCTTTCTCTGGAGCTCCTATATGGCAATTGTTTGTGCATTTAATGTCTCAGAGGTCTCTTAGGCTATCTTCATTTCTTTTCTTTTTTTTTTTGAAAGCGAAAAGTGAAAGTGAAGTCGCTCAGTCGTGTCTGACCCCTAGCAACCCTGTGGACTGCAGCCCACCAGACTCCTCCGTCCATTCTTTTGCTACTGGGTCATACTTCATGTATTTATTTATTTATTTTTTAAAAAATATAATTTTATTTATTTATTTTTTGCCTTTATTTATTTATTTTTTAAATTTTATTTTATTTTACTTTACAGTACTCTACTGGTTCTGGCATACATTGACATGTATCCGCCACGGGTGTACACGAACTCCCAAACATGAACCCACCTCCCTCCTCCCACCCCTTATCATTCCTCTGGATCATCCCCATACACCAGCCCCAAGCATCCTGCATCCTGCATCAAACACAGACTGGCGATTCATTTCCTACATGATTGTTCATTTCTTTTCATTCTTTGTTCTATATTCTGTTCTGCAGCATTGATTTTCACCATTCTTTCCTCCAGGTCATTTATCTGTTCTTCTGTCTTAGTTATTCTCCTAATGATTCTTTCTAGTGTATTATTCATCTCTGTTCTTTAGTTCTCCTGGGTCTTTGTTAAACATTTCTTGCATCTTCTCCATTGTTTTCTCAAGATCCTGAATTATCTTCACTATCATTTTTCTGAATTCTTTTTCTGGAAGGTTGCCTATCTCCACTCATTTTGCTGTTTTTGTGGGGTTTTATCTTGTCCCTTACTTCTGGGACATAGCATTCTTTTCATCCTGATGAACTTCTGTAGCATGGCTTTTGTTTTAGCCACTGTAGAACTGTGTTTCTTTTTGCTTCTTCTGTATGACCTTTGATGGAGGAGGCAAAAAGGCTTGTGTTAGCTTCCTAATGGGACGGACTGGCCAGGGGAAAAACTGGGTCTTGCTCTGGTGGACAGGGCCTTGCTCAGTAAAGCTTTAGTCCCATTGGCTGCTGACCGTTGGAGTTGCACTCCCTCCCTGGTAGTAGTTTGGCCTGAGGCAACTCAGCCCTGGGGACTAAGGGCTCTGTGGTAGGGTTAATGGCAAACTCCAAGAGGGCTTATGCCAAGTGGGACCTTCCCAGACTGCTGCTGCCAAGACCCCCACCCCTGTCAGCATCCCCTGCCAACCCACACCTTCACAGGGCACCCTCCACACTAGCAGTTTTGGTTCAGTCTCCTGTGGAGTCACTGCTCCTTTTCTCTGGATCTTGGTGTGTGCGATATTTTGTTTGTGCCCTCCAAGACTGGAGTCTCTGATTCCCCCAGTCTTGTGGAAGTCCTATAATCAAATCCCACTGGCCTTCAAGGTCAGATTCTCTGGGGATTCCCAGTCCCTTTGATGGAGTCCTAGTCTGGGAAGCCTGAAGTGGGGTTCAGAATCTTCATAACAGTGGGAAAACTTCTTTGGTATTATTGTTCTCTAGTGTGTGGGTCACTCACATGGTGCGTATGGGATTTGACTTTATCATGATTGCACCCCTCCTAACATCTCATTGAGGTTTCTTCTCTGGGCATGGGGTATCTTTTTGGTGGGTTCCAGCATCTTCCTGCTGATGGTTATTCAACACCTATTTGCAATTTGGGTGCTCATGCAGGAGGAATTGAATGCATGTCCTTCTACTTGGCTATCTTGAACCAGAAGTCAGTTTATATTTTTAAAAATGACAGTTATGCAAAATAGTGTTGCTATTGTTTCACTGCAATGATTTTGCATTAACCATGTACCATAGAACACTTTTATTGAATTTAACAAAGACTTTGTATTAAGTGTTGTGAAACAAAACATCCCTTCACTCATTCAGTATATGATAACCAAATATCTGGTATGTGCTGCACTGTACTAGGCATCAGAAAACAATAAATGACCCAGTTTTCTTTGTACTTGCATTCTAATGAATTTCTAGTGATGATAAAAGTGTTACTTCTGAACGTTGGAAATTTCATACCATAGTAGGAATCTGATTAAAGGTTATAATGTATACAGAATACAGAATATGCTATTAAACATTATTTTGAATATTTACCAAAATGGGAAAAATCAGAATATAAGTTATTATAAGTTTGATATGAAGCTATATGCATATATTATACATGCATATATATGCACACACAAGCACTTAACAAGTATGGCATAAATATATATATGTATATATGTATCTATCTATATTATAGATGGATATAGATATGCTTTTCATAATTTCCTAAATAAATGAGGTTTTACTTGAAATTAGTACATAAAGTGTTCCTATTTTCCTTATCTTATGGTAATTTTCAAAATTCATATATTTTTTGATACACAGATATATTGGTATCTCACATATTTATGTATAAGTTTTATGTTTAGTCAGAAAAAACTAAAAACAAATACTCCAAGAGATTGGTTAAATAAACTTAGGTACACTATACATGATAGAAAGATGACAAAGATTATCATTGTTTCTCTCTAGACAAAGTGGTATTATAGGTAGTTTTCCTTTGTCTCTCTCTATATGTATGTATATACACATTTTGTACAATTTTCTGTAAGAACTATAACTTGGAAAATCGTTTTAATTTTTGTTTTTACTTTTGTTGTTAGCATTTTATTCCAAATTTAAATTTTAGGTACAATTTTCAGGAGCAATTATGTCTCTCTCCTCAGATATTTTGTTCTGTGTCTCCTTCCAGTTCTGTGGTGGTTTGCTGATTACTTCTCTGTTGGATTCAGATGACTGTGGGACTTGTCACAGTTCATCAAATGTAGGCATAATAGTGATGTGTTACATGACACTTAAGGATATCATTTGCTGCAAAAAGAATAGGTAATAGAAACATAGTAAAATGCATGTATTTATGGAGACTCCGTAGTTATAGAGCAAGACCACTCTTAAAATACTGATGAAAAGTGCTTGTATAATAACTGTTCTGATGTTTGTTTTCATTCAACCATATATTTTTTCCCCATAATGATTTCATAAATCTCCTCTCTTCAGGGCTAAAGATTTATAATCCTGTATTACAAGGGTTTTGTGTCTTCACGAAGCCAAATATGTGACATATCCGACTAATTCAGTGTGTCATTTTGCTTCCCATCTGCCTTTCCTTTTCATCTCTGCAATGTTCCAGCATTGATCCCCATGTTTCTGGTGTCAGTCAATATGAAAAGCAATCCTGGGAGAATACACTTTGAACTTCCCTAAAGGCTCTATCTCATCAGTCTTAAGTAGTCCCTGCATCATTGACCTCAAGGGCTGTGGCTCACAATGAGATGTAAATCTCTGTTTTTGCCTGTCATTCCCAGTTAAGAGATGGATCCTATCAGCTCTGTGATAGAGTAATGACTCCTGTAACTCTCCTTGGGGATAATTTATCTCCTAGATTCTTTCTCAGCTTTTAACATTATTTACCTCAGAGGTAATTTAAGTGCAGTTCTGCAGATCTGGAAATGAGGTCATCACAGATGAGGGAAAAGACTGTATCATCCCTACTTTAATACACAAAATATCTCTGTAAAGATAGGTCTTATAATTTATGGAGTCATAGAACACCCCAAATGCACATAAGCCCATTGACACATACTCAACTGTTCTTTAATTTAAAAAAGGAAGACTGAATATTCCCCACCTTTAATTTAAGCACATGGATTTTTTTTCCCCAAGATAAAAGTGCCTGTCCTCAAACTTTGCTTTGCAGAGATTAATTAACTATACACAAAAGTGCAGTAATCAGCCTTCAACATACTTGCAAAGTACAAAAATGTTTGAGCTGTGTCTTCCTCTCTATTCTATTATTTTGGGCTGAGCTGCCCATTCAGTTATGACTTTTATCACCAGGTTGGTCTTTGCTTCCATGATTCCCTAACTTCTCCTTGCACTGACACACAAGTTTACTACACTCTTTTAGAATCTCACTCTTCACCCAGCTTTGAGATGGTATACTAGTAGTTTTGCAGTGGTAACAAATTTTCCTGCCAGTTCAGGAGATGCAAGAAATGAAGGTTTGCTCCCTAGGCTGGGAAGATGTCCTGGAGTAGGAAATGGTAACCCCACTCCAATATTCTTGCCTGGAGAGTCCCATGGGCAGAGGAATCTGGAGGGCCACAGTTCATGGGGTCACAAAGAGTTGGACATGATTGAGCACACAGAATATATTTATCCTAGAAAGGAAAATTTGTGGAAGAGAATTTTGAGGTTCTAGGCAGCAAGGTAGTAAAGATAATGCTGACAATTACTTTGAATCTTAAATGAAAATATTAATTACACAATACTAATATTTATTAGTAATAATCATTAAAAGAATAATTTATAATAGAATATCAATGAGGTAATTCAGAAGGAAATCTTAGGAATTGTCTTTTCTTTTCATCATTATCCTTATCCCAGTTTTAAAGGTTTAAAATCCTTAGCCCTTCACATTATAATACAGACATGGCTGTCTATACTCTTTATAAGTATTAATATCTTAGATTACATATTTGACTTGATAGCTCAGAAAAGTGTTATAACCTTATAGGGTCTTAGATTTCCATGTGGATGCTTGAAATATAGTATAAGTGAATATGATATATTATTATGATATATATTTAATATAATTAAGTGAATAAATGAATATAGTCCAGTTTGGTGACTATTGATGAACTCAGCATATAGTTGCTGAATAAAAGAACAAGTGAATCAATAAATGAATAGGCTGATGATAATGTTTGCTTGTGGCAGTTCTTACAGATTTTTAGGTAGTGTATGATTGACAAGTCAGCCTTCAAGAAGCATCCTAATTGGGCTAGGTTTCAAGAATTATTTGATATGAGAAATTTTACTTTGGGCCAAGTACTGAGAACAGAAATCAGATTTAAATTTCAAAAATCATTGCCTTCTTTTAGTTTGACAATATTAGAAAAACAACAACAACAAAAATATAGTCTTCCATGTTCCCATCAGCAGGGACTCAGACCCCCTTAACACATTTTAACCATGTTTCAGGGGTCTGTCTTGATGTTCACAATTCAGAATGGTTGCTAAAGATGGCTCTGATTGTCTTATTGAAGTTCTGGCAGCTAGATGGAGAAAGGGCATAGATGAACACACTCTCTCCTCTAGGGAAGGGGAACACACCCAGCAAGAATTACACAACACTCCCATTCCCATTTCACTGACCAGATGTGACCATACCTAGCTGTGAGGCAGGCTGGATATTATGGTCTTTGGATTAGCAGCAGTGTGTTCAGTTAAGCTTCTGTTATGAAATGATTAATTGAACTTTTGAAGAGAGTATTCTCTTACTCATAGCTCTTACTCAGATATGGGCATTTTAACCTTCTAGTTGTGTGTAAAATTTTAAGAGCACAGAAAAATATATCTTTTCCTCAATGAATAATTTTAGAAAAGATATACTGCTATGTCAAGATATGAATTAAGCTTGTTTATTAACCAAGTAAAAACAGAACAGCACAATCTAGAAAGCAAAATATTAGTAATTTACAGTTTTAGACAAAGTTTATGTTTTAATGTAAAATGTGCTATAACAGGTACTACCTGCTGGAAGGCGGAATCCAAATTTCACTTTCTTCTGTGTACTTTCCTTTGCTACAGAGATTGGAATACTTAAAAATAAAACTAGATTTGTCAGATTGCCTTGTAGGTAAAGTTCTGGATACAGGTTTTATTCTTCAAAGTTAGATGTGGCTCTAATGAGTTGGAGGGTAGAAGATGGAAGGAGACAGATTTTTTGGATTTTGTTAGTGAATATGTCTCTTCTTTCACAATGATTATCAAACTTTTATTCCTATCCTCTACTTTCAAAGTGTGTAGGATCCCTTTAGCGTGTGCACGCTTGTACACACATACACATGCACACACACACATGCACACACACACACATGCACACACACACTGACATCTTAGTAGGCTCTTGGTATGGTGTGCTACCTCCTTGACAAAAGAATGAGTAGAGTTGTCTATGAAAAAGGGCATTCAAACAGAAGAGATAACTAGATAGCCCTTAATCACACAGTTGCTATTCTCAGTCTTGCTCCGGGTACTTAAAAACTGATGAATGGTTTCAAAAGTGAAAGTGAAGTCACTCAGTCGTGTCTGACTCTTTGCGACCCCTTGGACTGTAGCCCACCAGGCTCCTCCGACCATGGGATTTTCCAGGCAAGAGTACTGGAGTGGGTTGCCATTGCCTTCTCCAGGAGATCTTCCCAAATGGTTTCAAAGGGAGCTTCAATTTTCAGGTTACTTTACAAGAAAGACTGAAAAAATTAAGTCTTGTTTTTGCCTTTCACCCACTCCAACATTGTATTATGTAACTATCTGAAGTATATATATATGTATATATATTTCTATAAGCATAATTGCATACGAAAATAATTTTGAAAAGATACATTTAGGCTTTAGAATGGAAAACAGAAAAAATATTCTCACCTCCCTTTTTGGTAAAAAGACTTAAAAGTGTCTAAATATTGCTTTCTCAGAAATGGTTCATTAAGTGATCTGCATGTTTTCAGCTCAAGCCAGCTATTCCTTTTTCATTTAGGAAGGGATTAGAATTACCACCCCTTCTCTCACCTCCCCACACTCAGCCCACACATTCCTCAAATCCTCATTTTCTGAGTACATATTATGAGTCACACATTGTGCTAGGTACGGAAGACATGAAGAAACAAATAGTAAGGCTCCCACCATGAAGGAGCTCAAATTTTCCTAGGGATATAAATGTGTAAGTGGATTAATTTTAACATTGCACTTTATGGGCTTCCCTAGTGGCTTAGATGGTAAAGAATCTGCTTGCAATTCAGGAGACTCAAATTCAATTCCCTGGTGGAGAAGGAAGTGGCAACTCACTCCAGTATTTTTGCCTGGAGAATTCTATGGACCAAGGAGCTTGGCAGGCTATAGGCCATGGTGTCACAGAGTTGACACGGCTGAGTGACTAACACTTTAAGAGTTAAAAATGGAAGTATTATTAAGCGATTTGAATGCCATAGAGGGTAAAGGATCTAACTCTACTGGGGGAATCATAGAAGGCCAAATTTCATCCTTTTCATTGGCTTCATTGAAGGTAATGGCACCCCACTCCAGTACTCTTGCCTGGAAAATCCCATGGACGGAGGAGCCTGGTAGGCTGAAGTCCATGGGGTCGCCAAGAGTCGGACACAACTGAGCGACTTCACTTTCACTTTTCACTTTCATACATTGGAGAAGGAAATGGCAGCCCACTACAGTGTTCTTGCTTGGAGAATCCCAGGGACGGGGGAGCCTGGTGGGCTGCTGTCTATGGGGTTGCACAGAGTCCAACACGACTGAAGTGACTTAGCAGTAGCAATAGTGTCTACTAAGTGTCATCCCTTAGGCCAGGGTTTTTGCCACCCTTTTACTGTTCATTCTCACATTATAATTTCTTGGTAAGTACTAGGAAGTAGTATTGGGCAAGGTAGTTAGGGAAATAGAAACCACCCTGGATACTAGAGAAAAGAGGAAAGAGAGAGAGAGAGAATATTACTTAGGTGTTAAGAGGGTGTTAGGAGGGCTTTAAGAACAAGCTAATAACCAGCTTCTAAGATGGTCTCCAGTGATCCCTCCTTCCTGGTATTCATGCACTTGTGTGGTCCTTTCCCACATTGTATCATGATGATGACTGGTCTGTGTGACTCACACCTGGTTGCAAAAGTGAGGATATGTCATCTTCTGGGCTGAAATACAAAAGAGACCATGACTTCTTCCTCTCTGTCTCTTTGTCTCTCTCTGTTTCTCTCTCTCTTTCTCTCTCAGGAGAGAGGCTGCCTGGGATAAGACTCAGGCAGCCTGTGAACTGGCTCATATAATGAGGAACCGAGACATTCTGTCAACAACCAGAAGGAAACTGAGTCCCCAGAACAATAGTCATGTGAGGGAAGGAGCTATCACAGAGGTGGATTCTCCAACCTAAATGAAGACTTCAGCGGCAGTCTGGTCATCAGCTTGCCTGAAATCTCATGAGCGACACCAAGATAGAACTACTAGACAGCTGAACTGCTTTCAGATCCTGATCTTCATAAAAAATAGGAAATAATAAATATTCCTTTTATATGTGAAAAGCAGTTTTGGAGTACTTTGTTATGTAGCAACAGATAACTATTTCAAAGGATGCATGAATATCTGACTGCTAATATGTGGTGGGAGCTGATGTTTTAATTGGCTCTGGATTCTCTGAATGATATTCTTTCTTGAGAGGGGCTGGAACCTCTGAAAAGCTGCTGGGTAGCTAGGGCCTGGAATCACCTCAACCTCACTGCCATCATAGCAAAAACAATGTTAGAAGCAAAAAAATTTGTATTTCTGTCTTTTTATCTCTTGCAATTATGGTAAAATTTAACAAAATCTGTTTGGCTCCCTGCCTTGGCCTATGAAAACCGTAGAGTTTACTGAAATACAAGTACAGATTTCCAGCTCCAGCAACTCAGAGCAAAAGATATTTAAAACTGAGTGTATCACTGAGAGAAGTATAACTATAGGAACTATGCAGAATGTCTTATTAACTATATTTTACAGATGAGGAGACTATGACTCAGAGTATGAATAACTTGTTCAAGGTCACACAGCACAAAGTAGAAGCATGTTTCCAAAGCCTATGAATGAGTTTAAATACTGAGAAGTCAGGGAATGAAGAATGAAATTTCTTTCTTTCCTTCTTTTTTTATACAACTTTGCTTCAGACCACTCCTGACCATATGGGGAGGACGTAGAACCAGCAAGCATCTACTTTAACATGTCATCTATAGACTGTTTTTCTATTACCTTGAAATCATTTATAGGACTTTTTACAGACACAACATGTTCCCTGCAAGAGGATATATTGTCATTCAAACAAGACACGTCCAAGGAGCAAGCAATTTATTCTCCCCTCCACCAGAAGTAAACTGTGAAACTACTGAAGCATGAAGAAGAAATGGGAGAGAAAAGCAGGAGGTTTTTATCATTTTGGTTTAGTGAAAAAAAAGGCAAAATCAGGAAAAACGTATCTTGAACAATATTTTTATAAAGTTAAAAACAGCCTGTTTGCAATTCAGTTGGTCCTATTGATAAAACTCAGACAAATAAAGGTGAATGAGGGATGTTATTCTATTTGTGCCCTACTACTGTTAGTAGAATAATCAAGACAGGGTGAGTCACAAGTAGAATTGTTCCAAGTGTTTCCTCTATAATGAACCCAATACTTAGGTAGCCTTTGAAAGTGAAAGAAGCCCTACAAAAGATGGAAATGCACAGGAAGTAATTATGTGCTTTCAATAAATGCCTGAAAGCTCACAGGTTCCTCTGAGAGATACAATCTCTAGAAAAGCTTACATTGTCATTTCCATTCTATTTATTATTTTAACACATTGTATGTTCTGCAGAGGAATTTCGTTTCCAAAAATTATACATTAAATCAATCCTTTGAATTCAAAGCCTTTGGGAAAATTTTCCATTCCTTGTTGTCCATTGAGATTCTGTATTGAATTAATGTTAAGTGCCAAAAACGATTGCCACATTATAATTTTATGTGATCATATAATTTTCAGTTTTCTATTGTGTATTCTCTAGGTCAAAGAACAACAAACTATAGCCAAAGGCAAAATCTGGCCTGGCACTTGTTTTACAAATAAAATGTTATTGCAGCACAGACACACCTTATTAAAATTGAGCCAGAGACTTTAACAGAGGCTTCAAAAGAAGATACACAGATGACAAGCATATGAAAAGATGACCCTGTATCATACGTCATCAGGGAAATGCAATTTAGACCAATAATGACACACAGCTACACACCTCTTAGAATGGTCAAAATCTGAAACACTGACAACAGCAGAAGCTGATAAAGACATGGGGCTGTAGGAGTTGTCATTTTTTGCTAATGGGGATGAAAACTGGTATAGATACATTGGAAGAAGTTCTGACAAAATGTTACAAAACTAAGCATATTCTTACCATATAACCCAGCAATGGTACTCTTTGGTATTCATTCAAAAGAATTGGAAACTTGTCCACACAAAAGCCTGCACTTAACTCTTTATTGCAGCTTTACTCAAACTTGGAAGCAACCCACATGTTTCTCAGTAGGTGAGTGGATGGCCAAAGAGTGATGCAGCTGTACAGTGGATTACTACTCAGCACTAAAAAATATGAGCCACCAAGTCATGAAACGACATGGGAGAACATTAAATGAATTTTACTACATGAAAGAAGACAATAAAAAAGGCTACATATTATCTGATGCAACTATTTGACATTCCCTAAAAGACAAATTTATTGAGACATTAAAACATCAGTAGCTGCCAGTGATTGAGGTGAAGTATGACTAGATTGAGCACAGAGAATTTGGGGAGTAGTAAGACTACTCTGTATGATACCATATATGTGGGAACATGTCATTAGGTATTTGTTGAAAAACCACTGTAACACCAAGGGTTACATGGACTTTGGGTGCTCATGATGTGCCATAATCAATTATAACATCAGTTACAACATATGTATCATTCAGTGAATAATGTTGATAATGGGGTCACCTGGGCATGAATTATATAAAGGCTTGGGGTATGTGGGATATCTCTGTACCTTCCTCTCAATTTTATTGTGAAAGTAAAACCTCTAAAAAATTGTTTTTTTTTTTTATCTTTAAAATCAGCAATTGCAACCAATCTTTCAAACTCTCTTGAGAATACCTTCTCTTTGTCTTTCTTTCTCTCTCTCTCTTTCTCCCTATTCTTCTGTTAATGTAACATTTTATTAGTATGTCCGCAAATATGGCCTGCACGGAAATAAACATCTTCTGGAGCTGTGTACTTTCATGGCATTCTGGAGTGTAACAGTCTTAGGTAGTTCTTCTTCCCTTTCTCCTGCCAAGATCAGAGCACTGAAGTCAGTGAAGAACTCTGCTTCTTCACTCTGCTATCAGTTCTGAATCTGCCCATAATTAACAGTATGAACCTGGGTAGCTAACTTAACCTAAGTTTCAGCCTCAGTGATCCTGTGTTAGTGTAACAAAAAAACGAAATAACCAAAATCTTAGCTTTATTAAAAGAAAGGCTTAGACATTTTTTGATCACTTCAATTAAGCAGTTAGAACAAAGGTTGACTTGAAATGAGAGCTCAATATGGGTTAAAGGTTAATATTTGAATATATATTTTAAAAGCACAGTATCCAAGCACTTTAAAAATGTATTATTACTATATATGGTTTATTTATTTACTATTTCCTACTTATTCCTTTTTTCTTTACATTCTATATCTTATTTTGTTAAATATATGAAAAAGTTTATTCAGAAGCTGTGTTAAAATTGAAGACATAGACCAAATATGGTTAGATGCATTATTTGTATAGAATTTTTTCAAGTACTTTCACTCACTCTTTCAAGAAATTGCTCTAATAATGCTGTGTCCTTCTACATTTTTATAATTTAAAGAGGTAGAGAGTGAGATCAACCTGATAAGTAAGACAAAAATCATTTACATGGAACCAAGAGTAGTTTAGAACCTTAGCCTCTTCCAACTTATTTAGCTATGTAACTTTAGACAGTCCGTCCCTTACCTAATTTATTTCTTTCTCCATTGTTAATGAGCTTTAAAAGCCTACCTTAAGAATCCTTCATGACAAGACTTGAGATAACTTGTGTGAAAATAGCCAGTTCATGGAACAAAACAAAAGCAATACTTGTTAGAATTGCTTATTAAAATACTAAAATAATTCTATTTTCAACCACTGTTTAAATTTTTATTATTGATGCTTAAAATAATATTACTTGAAGGCTGATATATATATATATATATATATATATATATGTTTTAAAAAGCCTGATATGCAAATGTGATATAGGACTAAAAACCTGCTTTTAACATGGCTGACTAACAAATCTGTAAAATGTAGTCACCTGAATCTGTCTTCTCCATCCTAGCATTTACTTGCTCAGAGTTCCTCACTTTCAAGTAGCTTTCAGCCAATAATGTGCTGCTGCTGCTGCTGCTGCTGCTGCTGCTAAGTCGCTTCAGTCGTGTCCAACTCTGTGTGACTCCATAGACGCAGCCCACCAGGCTCCCCCATCCCTGGGATTCTCCAGGCAAGAACACTGGAGTGGGTTGCCATGTCCTTCTCCAATGCATGAAAGTGAAAAGTGAAAGTGAAGTCGCTCAATCGTGTCCGACTCTGAGCCACCCCATGGACTGCAGCCTACTAGGCTCCTCCGTCCATGGGATTTTCCAAGCAAGAGTACTGGAGTGGGTGTCATTGCCTTCTCTGGTATAATGTGCTAGTATATGTTAAAAAACTGACTCTACGGAAAACAACAAGAAAACAGTAACAGCGAAATATAATAGGTTTTGATTGGTAACGTGTACCTATCTCCATTGTGTAAGTACTTGACACTATTGAATGTGAAGCTGGAAACAGATGCACACCCAAGACTTCACTGTAGGCTCCAGCGCCCTGCTTTTAGGTCTAATAGTCTATGATTCATTCAAGCAGTCTCACTGTACTTTCATTATCTCTATTGCTGCTATGAATTATCAGAGAATTCCGGACTTTGCATACTTTCCCTGATGTCAGCTGGCAACTCCCATAAATCATAGTGGAACATATGTTTCATCTCAGAAGCCAATGCTGATTTATTGGTGATAGGTAATTGTGATTCTGTGTTAAGAGTGGCTCTGAGGATACACCCGAGCTCAGTAAGAAAAAGGACTGTGGTTACTTTATGCTGTTTGTCATGACCATGAGAGGAGAGCCTCTTGATCATCAACTGAAGCCTTGAATAAACAAACCTGTCATCATGGAATGACTTGAAGATCTGTCCACCCTCCTCAGGTGCCACAAACATCTCACTTGGTGGGGACTTCTGGGGACAATACTCCTACTACTTCTACTGTATTCTGAAACAAACGGTGGAAACATTTGGAAATTTTAGGCTAAATGGAAGGAAAGCATAACCACAGAAGACAGTGCACCGGCCTCAGGTTTGTCAAAGTCCATGAGGTCTATGGAATTTCACGTAGCCTCTTCTCTCCTTCAGTCATAGCAGTAGACCTTGTGTTTGGGGGGAGATGTAAATGAAAACCAAGTTTCCTCCCAAGTCAGAAAACCTCTTCACAATGCTAGTATTGAATAAGCATCAAACCACAAGGTGATTCGCATCACAAGCAGTTCATTAAAGAGACTGCAAGGGTAGAAGAAATGAAATCTCACTCTTTTGTGTAGTCAAGCCAATACAACCCATAACATACCTGTTCTCAAGATAAAAAAACTAGTCCTCCAGGGAGAGGACATGACAGCCTGTGGTCCAGAATTCAACTAAATTCCACTGGATCATCGAAAAAGCAAGAGAGTTCCAGGAAAACCTCTGTTTCGGCTTTACTGACTATGCCAAAGGCTTTGACTGTGTGGATCACAATAAATTGGAAAATTCTGAAAGAGATAAGAATGTCAGACCACCTTTCCTGCCTCTTGAGAAACCTGTGCAGGTTATGAAGCAACAGTTAGAACTGGACATGAAACAACAGACTGGTTCCAAATAGGAAAAGGAGTACATCAAGGCTGTATATTGTCACCCTGCTTATTTAACTTATATGCCGAGTACATCATGAGAAATGATGGGCTGCGGGAAGCACAAGCTGGAATCAAGATTGCTGGGAGAAATATCAATAAGCTCAGATATGCAGATGACACTACCCTTATACAGAAAGTGAAGAACTAAAGAGCCTCTTGATGAAAGTGAAAGAGGAGAGTGAAGAAGTTAGCTTAAAGCTCAACATTCAGAAAACGAAGATCATGGTATCTGGTCCCATCAGTTCAGTTCAGTTCAGTTCAGTCACTCAGTCGTGTCTGACTCTTTGTGATCCCATGAATCGCAGCATGCCAGGCCTCCCTGTCCATCACCAACTGCCGGAGTTCACTCAGACTCATGTCCATCGAGTCAGTGATGCCATCCAACCATCTCATCCTCTGTTGTCCCCTTCTCCTCCTGCCCCCAATCCCTCCCAGCATCAGAGTCTTTTCCAATGAGTCAATTCTTCACATGAGGTGGCCAAAGTACTGGAGTTTCAGCTTTAGCATCATTCCTTCCAAAGAAATCCCAAGGCTGATCTCTTTCAGAATGGACTGGTTGGATCTCTTTGCAGTCCAAGGGACTCTCAAGAGTCTTCTCCAACACCACAGTTCAAAAGCATCAATTCTTTGGCGCTCAGCCTTCTTCACAGTCCAACTCTCACATCCATACATGACTATTGGAAAAACCATAGCCTTGACTAGATGGACCTTAGTCGGCAAGGTAATCACTTCATGGCAAATAGATGGGGAAACAGTGGAAACAGTGGCTGTCTTTATTTTTTGGGGTTCCAAAATCACTGCAGATGGTGATTGCAGCCATAAAATTAAAAGACGCTTACTCCTTGGAAGGAAAGTTATGACCAACCTGGACAGCATATTAAAAAACAGAGACATTACTTTATCAACAAAGGTCTGTCTAAGTCAAGGCTATGATTTTTNTAATCACTTCATGGCAAATAGATGGGGAAACAGTGGAAACAGTGGCTGTCTTTATTTTTTGGGGTTCCAAAATCACTGCAGATGGTGATTGCAGCCATAAAATTAAAAGACGCTTACTCCTTGGAAGGAAAGTTATGACCAACCTGGACAGCATATTAAAAAACAGAGACATTACTTTATCAACAAAGGTCTGTCTAAGTCAAGGCTATGATTTTTCCCGTAGTCTTGTATGGATGTGAGAGTTGGACTATAAAGAAAGCTGAGCACAGAAAAATTGATGCTTTTGAACTGGGGTGTTGGAGAAGACTCTTGAAAATCCCTTGAACTGCAAGGAGATCCAACCAGTCCATTTTAAAGATTAGTCCTGGGTGTTCTTTGGAAGGACTGATGTTGAGGCTGAAACTCCAACACTTTAGCCACCTCATGTGAAGAGCTGACTCATTTGAAAAGACCTTGATCCTGGGAAAGATTGAGGGCAGGAGAAGAAGGGGACAACAGAGGATGAGATGGTAGGATGGCATCACCAACTCAATGGACATGAGTTTCTGTAAACTCTGGGAGTTAGAGATGGACAGGGAGGCCTGCCATGCTGTGGTTCATGGGACTGCAAAGAGTCGGACATGACTGAGGGACTGAACTGAACTGAGCTGAATTCACTTGGTAACACTTGGGAATGGGATGAACATCTGTGTTAGATAATTGACTTTATCCAAAGGAAACATTAACTTCTCCAGTCTTTATGACAGGAAGTAGTTTTGCAACTGGGAGCAGGGAGACTTCTGAAGTTAGGCTTCTAACTCTTCCCAGAAACTGGGAAACAGGAGTGCTATCTCTGCTAATGATTACACTTCCAGGAGATGGCTCCTAGATTTTGAGAAAGACAATTCTGAGCATGAATGAGGCAAGAAGCCTAATTACTTTTTTGAAAAGTTTTGCATACTGTTCAAAGAGACAGAGAAAGGACTTATAATCACACATTTTCTAAAATAAATGCTATGAGAAAAGGAAGGAAGTAAAGTCTTCCCTTATTTTCAACAGTGAGAATTCAGCCTCCAGTATTTTTTAATTAAATTTTTATTTTATACTGAGATAAAGAATCTGCTTGCAATACAGGAGACCTGGGTTCAATCCCTAGGTTGCAAAGATCTCTTGGAGAAGGGAATGGCAACCCACTAGTATTCTTGTCTGGAGAGTTCCGTGGACAGAGGAGTCTGGTGGGCTAGAGTCCATGGGGTCTCAAAGAGTTGGACATCACTGAGCTACTAACCTTTTCACTTTCATAATTGATTTACAGTGTTGTATATTTTTCAAGTATACAACAAAGTTGTTCAGTTACATATATACATATGCTCAATTTTTTCGAGATTCTTTTCCTATGTAGGCCATTACAGATCATTGAATAGAGTTCCCTTTGCTATACACTAGGGCCTTACTGTTTTGTCCTTGTGGTCTCATGGACATTAGATATCTTAAATGTATTCAGATACATGAGTAACTTTATCTTAAATAAGTGTGAGGTTACGAATGATAAAAATCTTTTTCAAATTACCCACCATAGGTTAGATTTTCAAGAACAGATTCTGAGATTTGCATGCAAGGATTTTATTGGGGAAACACTGCTGGGAATAGCATCTCTGAGAAGTGAGAGAAGCAGAACCGAAAGGTGAATTCTGATGTTTCCAGAAGCAGGGGGAACCAGTGCCTCAGTCCTGCACGAGGGCCTAGGTGGTTCCCCATAGTGCCCACTCTATGGCCTTATACATTCTTTAACTGAGTAAATACTTATTCATCTCTCTGATAAGCACCAGATATTTCTTTTTGGAAGAAGCAAGAGAAAAAAAATAGTTCTAAAAGATTACAAAAGTGATTTTTCCAAATACAGAGAGAAATTTAAAAAACCATACAACTTAATTAACTTATTCCAATCTCATTTGTCAAAAAAGTAGGATTTTTATTTGTTTGTTTGTTTATTAGTTTACACCTGTTTTCATTTTTTATATTCAGGAATTTTGGACTGTATGTTTCCCCTGTTCCATTCTTTTCTAGGTTTGTGCTTTCAGGCACTTAGCTTCAGTTAGCACAGATTTGCACTTACTTTTTAGGAAACTCTAGCCATCTCTGTTTACTTTCTTGCACAGGCATATTTACATTTGGAAACTTTTAAATCAATGACACAGTAAGACAATAAATTGTCAATGATGAGGAGGATGGTGATAAACATGGAGGATTTACTAAGTCCCAAGTATTGGACTAAAGTTTATGCACATTGTCTCATGACAATCCTATAAAGTAACTGTAATGACCATTTTATAAATAAACTGAGACCTAAAAATGAAACAATATCATAGAGCTGGTAAATAGCAGAATAGACCTTGAATAAAGGTAGTTGATGCAAATATTCAAAGTCTGCTGGATTCACTTGTATATTATGTCTTTACTTTTGAACCCACTTCACCACCACAATCCTCACCCACCTCCAGCACCTTCACTTCCCCACCCCTTAGGATCTTATACTCCTATACTGTTAACTATCAGACTAAAGGCATACAAACACAAGACCATTCAGGTATGATTTCTATCAAATCCCCTACAATTATACAGTGGAAGTGACAAACAGATTCAAGGGATAAGATCTGATAGACAGAGTGCCTGAATAACTATGAACAGAGGTTCATGACACTGTAGTGATGTGGAGGCAGTGATCAAGACCATCTCCAAGAAAGAAAAAAAAATGCAAAAAGGCAAAATGGTTGTCTAAGGAGGCCTTACAGATAGCTGAGAAAAGAGAAGCTAAAGGCAAAGGAGAAAAGGAAAGATATACGCATCTGAATGGAGAGTCGGACTTTTGGACTCTGAGGGAGAGGGAGAGGGAGAGGGTGGGATGATTTGGGAGAATAGCATTGAAATATGTATACTATCATGTAAGAAACGAATTGCCAGTCTATGTTCAATGCAGGATGCAGGATGTTTGGGGCTGGTGTATGGGGATGATCCGGAAGGATGATGCGGGGTGGGAGGTGGGAGGGGG
>SJYX01004154.1:261988-273675 GCA_006410675.1 Oreotragus oreotragus | reverse complement strand
GATTGGGGGCAGGAGGAGAAGGGGACGACCGAGGATGAGATGGCTGGATGGCATCATGGACTCGATGGACGTGAGTCTGAGTGAACTCTGGGAGATGGTGATGGACAGGGAGGCCTGGCGTGCTGCAATTCATGGGTTCACAAAGAGTCGGACACGACTGAGCGACTGAACTGAACTGAACTGAACTGCTGTGATTCACACTGTCAAAAACTTTAGCATAGTCAATGAAGCAGAAGTATATATTTTTCTGGAATTCTCTTGCTTTCTCTATGATCCAGCAGATGTTGACAATTTGATGTCTAGTTCCTCTAACTTTTATAAATCCAGTTTGAACATCTAGAAGTTCTTGGTTCACATACTGTTGTATCCTAGCTTGGAGAATTTTGAGCATTACTTTGTTAGCATGTGAGATGAGTGTAATTGTGAGGTAGTTTGAACATTTTTTGGCATCGCCTTTCTTTGGGATTGGAACGAAAACTGACCTTTTCCAGTCCTGTGGCTACTGCTGACTTTTCCAAATTTGCTAGCATATTCAGTGCAGCACTATCACAGCATTATCTTTTAGGATTTGACATAGCTTATCTCAAATTCTATCACCTCCACTAGCTTTGTTCATAGTGATGCTTCCTAAGGCCCACTTGACCTCACACTCCAGCTTGTCTGGCTCTAGGTGAGTGATCACACCATCATGGTTATTGGGGTCATCAAGATCTTTTTTGTGTAGTTCTTCTCTGTATTCTTGCCAACTCTGCTTAATATCTCCTGCTCCAGTTAGGTCCATACCATTTCTGTCCTTTATTGTGCACATCCAGTATTGTGGGTAAGAATCCCTTAGAAAAAAATGGAGTAGGCCTCATAGTCAACAAAATGTCTGAAATGCAGTAGTTGTGTGCAATCTCAAGAACAACAGGATGATCTTTGTTCATTTCCAAGGCAAACCATTCAATATCACAGTAATCCAAGTCTATGCCCCAACTGCTAATGCCAAAGAAGCTGAAGCTGCACATTATATGAAGACATATAAGACCTTCTAAAATTAACACCAAAAAAGATGTCCTTTTCATCATAGGGAGCTGGAATCCACAAGTAGGAAGTCAAGCTGTACCTGTAGTAGCAGGCATGTTTGCCCTTGGAGAACAGAATGAAGCTGGGCAAAAGCTAACAGAGTGTTGCCAAAAGAGCACACTGGCCATAGCAAACACCTTCTCCCAACAAAACAAGAGAAGGCTCCACACACCCGAGGCTCAACACCGAAATCAAGTCGGTTATGTTCTTTGCAGCTGAAGATGGAAAATCTCTATACAGTCAGCAAAAACAAAACCGGGAGCTGACTATGGCTCAGATCATAATCTCCTTATTGCCAAATTCAGACTTAAATTGAAGAAAGTAGGGAAAACCACTAGACCATTCAGGTATGACTACATCAAATCCCTTATGATTATACAGTGGAAGTGACAAATAGATTCAAGATATTAGATCTGGTAAGCAGAATGCCTGAAAAACCATGGACGGAGTTTGTGATGTCAGGGGATTCCCTGATAGTTCAGGTGGTAAAGAATTTGCAAGTAATGCAGGAGACCCTGGTTCAATTCCTGGGTCAGGAACATCCCCTGGAGAAGGGATAGGCTACCAACTCTAGTGTTCTTGGGCTTCCCTTATGGCTAAGCTGGTAAAGAATATGTCTGCAATGTGGGAGACCTGGGTTTGATCCCTGGGTTGGGAAAATCCCCTGGAGAAGGGAAAGGCTACCCACTCCAGTATTCTAGCCTAGAGAATTCCATGGTCAGTACAGTCCATGGAGTCGCAAAGTTGGACACAACTGAGCCACTTTCACTTTCACTTTTCGTAACATTGATGGTTATCAAAACCATCCCCAAGAAAAAGAGATGCAAAAAGGCAAAATCATTGTCCAAGGAGGCCTTAGAAATACCTGAGAAGAGAAGTGAAGCAAAAGACAAAGGAGAAAAGGAAAGGTATATCCATCTGAATGTGGAGTTCCAAAGAATAGCAAGGAGAGATAAGAAAGCTTTCCTAAATGATCAATGCAAAGAACAGTTAGGAGCACACAATGTTAAACACATGATAATGTACAAAAATTAGTTGATTTATTTCATTTGTTTTCATCACTTAAAATAAATTAAAATGGATTTATCAATCAGACAGCAATTCTTGTTCATTCATTTCAGTGAGTAAAACACTGTCCCAAGAGGAGAAATTCTGTATTGTTGTTTAGTCACTAAGTTATGTCCAACTCTTTGTGATTCCATGGACTGTAGTCTGTCAGGACCCTTTGTCCATGGGTTTTCCCAGGCAAGAATACTGATGTCAGTTGCCATTTCCTTCTTCAGGGAATCTTCCTGACTCAGGGATTGAAGCCACATCTCCTGCATTGCAGGCAGATCTTTAACACTGAGCCACCAGGAAAGCCCCAGGTTTCTGTAGTTGTGTTGAAGTTTATTGCTTTTGGAGAACAGTTAAAATAAATTATTCATAATTCAAATTATCACCAGATTTGTTATAAGGGGGTATTTAATGAACATACGATTTGTTCGTTATTTTAAATACAGTGGTGTATACATATCAATTCCAAACTTTCAGTCTATCACTTGACCCCACCCTTGTCCCCACCCTTGTAACCATAAATCCATTCTCTAAGCTTGTGAGCCTGTTTCTGTTTTGTAAATGAGTTCATTCGTATCATTTATTTTTTTAGATTCTGCATGTAATTGATATCATATGATATTTGTCTTTCTCTGTCTGACTTATATTTTACTTAGTTTCACTTTCACCTCCCACTTTCATGCATTGGAGAAGGCAATGGCAACCCACTCCAGTGTTCTTGCCTGGAGAATCCCAGGGACAGGGGAGCCTGATGGGCTACCATCTATGGGGACGCACAGAGTCAGACACGACTGAAGCGACTTAGCAGCAGCAGCAGCAGCAGTTTCACTTAGTANTCATGCATTGGAGAAGGCAATGGCAACCCACTCCAGTGTTCTTGCCTGGAGAATCCCAGGGACAGGGGAGCCTGATGGGCTACCATCTATGGGGACGCACAGAGTCAGACACGACTGAAGCGACTTAGCAGCAGCAGCAGCAGCAGTTTCACTTAGTATGATACCAAATCCAGTCATGTTACTGCAAATAGCTTTATCTCATTCCTTTTAATTGCTGAGTTACATTCCATTGTATACGTGTATCAAATCTTCTTTATCCATTAATTTGGCAATAGAATTTTAGGTTGTTTCCAAGTCTTGGGTATTGTAAACAATGCTGCAATGAACATTGTAGTACATACATCATTTGGAGTTATGGATTACCAAGGGCATATGCTGAGTGGTGGGATTTCTGAGTCATATGGTAGCTCTATTTCTAGTTTTATAAGGACACTCCATAATGTTCTCCTTAGTGGCTGCACCAATTTGCATTACCATCAACAGTGTAGGTGGGTTTCCTTCTCTCGACTTCCCACACCCTTTCCAGCATTTATAGCTTGTAGATTTTTTGATGATAGTCATGCTAACTGGTGTGAGGTGATGTCTCACTGTAATTTTGCTGTGCATTTCTCTAATATTTAGCAGTGTTGAGCATCTTTTCATGTACTTTTGACCATCTGTGTCTCCTTTGGAGAATGCTTATTTAAATCTTTTGCCCATTTTTTGATTAGGTTGTTTGTTCTTTGGATGTTGAGCTATATGAACTGCTTGTATATCTTGGAGACAACTCACTTGCTGGTCATATAGTTTCTGAATATTTTCTACCATTCTGTGGGTTGTCTTTTCACTTTGCTTGTTGTTTCCTTTGCTGGGCCAAAGCTCTTACATTTCACTGGATCCCATTTGTTTATTTCTGTTTTTATTTGCATTACTCTGGGAGACAGATAAAAAATATGTTGTGATTTATGTTCTGCTTATGTTTTCCTGTAAAAGTTTTATAAAAACTGTTTTTATATTATGGTATTTAAGTTTATTTTTGTGTATGGCATCAAAGAGTGTTCTAGTTTCATTTTTTTTTTTACATGTAGCTGTCTAGTTTTCCCAGCATCATTTATTGAAGAGACTCTTCTCCAATACTGTAAAAACAATAATATAGAAAAATTAAAAAGAACATATGACTTGGAGCTCTAGTCTTCCTTGTAAATAGAAAATCCACTCTCATATCATCAGTGCATGCACGCTTAGTTGTTCAGTCCTGTCTGACTCTTTGCAGCCCCATAGACTGTGGTCCTTTAGGCTTCTTTGTCCATGGGAGTTTCTAGGCAAGACTACTGCAGGGGGTTGCCATTCCCTCCTCCAGAGGATCTTCCAGATCCAGGAGTTGAACCCAAGTCTCCTCTCTCTCCTGCATTGCAGGTGAATTCTTTACCTGCTGAGCCATTGAGGAAGCCCCATATCATCCAGACTTTCCATTAGTTTGTAGACTAATANCTAGGCAAGACTACTGCAGGGGGTTGCCATTCCCTCCTCCAGAGGATCTTCCAGATCCAGGAGTTGAACCCAAGTCTCCTCTCTCTCCTGCATTGCAGGTGAATTCTTTACCTGCTGAGCCATTGAGGAAGCCCCATATCATCCAGACTTTCCATTAGTTTGTAGACTAATAACTAAAGTGATTACTTACAATTCAGTATGTTCTAATTTACTAAAAAGTCGCATATCATACGGAATAGTTCCTCACTTTTCTAAGAATATTGGTGTTTACAGATTCACCTGCATTATAAGAAAAGTATAAAAAAGATAGGAAACTGCATTCAAAACATGCTGCCTTCAAAGTTTTAATGATTTATAATATAGAAGTAAAATAGAAATTAAAGCTATTTTCCAAGCAGACATGAAAATGAGAGGAGAGTATACCTGGCTTTGTTTCACAGTTTTTGTAAATTCCAAGTATGTATTTGAATACATGTAGTTATTGTTCTCAGGCAAAAGTGTGCAGAATATGTACAGCTATTGGTTTTGAAAAAAGAATTGTATTCCATCATCATAAAGGTCCCTAAGAAACCATTTAAACAACTTTATTGATTTTTCCCCTATTGGTGCATTTAGTTCAAACAGCTCCCAAGGAGCACCTCTGTACTTGAACAGAATTCTTGACCACTAGTGATGAAAGTAACTTGCTTTCTTGATTATTCAGGTTAAAACAGATACTGAGGTTTCAATACAAAATTAACGTATAAACAATATGAAGAATTTTAATATACCCTTTTTTTACAGGACTTTTAGATTCACAGCAAAATTGAATGGCGAATATAGAGTCCAATATATAAGCTTAATGTCAGTCGCTCAATGGTGTCTGACTCTTCGCAACCCCATGATCTGCAGACCATCAGAATCCTCTGTCCATGGAATTCTCCAGGCAAGAATACTAGAGTGGGTAGTCATCTCCTTCTCCAGAAATCTTCCTGATCCAGGGACTGAACCTGAGTGTCCCGCATTGCAGGCAGATTCTTTACAGTCCAAGCCACCAGAGAAGCCTATATGTAGGAATATGTAAGAGATATTGAGGATTCTGTTTCAGACCACTGCAATAAAACAAATATTGCAATAAAGTGAATCACATGAATTTTTTTTGGTTTCACAGTGCATATAAAAGTTATGTTTACAATATGGTATAGCCTATTTGGTGTCCAATGTCATCGCCTCTAAGAAATAATATATGTATCTTTATTTTAAAATATTTTATTGCTAAAAATGTTAACTATCATCTGAAACTTTAACAAATCATAACCTTTTTGCTGACAGAGTATTTGAAATATTGAAATAATTATCAAAGTGTGACATTCTTGGTCACACTGACCAGGTATGAGTAAATGCTGTTGGACAAATGGCACTGGTGGATTTGCACTGTGTAAGGTTGCCATAAGTCTTCAATTTGTGAATAATTTAACATTTACAAAGTACAATACCGTGAAACACAGTTAAGTGGGATATGCCTGCCTGTATGCTCTGCCACCAAACATACACATCTTTGCTTATTTTTAATCACTGGCACAAGAGTAGTACATTATTATAAAAGATGAACTTATTCACACATCATCATCAACCAATACCCATGGTTTAGACTAGGATAAGTCTTGGTGTTATGCAATCTTTGGGGTTATAATAGCATGTATCCAGCATCATCATATAGAATAATTTCACTGTCCTAAAAGTCCCCTATTCTCTGACTATTCACACCTCCTTCCCACTTGATCCTGGCAACTTCAGATCCTTTCACTATCTCCACTGTAATTGTTGTTCACTCACTAAGTCATGCACGACTCTTTGCAACCCCATCAGTTCAGTTCAGTTCAGTCGCTCAGTCATGTCTGACTCTTTGTGACCCCATGAATCGCAGCACGCCAGGCCTCTCTGTCCATCACCAACTCACAGAGTTCACTCAGACTCATGTCCATTGAGTCCGTGATGCCATCCAGCCATCTCATCCTATGTCGTCNGGGGTGGGAGGTGGGAGGGGGGTTCATGTTTGGGAGTTCGTGTAAAAAAATAAATACAAAAAATAAAAATAAAATTAAAAAAAAACATATATCTTAAAGGAATATATAGTTGCTTTACTTAAAAATATAACTTAAAACAATTCTTTTTCTCCGTTTTTGCTTATGTATTTTAGGCCAGAGAAACTCAAGCTTGTGTCTATTTTTTCATATGTTTTCACTCTGATCAATTTTAAATTTATTCT
Organism: Oreotragus oreotragus; assembly: GCA_006410675.1. Classification (NCBI taxonomy): domain Eukaryota; kingdom Metazoa; phylum Chordata; class Mammalia; order Artiodactyla; family Bovidae; genus Oreotragus; species Oreotragus oreotragus. The sequence goes on along the minus strand of SJYX01004154.1, from coordinate 267,000 downwards.
TTATCAGTGTGAAGACTGGATCATTCCATGTTTTTTCCTTATGGTCATCAACATACAAATGTACACATTAATTTAGGAAAAATTTATATCCGAACAACCGATTAACATAGTGTATCTCTTTTGGTACTAGGTCTTTATTTCCTCTATCATTATTTCATAGTTTCTGGTTTGCAGACCTTATGTATATTTTTATATTTCATATTTTAATGATAATGAAGAGGATGTTTTTAAATTTCACTTTCTGATGATTAGTGGTATATAGAAGTACATTTTATTTTGCTACATTGATCTTAATATTTTGCTATATCGATAAACTTGTATGGTACTTCTAGGAGATTTTTGTGGATCAGATTTTCTGTATACAAGATCATATCATCTGCAGATAAATACAGTTTTTCTTTTTTCCTTACCTCCTGAATTCTCTGTTTACTTCTTTTTTTCACACTGGCTAGAACCTCCAGTACAATGTTGATCAGATGTGATAAGAGAAGGCATCCTTGCTTGTTCCTAATCTTAGAGATAAAACATGCAGTTTCTTACCATAGAATGAGATGATAGCTGTAGGATTTTCATAAATATCCTTCATCAGGTTGAGTTTTTTTTTTCTTTTTTTGATGAAGTTTTTATCAGAAATGAATATTGGATTTTATTAAAAAAATGTTCCTGACTATACTGAGGTGATCAACTTTTGTTGCTTTTAAAATGGTTAATTGCACTGATTGATTTTGAATTTTAAATCAATTTTACACTATTATTAAAAACTCCTCTTGTCATGTGTTATCTTGTTTACACATTACTGAATTCAGTTTTCTAAAATTTTGTTTAGAATGTTGGCATCTATTTTAATGAAGGTTGTGTGTATGTGCTCAGTGGTGTCCAGCTCTTTGAGACTGCATGGTCTATCACCCACTGAGCTCTTCTGTCCATGGAATTTCCCAGGCAAGGATACTGGAGTGGATTGCCATTTCTTCCTCCAGGGAATATTTACAACCCAGGAATGGAATCAGCATCTCTTTCGTGATCTGCATTGGCAGGAGGATTCTTTACCACTGTGCCACCTGGGAAGCCTAGTGAAGGTTATCAGTTGGTAATTTTCATTGTTTTGTAACTCCTTTCTTTCATTTTAGAATCAAGATTGCTGCTTTAAGGAATAAGTTGATAATATTTCTTGCTTCTCAATTTTCTGAAAAAGACTGTATAGAATTGCTATTTCTTTTTTTCAAAAAATTTTTGGTAGTACTCACCCATAAAGTTAGCAGGCGTGAAAAGTTCTTTGTTAGTAGGCTTTTAACTACAAACTCAATCTCTTTAGTAGATATGGGACCGTTCATGATGAGCTAATTTCTTCTTGAGTAAACTATGATAGTTCCATTTTCATAGAACCATTTTATTTTCATAAAAACTCAAATTTGAAGTTATCACTAGTTTCTTTATTATCTTGTAAGTGTCTATAGAACCCATACTGATATCAACTACCTCAGTCCTGATATTGGTAGTTTTTTTGTTTTTCATGACCAATGTGGCTAGAGTTTATCAGTTTTTATTGATTTCATTTAAAAACATTTTTAGTTTCATTAAGCTTTTTGTATGTTTTCCCTTTTCTTTGTCATGGACTTCCACTTTTATTTTTATTATTTTATTCATTTTGATTGCTTTATTTTATCTTTTTCTAAATTCTTTAGCTGAAATTGTTTGAGAACTTTATTCTTTTCTCATATAGGCCTTGAAAGCTATAAATTCTGCCCCTCCCATGCCCATATAATCATACTGCTTTAGTAGAAAATTACAAGTTCTGATAGGTTGTTTTCTCATTGTCATTCAGTTAAAAATATTTCCTTTGATCTTTTTTGTGACTCATGAATTATTTAGAATTTTTAAATTTAGTCTCCAAATGTTCACAATTTCCAGTTGTATTTTAGGAATAAATTTCTTATTTAATTTCAATTTGGGTAGAGAATGTTCTATAAATGATATGAATCATTTTAAACTTATTGAACCTATTTTATGACCCAGAATATAGCTTATCTTAATTATTATTTCAGATGCCCTTAAAAATAATGCACATTCTTTTATTGCTGAGAGGAGTATCCATTAGGTCAAATAACTGAAAGTATTTTCTGTAATTTTACTGATTCTCTGTCTACATTTTATATCAGTTATTGAAGGGAAGGTATTCAAATATATGACTGTCATAATGAACTTGTATATTTCTCCTGGCAGGTCTAACAGTTTTTGCTCTAAGTATTTTAAAGTCTTGTTATCAAAGAATAAACATTTATTGATGTTATATTCTTATGATTAGTTGTTCTGAACTTATTTTGTGCAACACTGAAGGCTTCCTTTGGCTAGTTATTAACATGGTCTGTCTTTTATTCTATCATTTTACTATTAACCTATTTGTGTCTTTATAAAGTGTGTTTCTTATAGGCATCATACACTTTCAACTTTGTATTTAAGTAAGTCAGAAAAATCTCTTCCTTTTAATTGGAGCATTTAAAACGCAGTAGTTTAAAATGATTGCTAATATAGTTAGATTGTATTCTTTTGCTATCTATTTTCTACTTATGATCTTTGTTTCCCTTTTCTACTTTTTCTGACTTCTTGGGGATTTTTTTTTTAACTTTACATTTTATTTTCTTTACTGCCTTATTAGTTCTCTTTGTTATTTTAGTAGTTATTTTAGGATTTAGTGAAAACATTTTTAAATGTACCACAATCCATCCTTCAGTGATACTAATATATCACTCATGCATAGCCTAAGAACCTTGCCAAAATTTAGTGTTAGAGTAACTTGCTGCTGAATGCTCAGTCATGTCCAATCCTTTGTGATCACGATTCCATGGACTATAACCCACCAGTCTGTTAATGCCTTTGTCCATGGGATTTCTCAGGCAAGAATACTGGAGTGGGTTGCCAATTCCTTCTCCAGGGGATCTTCCTGACCCAGGGATCTAACCCATCCTGACCCATGTCTCCTGTGTCTCCTGCATTGGCAGGCATATTCTTTACCACTGATCCACCTGGGAAGCCCTAGAGTAACTTTGTTCTTCTTGGAACCAGCAGCAAAGTCACATTACCTGGTTCTTCCCATGCAAAAATTTTGAAAATAGATTGTTTTCGCAATGCTTCCAGAATATTGGACATTGTCTAGAAAATAGTGCATGTGAACTTTAGAGAATTTTACTAAGATATGAAGTTTTTATACACAGTGGAATGGATTGCACGGTTTCCCAAGATGTTAATCTATATTATTATTTATATGCAAGATTTAAATATTTGTTTCTTGAAAAGCAATATTCAGATGCAAATTCTGAACACATTGATTGCTCTGTTCCCATCTTACAGATTCTCAGTAAAGATTCTCTTATGTCCAGTGAACAAAGCTAATTCTTTGTTAAAGTGTTTTCAGAGTTGCTCTGGCTACATTGCTATGTATCCTCAGATTGCCCTACCAAGAATTTTCATCAGCCCTTTACTACTTTGTTTTCTGCCGCAGGAGGCTGACCAGTAGGGGTTATAGGAACAGATTTAATTGCCTTTCCATGTGTGTTTGCTTGTGTTAATAAAAGGAAAGGAAGAGGCATTCATTTCCCCAGTTTCAACTCTGCTTTTGTCACTTCTGTTTTTTTGTCCTCCATTAAACACCAAATCTCTCTGAATTGTCTTCCAGACATGGCTCTCTTCTTCCCTGTTTGGCAAGGTTCCCCTCCTCTTATCCCTTTAGCTTGTGTAACTAATAGTTTATAGCTCTGTGTTACAGCAGTTCCTTTTTTATTTCTTTAAAATTTGTCCATACTTTAGTAAAAGTTAAGCTCTCTCCAAATAACCTCCCTGCTGGAAATTTTTTTCCTGTTATTTTCAGAATAGCTATTAACATCTAATAGCACCTTAGTGTTCCAGAGACCATATGTTAAGAAATCTTGAATGCTTTAAAGGGCCATGGATTATGATTCAGTAGGCATGGTATTTAGTTCCAGCTCTAACAAAAACTGATTTTAAAGCCCTTGATTTCTCCAGGATTTATTTTCTTTGTTTGTATAATAAAATTATATTAGGTGATTCCTAGAATTCCATTTAACTCTAATGTTCTCAGGCACTGTTTTTTTACCCACAACACAAAGTCTTTAGAAATTTATAAACCCGTACTTCTAATGGGAATTTTCATGATTTTCGTTATGATTAAGATAGACTAAGATAGAATAGTCAGCAAACTAAGGCCAATCTTTTATTTCCACTCAATAAAAATTTTAAAATTGAATGCTATTTTTAAGGCACAATTACATTATATATTATATATAGCCTTATATATTTAAATTATATATATATATATAGTCTTACATATTTAAATTCAAAGTGCTTATGTGCTCAGTCACTCAATTGTGTCTGATTCTTTGCAACGCTATGGATTGTAAACTTCCAGGCTCCTCTGTCCAAGGGATTTCCCAGGCAAGAATACTGGAGTGGGTTGCCATTTCCTCCTCCAGGGACTCTTTCTGACCCAAGGATAGAACCCATATCTCCTGAATCTCCTGTATTGGTGATCAGATTCTTTACTGCAGAGTCACCTCAACCAAGTGGATAGACAGTAGTTGGAATTTTTAAATAATTTGACATTAATTTTAGTGAATTAATTTTGCATATTTACGGTTCAAGAACTTCAACTAGAGATGAGATGGTATTTGACCTTTCAGTTCAGTTCAGTTCAGTTGCTCAGTCGTGTCCGACTCTTTGCGACCCCATGAATCGCAGCACGCCAGGCCTCCCTGTCCATCACCAACTCCCGGAGTTCACTCAGACTCATGTCCATCGAGTCCGTGATGCCATCCAGCCATCTCATCCTCGGTCGTCCCCTTCTCCTCCTGCCCCCAATCCCTCCCAGCATCAGAGTCTTTTCCAATGAGTCAACTCTTCGCATGAGGTGGCCAAAGTACTGGAGTTTCAGCTTTAGCATCAGTCCTTCCAAAGAAATCCCAGGGTTGATCTCCTTCAGAATGGACTGGTTGGATCTCCTT
>SJYX01004154.1:245566-258925 GCA_006410675.1 Oreotragus oreotragus | reverse complement strand
GCATACAGATTTCTCAAGAGGCAGGTTAGGTGGTCTGGTATTCCCATCTCTTTCAGAATTTTCCACAGTTTATTGTGATCCACACAGTCAAAGGCTTTGGCATAGTCAATAAAGCAGAAATAGATGTTTTTCTGGAACTCTCTTGCTTTTTCCATGATCCAGCGGATGTTGGCAATTTGATCTCTGGTTCCTCTGCCTGTTCTAAAACCAGCTTGAACATCAAAGAGTTCACGGTTCACATATTGCTGAAGCCTGGCTTGGAGAATATTGAGCATTACTTTACTAGCGCGTGAGATGAGTGCAATTGTGCGGTAGTTTGAGCATTCTTTGGCATTGCCTTTCTTTGGAAGTGGAATGAAAACTGACCTTTCCCAGTCCTGCGGCCACTGCTGAGTCTTCCAAATTTGCTGGCATATTGAGTGCAGCACTTTCACAGCATCATCTTCCAGGATCTATAAAATACATGCATTGTTGTTGTTGTTCAGTTGCCCCAGTCTTGTTTGATTCTCTGTAACCTCATGGACTGCAGCACGCCAGGCCTCCCTGTCCCTCACCATCTCCCAGAGTTTGCCTAAGTTTATGCCCTCTTCTGGTTCTGCCCTCAATCTTTCCCAGCATCAGGGACTTTTCCAAAGAGTTGTCTGTTCATATCAGATGACCAAAATGCTGGAGCTTCAGTTTTAGCATTAGTCCTTCCAGTGGATATTCAAGGTTGATCTTCCTTAAAATTGACTGGTTGATCTCTTTGCTGTCCAAGGGTCTTCTCCAGTACTGTAGTTCAAAGGCATCAATTCTTTGGTGTTCTGACTTCTTTATGGTCCAGCTCTCACAACCAGACAGGGCCACTGAGAAGACCATTGCCTTGATGATATGGATCTTTGTCAGCAGGGTAGTGTCTCTGCTTTTCAACACAATGTCTAGGTTTGTCATCTCTTTCCTGCCAAGAAGAAATTTTCTTCTGATTTCATGGCTGCAGTCACCGTCTGTAGTGATTTTGGAGCCCCAGAAGACGAAATCTGTCAGTACTTCCACTTTTCCTCCTTGCTATGCAGTAATGGAGCCAGATGCCATGATCTTCATTTTTTTTTTTTTTTAATGTTTAGTCTTAAACCGGCTCTTTCATTCTCCTCCTTCACAATCACCAGAGGCTCTTCAGTTCCTTTTTGCTTTATGCCATTAGAGTGATATCATCTACATATCTGAGATTATTTCTCCTGCCTATCTTGATTCCAGCTTGTAACTCATCCAACCCAGCATTTCTCATGATGTGCTCAGTATATAGGTTAAACAAACAGGGTGACAGCAGACAGTCCTGTTGTACCCCTTTTTTGATCTTGAACCAATCAGTTGTTCCATACAAGATTCTAATTTTTGCTTCTTGACCTGCATACGGGTTTCTCAGGAGACAAGTAAGATGGTCTGGTATCCCCATCTCTCTAAAACTTCCTACAGTTTGTCATGATTCACACAGTTAAAGGCTTTAGTGTAGTCAATGAAACAGAGATAGGTGTTTTTCTGAAATTTCATTGTTTTCTCTATAATCCAGTGAATGTTGGCAACTAGATCTCTAGTTCCTCTTTTTTTCTGGTATCCCCATCTCTCTAAAACTTCCTACAGTTTGTCATGATTCACACAGTTAAAGGCTTTAGTGTAGTCAATGAAACAGAGATAGGTGTTTTTCTGAAATTTCATTGTTTTCTCTATAATCCAGTGAATGTTGGCAACTCAATCTCTAGTTCCTCTTTTTTAAACCCAACTTGGACATCTGGAAGTTCTTGGTTCACATAATGCTGAAGCCTAGCATGCAAGATTTTAAGCATGACCTACTAGCATGGGAGATGAATGTGATTGTCTGATGGTTAGCACATTGTTTGGTACTACCCTTCTTGGAGATTGGAATGAAGATTGACCTTTTCCAGTCCTGTGGCCACTCCTGGGTTTTCCAGATTTGCTGACATAATGAATGCAAAACCTTGATGGCACCATCCTTTAGGGATTTGAATAGTTCTGCAGGAATTTCATCACATCCACTAACTTTATTAACAGCAGTGCTTCTTAAGGTCTACTTGACTTCACACTCCAGAATGTCAGGCTCTGGGTGACTAACCACATCACCACAGTAATCCTGTTCATTAAGTTCTTTTTTATACAGTTCTTCTGTATATTCTTTCCATCTCTTCTTGATCTCTTCAGTGTCTACTAGGTCCCTAACCATTTTTATCATTTACTGTACCCATATTTGGGTGGAATGCTCTGTTGATGTTTCCAACTTTCCTGAAGAAATCTCTAGTCTTTTCCCTTTTGTTGTTTCCTTCTATTATTAAGCACTGCTCATTGAAGAAGGCCTTCTTGTCTCTTCAAGCTATTTTTTGGAATTTAGCATTTAATTGGATGAATTTTCCCCTCTTTCCCTTGCTTTCTGCTTCTCTTCCATGTTCTGTTATTTGTAAAGCCTCCTCAGGTAGCCACTTTTGCCTTCTTTCTTTTCTTTTCCTTTGGGATGCTTTTGTTTGCCACCTCCTGCACAATATTATGGACTTCTGTCCATAGTTCTTCAGGTTTATTGTTAGCTCGATCTAGTCTAGTTGTACATGCATGTGTGCTAAGTTGCTTCAGTCATATCTGACTCTTTGTGACTCTATAGACTGTAGCCCACCAGCCTCCTCTGTCCACGGGATTCTCCAGGCAAGAATACTGGAGTGGATTGCCATTTCCTCCTTTAGGCGATCTTCCTGACCCAGGGGTTGAACCCACATCTCTTAACCTTGGCAGGCAGGTTCTTTACCACTAGCACTGCCTGGGAAGCCCAGGTGTATACATAGATGCATACATACAAACATACATATGTATATATACACATGTACTTAACACCTAATTGAACAGGAATAACTAATAAATCAAATCAATTACACTTGGTTAATTTCTGCCCAGTTATGTTGAATACATTTATGTTATTATTGATTTCAGTTAATAATCATTCTTGGGTGCTTAACTTATTGAAGGCATTCTCATGTCTTCCACTTGAGATTATTTGTGAGACAATTGTCTATCATGGGGATTATTATTATTTAACATAAGTAGAATGGTAAAAAGATTATTGGAGTCTTCTTACATCTCTTGTACTTAAATAAATCTAGCTTCTTTAAAACTCTGAATAATTTATGTATTACTTTATTTTTCTCAAGGTCTAAAGACAAACTATTTAAGAATTATTAAACCAGCAGCAATGAAATTGGCAGTAAAGTAGATAACTGTAGAAGAACTATATAGTAAAAGGACTGTGATAAAGTCACAGAATCTTTACCAATGCTACTTTGCTATAACTGACAAATTGCCTTTGAATTATTATTTAAATTATGCTATTCTTAAATATAGTCACGTATGCTGATTAAACACCATCTGGAAGTTTGGGGTGGAAAGTAACTACCAATCATCTTTATATTTTTTAATTAGCATTTAGTCTGAGTTATACTTATGACTTCATTTGTATTAAATATTTATAGATCACAGCTATTGCTGAATATTTACAGCATTGGACATCATAAATTGGATTTCAAAGGCAAAGGACAAAATTGCCTGTCCTTTCTTTGACACTAATACAACTTTAGAATTGTTTTATGGGAGAGGAAATTAACTATTTTTCTTGTCTCAGTAACTAATTCCAGAGTCACATTTGTGATGTTTTTAATTTTTTTGTTTCCTTATTCTGCTAAATTTTCTTCTGTACATCCTCTTTAGTAGCATTCTTGAGGAGCAACGTATCATATAGCACATAAAATCACATCCTCAAGAGTCAGATTCCTGGGTTCACACTCAGGTCTACACCAGGGATGGTAGTTGGTAAATATCTTTATATTTCTCTATATTTCAATTTCTTCATTGCAAAATGAGGACAAAAGTTTTGCTGTTAGAATATATACACATATAAACCTTAAAACTGCCTTACAGCAAACACTATGTAGATATTTGCTATTAATAATATCTCCTTTTACCATTCTCTCATTTCTTTTTTCTTTGACTCTACCTTTTTGCTAATTTCCTTAATCTCCTCTTCTGCACTTGTACTCACAATTGTTTGACTCCACATTTTATTCACATTTTTATGGGAAAAAACATTTCTAATTCTAGCCATGAATTTTTATTTCCTAAAGTGCAAATTTTTCCCTTCAGAATAAAATAAAAGAACAATCTAAGAAATGCAACCTATCTAAACATCAAATGTGGAATGTTGTTGGTTATCACTTATTTATATACTCAATTGATTTGTCCTTATTCTGTACAATCAAAATATTAATACTTTGGCAAGTAGTGCACAAATCTAGGAATATCAGTGGTTTAGCAGTCACCATTTTCTTAATATTTTTATCATTACAAGAGTTTTATAAATCAAATTTTTTTGATTACTTGTTTGATTGTGTTACAGAAGGAAATACACAAGAAAGTGTCCAGAAACTCATTGAGAACTTGTGCCCATAGAATACCTAATCGGCACATTTCTGGGAACTTAGATATTGGTCCTCAGTTTTTGACCAATGTCTATGTTAGAAGTAATAAACTACTTTGTGAAATGTAAGTACATATGTTTTTCCTTTTACATTTATAGAAAGTTAAGTTATATATATATAACTAAACACACATATATGTAATATATAAATGTATAATCTTATACTTATCCCTATGAATTGTGCTCTGTGGCTCAGTCATGTCTGACACTTTGAGACCCCATGGACTATAGCCTCCCAGGTTCCTCTGTCCTTGGGATTCTCCAGGCAAGCATATTGGAGTGGGTTGCCATTTCCTTTTCCAGGGGATCTTCCTGACCCAGGGATCTAACCCATATCTCCTGCATCGGTGGGCAGATTCTTTACCACTAAGCCACCAGAGAAAGCCACCCACCACCACCACCTGCCCCCTGCCCACTGTCTCTATGAATTAGTGACTTTAAGTGGGTTTCTGAAAATTTCCAGTCCACAGCAATATTTTTCTCCCATGAAGATCTATGCAGTGATAAAGTATGAATGCAGTAAGTGTCAACAACTTGAGGAAATACAGTCTTGGAGTGTTTGAATATCATCTCCCTGTGCTGTGTACTTACTCTAAGACACTGTACTAGTAAGATTAAAGTAATTGTCAAAGATAGATTATTTTGGTGACCTTATTCACAACTCATCTGAATCTACCAAAACAATGTCTCCTTTTCCTCTTAAAAGATTATGAATTTGCATGCTTTACCTGAGTCTTGTGTTTCTGGATGGCAAAGTCACCTCTCAGGATGTTTCTGATAGTCCTGTTTCTTCTTTCATTGCTCAGTAATTCAATTAATTCTAATTGTTTTTTTTTTTTTTTTTGTATCACTTCCTCCCATGGGAAATTTTTTATTACAATATATTGGATGATTTAATTTTTTTTCATTTACTGTATACTAGGACCATTTTAAGGTGTTTTATTGAAATGATAATTTCATACTTTAAAATTTATAAGTACTTGAATGTATATTTTTAATTTGAAAGTATAGCTGGGAGGGGGAATGGAACATTAAGACAACTATACTATCTTTTTCTGAAACCATTTTCTGTGGATGAGGTCATTTACATGAGCAAATATACTTATATTGATTCAAAAAACAAACAAACAAAACTCAAGATAAGCTAGAAGCTGGGAAGCCAAAACTCCTGATTGCAATTGTTCCAGGTCCAAATTAGAATTTGTTCTTTTTTATCTTTTTTTCCAAAACCTAGAATGCAGGACAAAGCATTTATAATTTTATTTATTTGTTTATTTTTGGCTGTGTTGCGTCTTCATTGCTGCATGGATTTTTCTCCAGTTGCAGCAAGCAGGGGCTGCTCTCTAGTTACAGTACACAGGCTTGTCGTTGTGGTGGCTTTTCTTGTTGTGGAGCACGGGGTCTAGCCATATGGGCTTCAGCAGTTTCAACTCCCAGGCTCTAGAGCACAGATTCAGTAGCTGTGGCTCACAGGTCCAGTCGCTCTGTGGTATGGAAGATCTTCCTGGATCACAGATTGAACTTGTGTCTCTTGCATTGGCACATGGCTTCTTCACCCCTACAGCCATCAGGGAAGCCCCAGGACTAAGTATTTAAATGGAATCCACAGGTTAGCTTCAGTAGACCATTTGAAAACTAAAACATTACATGCATCTATACTTTTTTGTTTTGTCATTTAGTTGCTAAGTCATGTTTGGCTCTTTGCGACCCCATGGACTGTGTCCTGCCAGGTTCCTCTGCCCATGAGATTTCCTAGGCAAGAATATTGGAGTTGGTTGCCATTTCCTTCTCCAGGTCTTCCTTACCCAGGGATTGAACCCATGTCTCCTGCATTACAGGCAGATTCTTTACCACCTACCCATCAGGGAGGCCCCATCTCTACTAATGATGTAATAATTTGAGTGAAGATGAGACATTTTATGCAGATTCCAGACAATGAACATAATTCATAGCCTATTCTAAACTCTATACAACATTCCTCCAAAATGTTGTTCAGTCACTTTGTTGTGTTGGACTCTTCGTGACCCCATGGACTGGAGTGCAACAGGCCTCCCTGTCCCTTACCATCTCTCAGAGTTTTCCTAAGTTCATATCCATTGGACTGGTGATGCCATTCAACCATCTCAACCTCTGTCGCCCTCTTCTTCTCCTGCCCTCAATCTTTCCCAGCGTCAGGGTCTTTTCCATGAGTTGGCTGTTCTCATCAGGTGGCCAAAGTATTGAAACTTCAGCTTCAGCATCAGCTATTATGAATACATCAGTCATTTTAAAGACTCAGAATGAAAGAGTGCTCAGATATTTTTTGATGTATGAAATTGTGAAATTGGAAGATTTGGGAGCAGGATATATAGAAACATGAATAGTACTCGGTGATATCAGAGCCATATAAAAGGGGAGACAAGAATGAAAAAAGGAATATTTAAGATAAGTAAAAAGATAAAAGCATATCTTTATCATTAATTTTTCCCCAGAGGTGTGTTTTGAGGGCTTTTTTCCTAATAGCAATACTTAACCTACTTAATACTGGTTATCATAATAAATTCATAGACCAATATTAGCCCTGGACTCACACAAATGGGTTATCCTTTTGTTAATATATGAAAGCAGAAAACTTGTGGTAGTATTTAATTTTCTAAATTTCTATATGTCTCTCTTCATTTTCAGTGTATGCATATTTTAGTAAATTACTGTTGAGAAAAAAAGCATATTTGGTTTAAAAATACAGTACAATCTTTCAGATGGTGATCCTGTTTTTCTCTCATTGGAAATAAGAGAACAGCTGCCTATTTTAACTCTTACACAAAAATTACAGGTTTTCAAACCAAAAATAGTTACCTTAATATGTACATGTTATATCTTCATTGCCATTTTCCCCTAAAATGTTGAGACTGACAGGTAGGCTGATTGTGGGTATCTTTTTTCATTCACTTGAAAGCACCTCCTGTTGCTTTTGAAAGAGCAAGATAATTCTCTATACTGGGAATCCAAAACATGAAATTTACCATATCCTTTATAATTCACATTTGAGCTCTGAGTACATTTTCTTTTGTATATTCATGTTTTGTTTGAGCTGTCTATGTGGCTCCTGATGCTTCAGTGTAAAAATCATTTAACATAAATGGCAAAATAAAATAAATAAATAAAGAATTTTTATTCAAGTGATGCTACTTTCCTCCACCCCAAGTAAATCATTTCCTTAATTGAGAAGGGGGAAATGGCTGTATTAATTTGCTGACAAATAGCAATCATATTAGTCTTAAAATAAATATTTTTGCCCATGTTAAATTTTTTTTTCTGGTGAACTCAACTTAAAAATAAAAATGACTAAAAATGTTTTCTTAATATAAAGAAAGACTAGGAAGTAATTGTGGAGACTTGACAGTAAGCTTCATGAAGGAAGGGGCTTAGACTCATTTACTTCTGAATCCCCTTCACCCAGAATTGTGTCTAGCTCAGAGTAGTTGGCAATCAATACATCACTGAGCTGGTGTCACTTAAAATTATTTTGCATCAGTTCTCTATCATATTTTATTTATTTTATATAGAGAGAATCAGGGATATTTCCATATACAGACAAAGTAAATACTTACAGAGATAAAAATTAGTTATTCCATTTAACTGTTAGAATCATATCCACATTTTCACACCATTGATTCAATTGTGATTTATACCCAAATAAAGTGAGAGTATTTTAAATAGAGCTTAAAATGCTGATTTTATCTGTTCTCCTACATCTTTCACTTAAGTAATGTTTAAAATCACCTTATTAAAGTATGTTTTAAAATTATGCTTATATATTATACGTTTAAAGACACTTTATAAAAAAAGAGAATGGATCTTTCTTTTGAAACTCATGAAAACTTCATATAAAACTTAAATATAATAGGAGGTGTTTGTTACAATTCACATACTTCCTTGTTCATATTAACAATATGAAAGTAACCAGTGTAGGCTTCTTTCTAAAATATGAAGGGAAAATTAATTTTCAATTATTTCTTCAATTTCCCAAGAAATTGGGAAATTGTCAGTCTCTTCTATTAAGAAGTTTTCCTGCAAAATATGCATGTCATGATTGAGTATAAGGTTTTTAATAAGTATAATAAATAAAAGCTATTTCTTTTTTCTTCTTTAGTTACTTTTTAATTACATATTTATACATTCTATAAAGTACAATATCCATTAACCATTTGCTTTATTTATTTTTTCTTACCTTCAAATGTTAGATTTAACACTGGAATTCATTAATCATTGAAATTAATATTGAAAAATCCTTTTATATTTTTACTTGCATTTCTTGCAAGGCAAACAATTTTCCAGTATGGTAAAATTATGTTAAATTCAGAAACTTAAACTTATATTTAAAAAGTGGGGATTGCTATTTTTTTTAAAATAGAACATTCCTGATTATCATGTATATTATTGTTTTTCGGAATGTTGTCAAAACTGCATCTTCTTCCCTTAATGTAAACAAGTCATTTTCTCTCATGAGCTATGTAAAACTGTTTGCTAACCCATCTGCTTTAGTTGCCATAGCTTGAATTTTAATAAGAGAATATTGTTTACTGTACTTGTCGTTGCAAATTTCCCATTGTTTTCCCTGTCTTAGTAATTCTGCCTGTGAATGGATCAGATTACCTTTGCCTTTCTGAAGATCTCGAAAATAAGTGTTGGCACTCAATCAGTGAGGCTCAGGGTTATGAGAGCTTAGTGGTTAAACTAAGAGTAACTCATGCCAAACTTTAAACAAGGAGCCCAATTTACTCCGTCCACTAGGAGACCGCTTCAGAAGGTCTGATGAGTTGAAGTAATAGATCGCTGAAGTTCTGTTATCTCTTTCAGGCTCCAAGGACATTGTTATATTTTAAAAGGTAGGAATACTTTAAATTGCACCCCTTGTGTTTAATCCAAGCCAATTACATTCAGAAATAATGATGTTACTGTGAAATGTGTATCTGAACTGACCTCTTTCAGGTATGGATGATGACTTTTGCTTTTAACTGATCCTGTGTGTGTGTGTGTGTGTGTTGTGTGTGCATTAGTCGCTCAGTCCTGTTCAGCTCTTTGTGACCCCATTAACTGTAGCCCTCTAGGTTCCTCTGTCCATAGACTTCTCCAGACAAGAATACTAGAGTGGGTTGCCATCCATTCTCTAGGGGATCTTCCCGACCCAGGGATTGAACCCATGTCTCCTGCATTGCAGGCAGATTCTTTACCATCTGAGTCACCAGGGAAGCCCTTAACCAGTCATACTAGAAGAAAATTATAATTCAAATATTTAAAATGCATAGTATATATAATTCCTGAAGTGTAGGAGTTGAGAGGATATTTTCTCACCTATAAGAACAATGACACTCTTTTCATTAAATTAAATATTTGTTTTGAGAAGTGGAGAGGTTAGGACTTGACTGGAGGTTATCAAAAGATAAGTGTTTCAAATAGGTGGCCACTGAGTTCTCTGTGCTGTCCCTGGAGGCTTCACTTCTACAAGTAAATAATCACACAAAGTTCAAGTCATTAAGTGAAAGGACTGAATTTACAGAATAATATAGATTTTCAGAGGTCTTAATTAAAATTCACAGAACTTTAGAAAATTGAGAAATGCTCTCTCTTGACATTGCCAACTACTGCATTATTTGATTTGTGATTTAAATATGCGTTTCATTAGTTAATATTAGTATGCAATCTCCTAGAGAGAATCAGAGTGAATTCCCTCTGGTTGTGCAGTGACTTGACACTCTTCAAAGGGAGGAAAATGAAAGATTATTGATTAGAGGACTCTGGCCTCTTTGAAAGCATCTCTTCCCCCATTATGCCTCCCAGGATGTTATGAGTCTCTGGGACCAAGATCAGACATAGAAGAAACTGCAAGTTCCTTTCCTAGGACTTATCACATCTCCAATATACCATAGCTATTTGTCTACTTCCCTATAAGTAACATTTCTAGGTTTAACCAGATTCCCTAAGTCAAAACTGGCCTGAAAGTTAACACTTAGGAACTCAGTATAAAAGCTAATGAGTAAACTAGTACAGGAATAAGAGCTATCTTTAGATCTTTGTCTCTGACAGCTGTTTTTTGCTTATGAAAGTGGTATTCCTGACACCACATCAAAATTGTGCAAATTGACTTCCAAACCAAGATGGAGACCATGTTTGTTTTTTTGTTTTTCTCTTTAGCAATGTGTTATTTACGTATTCATCATAGTATCTGGGATAATTATTTCTAGTATAACTGCTTAATAAAGAGATGCAAACAAACACTGATGAATTAGGTTAATGAGCCCCTTGGCTCCAAATACTTAAAATGGAACATCTTTCATTAACATGAGGTTTAGACTCTAGAAACATTTTTTGGTATTGTCTTACACCAAGGTTGCTCTTTGAAGCATGTACTGTAAAGATGGCATTTTGGATCAATAATATTCCATCTCATAGAAAAGGGCTCATATGGTGATATGTTCCCATAGGGAAAACTTAATTTGGAGTTTCAACTTGCTGCTTGATTTTACTTTCTTCATCCCAACAGAACTGCTTTAAGTTGTGACTCAGGATCTCCCAGCTAGCGCTTTTAAAATTTGACAATTAAAGTTTGGGCTCATAAGCTCAGCAGGTTTTTACAAGTTATAGGTCAACAGAACCACAAAGAAATGCATAATGAGAACTCACTCTCATGTACAGTAGTGATACAATCCCTTTCTCTTACCTCTGTCAAAGGCACAGAAAGCAATATTTTATTCTCTAAATACTTTCAGCCAAACTGTGTTTTGAGGTGGGCAGAATAATTAGGAGTCGAACAACAGCCTGACAAATTTTTTGCTGAAATCAAGGCATAGTCAGTCCAGTCTCAGCATCAATCTTATAGGAATATGAATGTATTAGTGACTTTTTTTTTTTTTTTACTGCTAGAAATATAGTTTGATGTACAGTGTAATGCAAGAGGCTTTATTTTAAATCTTTAATTCTGATCACTGGGGAGAATCTGTCTTTCTATGGCTTATGAACAACTATAAGAAAGCATAGAATTCAGTTTCCTGAGAATATTTTTGTAGAAAGAGTCACTTATGATAGAGATACAAGTCATTTCATTTAGGAAGAAAATCGGAATTAGGAACCCCAGTTCTGTATGAAATATATTTCTTCTTAAAGGAAAACCATAGTCAAGGAAAGACTTTACTGACCACTTATGAAAACGTGTATTAGGAAAAATTAATAATTCAATTTTAAATCAAGAGGAAGAAACTTCATCTCTCATGTTATAAGCATTTTCATTTGGGGATACATGAGAGCTTGCCAGGTGGCCCTAACGGTAAAGAACCCACCTGCCAATGCAGGTAGAAGTAAAAGACCCAGGTTTGATCCCTGAGTCAGAAAGATCCCCTGGAAAAAGAAATGGCAACCCACTCCAGTATTCTTGCCTGGAGAATCCCCAGGACAGAGGAGCCTTGTGGGCTGTGGTCCATAGGGTCGCATAGAATTGGAAATGACTGAAGCATGCATGCATGGGGTTTCTTTTTTTTTCTTTTTCCTTTTCTTTTTAACATTTATTTTTTTTAGAGCTTCCATTTTACTTTATTTTACTTTACAGTACTCTATTGGTTTTGGCATACANCCTGAGATGGTGCTGGGTTCACTGTGATGGGAGGAATAATGTCCCATCACCTGTGGACACCCATCCTGTACTTGCAAAACACTCTCCCATCTCCCAGGTACATAGGTGTGGGTCACCCACCCTCTTTTCCTTGTCTGTGAACCCCAGCTGCCTGGTTTCCAAGTGCAGATTCAGGAGTGCTTGGCAGTAGTACCACCTAGCCTTGGGGCCTCGGACAGCACCCCAGGGAGCAAGCCGGGTGCACCTGCACACCCCGGTGGCTTCCGCTTCCTGTGTCTCTGCCACACCCTTTGTGTTCTCCTTCCACTCAGGTGAGCAGGTAGGGCGTGTGCCAGTGAGGTCAGATTCTGCCCCCATGGGCCCACAGTGAGACACTGGAGGAGGTTCAGTGTGAATTCGCGCACGTCTGTGGGTGGGGATGGGCACAGAGGAGCTCAGGGAATAGTTCTCAGGTGATCGAATGGATGGAGCAATGCAGGGCATCTTCACGAATATCAGGCTCCTAGACTTTTGCTCAGGCCGCCAAACTCACCAGTCCCCTGAAATGCTCACTGGTTCGCCCAGATATTCACTAGCCCCTGAAACACACACTGGGTCCCCCAACACTCACCAGCCCACTGAAACACTTCCTAGGTCCCCAAAACTCGCCAGCCCCCTGAAACACTCACTGGGTCCCCCAAACTCGACAGCCCACTGAAAGGCTCACTGGGTTCCCCTAACTCACCATTTCCCTGAAATGGGTCCCCCACGCACTTCCCGGGCTCCAAAAATGTCCATCCACTCCAACCAGCCCTTGGTCCTACCCCCTTAATGTAAGGGCAGGACACAAGACCTGGGTCATCAGGTGTCCTCCCCCAGTGGCACTGGCCAGCATAGGGTCAGCACCGGCTCAGGACTCATGAGGGGCTTGTCACTGTGCCCTGAGAGCGGCAGTCCAGGAGCTCCCTCTGGCTCCGTGCTCTGACCCAAAGGGACTCAACTACCATGTGGAGATGCTCGGTGGGTGCCTCCTTTCCCCCAGGTGGTCCTAGCCCTCCAGCACCTCCTGTGCACAAACACACACACACACACACACACACACACACACACACAAACACACATATGATGCTGGGAAAGACTGAGGTCAGGAGGACAAGGGGGTGTAACAGAGGATGAGATGGTTGGATTGCAGCACCGACTCCATGCACATGAGTTGAGTAAATTCCAGGAGTTGGTGATATACAGGGAGGCCTGGACTGCTGCAGTCCAT